>CATIWC010000287.1:0-482650 GCA_948472305.1 Vicia faba
TTCTCTTCCTCTTTGTATATTCTTTATGTGTTGAGTTTGTACATGTATTTACTCTAAACTTATGTATATTTGTCGCCCATGGAGTTATATGAAACTTGCTTTACAAATCTTTGTGGATTGTTGTCTTAGATTTTTGCTCTGTGCTAGGGAATTGAGTTGTTATAGAAATATAGTGCTTAGATTCTTATCTAGGATGATTATTTGTTAGTTTCTGAACTCTAGAGATAGATTTAGAGCTGACATCTACTTGGGTATCAAAGCTTAATGCCTCTGTGTAGTTGTGCTGTACTGAGAGATCGTCAGTGGGATTACATAGTTGTCTTCTGTGTTGTTGAGGAGGTAGAGAGATCATTTCCTTGGTGATACAGTCGGTCTCTCGATTTGGGTTAAAAATGACTTAGATTGTGAGTGATACGTGGTGACATTGATGAGTATTGTTAGGTTGAATGTAACTGGTCGGTAGATTTAAGTTTGTGATGAGTAGATTATATGCAGGCTTGATAAGTTCTTCCTTAGTTTTTACTTTTGTTTACATTTATTTTCTGTTGATAACATTTTCTTTACAAAATCATTTATCCTCAAACTCATTAACGAGAGATTTGTCGAACGACAATTCAATAACCAATCTCTGTGGACACGATAAATTCCCGGATAAATATTTCCAAAACTTTTGTTGCTTGCCGCTAAACCACTTCCAACACCTAACACAATGCTCTATGAAAAAAATTTAACACCCCATATTCAACTTTATTGTAATAGCCTAAATCATCAAACATGCATATGGACAACAAATTTCTCTTAAGCTCATGAACATATCTCACATTGCGTAAAAGAAACTCATAGTTATCAAACATTTTAAGTCCAACCATATCAATACCATAAGCTTTACAAGCCTTATTATCTTCAAGTCGAGCAACTCTATTTTACGGTTCCAAAGTTTTAAAGTATTGTTTAAAGCTTTATTGTCTTATGACAAATAAAATATTTTAACCTTAATTTATCAAAATACTTGAATCTGAACTTCCATCTACTCTCACTCCTTCCTCTTGAAATAATTAAGTCTTCATCAATATATTTTAAGGCAAACTCTTGAAAATGTTGAAACTGGAGTTCTGACACCTTTATTAAATTTTGTTGTTGTTTCACTATAGATTTTGAGACATACTTCTACAAATCCATTTGATAAAACTTCATAAGAAGTTAATTTTTATATATCTCATTAACATTTCAAATGATTTATTATTAATGTTACAAATTATAGACACGATAAATGATATTATAACTTTCAATCCAATAGTAAATTTTATAATCTAGATATTAAGTTAAGAATTATCAAAGGTTTTGTATGTTAAGTTTGATAATGTGGTGTTTATTGATCCTAACATACACACGCATGCACGGGTACATCCCAACAACTTTCAATTTTTTTTAAATTACTTATTTATAAATATTAACAATTTGTTTACATTCATGCATAAATATATTTAAATATTATTATTAAGAATTAAATTATATATTAGTAGGTTACATTCACTTAACTCAACTAATATATATATATATATATATATATATATATATATATATATATATATATATATATATATATATATATATATATATATATATATATATATATATATATATATATATATATATATATATATATATATATATATATATATATATATATATATATATATATATATATATATATATATATATATATATATATATATATATATATATATATATATATATATATATATATATATATATATATATATATATATATATATATATATATATATATATATATATAAATAATATATATAAATATATATATATATATATATATATATATATATATATATATATATATATATATATATATATATATATATATATATATATATATCAGTTGAACTATCGCGCTCAATTTTATTTAAGTATTCAAAAAAATTATAATAAATTATTTTTCTTCCCCTCTATGTTTTTTTTTACAATCCTTTTATATAAAAATATAAATAATATATAAAAAATGTAGAATTGTTCAATTTAATTAACTCAACTTATAATAATGTAGAATTGAGAAGAAAAAATTGAACATGTGATATCTGATTTATTTTTTTTATTTATTTTTTTTAAATGAAACGCGAATTCTCAAGTTTTAAGAAAAAAAAACTAATTAATCATACAAATTTTGAGATGAAAAGATAAGTGTAATTTTATCTTTTTGCAAGTCTTCACTTTGCCTTAAAGAAAAAACAAGTCTTCACTTTATCATGACATGTACTACGAATAAAATAAGCTAGGTCAAAATAGTTGCTGACAGAATTCTTGATTCTACTATTGAAATATATACATTATAATAAAAAAGTACTAGGCTACAAGATAATTTAAATACAAAAAGTAGGCTACAAGATAATTTAATATTTGCAATTTTTGATAGCGACAATTTCACTGACACAGCTTGAAGAAAACGACAAGATATTTTTGACACAGTACAAAACTTAATGGCTTTGACTTTTAATTAAAATTACTTCATTAATTTTTTGGAGCTTCAGAATTGACATGATATGCGGCAAATTTATTTATTTATTTTTACTAATAATATTTAGACACTCTTAATTTTCTAACACTAATTTAATAACCTTATTTTTATTCTCTTTATATCTTTACTTTCATTACATCATATCTTTTCAACACGAGCTTGATATTTTAAAATACTTAAGATACATAATATCAGTGAAATACATACTTTTTTTTTTATATCTATACTCTAATACTATATATTTCAAGTTAAAATGCACTCATATTATGCATGTAAAAGTTCAAGTTAAAATAAGAAAATTTACTTCTAAATTCAATAAATTTTTATCCAATATTAGGAGATTGGATCCTCTCCAATTTATTGTGTCATGCTGGCAATTCTCTTCTAATCTAATGATGGAGAAAAAAAGAGATACAAAAATGTATTATAAAACATCGGACTAAAGTTGTTATAATCAAATTTTTACTTCGATTCGTTTTGCCTAGATAAATTTGAAACGTAAAATCATATAATTTACTTCATATTAAAATAATATTAAATTTATATATATATATATATATATATATATATATATATATATATATATATATATATATATATATATATATATATATATATATATATATATATATATATATATATATATATATATATATATATATATATATATATATATATATGCATCAATAATTTAAATTTTAACTTAATTATTGAATATGATCCAACACTTGATGAGCCACAAACATCCATCACACAACAAACAATATCTGATGTGTCAGGAACATCCAATATACAACAAAAGTTGTGTAGATTACCAACTAGACTGCAAGGTTGTGTTTTGGGTAATGATAATGATCCATCTGATGAGAAAATTATCAATTTTTCCTTATTTACAGATTATGAGTCACTAAAATTTTGAAGAAGCCTCGTGTAATGAAAATTGGAGAAAAATCACGAATGAAGAAATCAATGCAATTGAGAAGAATAAAACATGGGAGCTAACAGAGTTACCGGTAGACAAGAAAGCTATAGGAGTGAAGTGAGTGTATAAGAAAAAGTACAAACCCTGTGGTGAGATTGATCGTTATAAAGCAAGGTTGGTGACAAAAGGATACAAACAAAAATTATGTATTGATTACTTTGAAGTATTTGCTCATGTTTGCAAGGTTGGATACAATTAGAAGAAGCTGGAATCTAACATTAAATTTATATATATATATATATATATATATATATATATATATATATATATATATATATATATATATATATATATATATATATATATATATATATATATATTATATATATATATATATATATATAATATATATATATAATATTATAAATGCATCAATAATTTTAAATTTTAACTAATTATAAATAAAAATACACTATATCAGCCATAATAAAGTGTAATACTCACAAACTTGTATCAAAGAAACAAGAATTTCTTAAGTTTCTCAAGTTCAAGAATACACTATATCAGCAAAAGATCATCCCAAAAAATAAAAATTTTATAAGTTTCTCAAAATTCATAAGAATTATTTCAAAAATACACTATATCACCAAAAGATTATCTTAAAAAACAAGAATTTCATAAGTATTCTCAAGTTCAAAGAAACGAATATTTTCATCTTTATCTTTAACTTAATAAAAAGTTCAAATCATTTACATCATCATCTTCATTAGTGTATTTATATTCAACTTGATTAAATTTATATCTAGATGATAAATGTTCTTCAATACTATAACTAAGATATGAATGTGAATAAAATTAAAAAGCATTTGAGAAGATTTTATGGGGATAAAATATAAAATCTGTCTTTTAAAATTTGACAAAAAAGGTAAAATCGGGTCAAAAGAGTAAAATCCAACGATTTTATCCGATTTTACACAACTTTACTCATTTCAAAGCGATTTAAATCATTTAAAATCATTCCAAAATATAATTTTACTTAAAAAGATTTTCACCTATGATTTAACACGAAATATTGACTCAAAAACGTAAAATTTATAGAATTTAAATTTTAAATCGAAATTTTAAAAACCTTGCATGAGATATCAAACACATATATTAAATTTCTAATAATTATAAATTACACAGAAGAAATGGCAAAAGAAAAATCGCCCTAGATGATTTGAATCCAAATATTAACCACCATTACATAGATTTGAATATATACTTTATATTTAAGATCTTATAGAGAAAACCTATCAAAATTTCTTTTTTTTTTTCCAAAAGAAATTATAGATTTGAATTATAATTTGTTGTATATTTTACTAAGATTTTTTATATTCAACTTATTTTCAAATCATGATTTGAAACAATCAAACTCATTTTTTTATCAAACAATGGCTGCTAATTATTTAACAATTTCTATATTTTCTATTATGAATTTTAGGGGTTTGAATAAACCTTTTAGATAAACCTCATTCTATTATTTATTTATTTTAAAGGTTAAATATATTAATATTGATTAAACTAAACATAAAATGTGTATAGAATATATATAAAAAGTACAATTTAAATAACATTTTCCTAAAGAAAACTCCACAACTCAATGACAAAGACACCAAACAATTCTTTAACTATCTATCAATGATAGAAACAGATACTGTCAACTCCCAATTGCTTGTTGAATGATTCACACTCACATAAAGAATGGTCTCAATTCTATCATTCATGTTTGTTGATAGTGTTGCAAGTTGCAACTTTTAAAGTAGAGGCAATTAGCAATGATGTCAAGCCCAAAAATATACATATGTAACATAATTACACTAGTAGCACTGCATAGAACATTTGTGGTTGTGTTGAACGGGTATTTAATTAGAGTTTAATTTCCTTTAATTACAGATTTTTAACTACTATTTAAAAATTATTTAAAATTCATTCATTGTTCTTCATAATATAAATACTAAATTAGTCTTCATAATTTTCGTAAACTGCGCAAATTAGTCTTTGTATATTTTTAGAAGTAATTGGTGAGAAACCAACAAAAGAATTCTCAAAAAATATATATATTTTCAAATATTTTACTATATAAGATGACTAATTTATTTTGACAACACATAAGAATTATGAATATTACTTTCCACTCTAACATTTCCTTAATTCAAACTTTCTTTTGCAATTAAAAATATTAATCCTGTAGTTCTTTTTTAAGTATTTTTTTAGAAGAATTTTTTTTTTTCATTTAAAATATTATTTTTAGTTTAATATTATAATTTTTCAATTATATTTTTATTTTTTCAATAATTTTACTTCACATTTTCATAAAATTAATTATTTTTTTCAATTAGTTATTGAAGAAAAAGAGAGTGTGTGATCGAATTTTATTTAAAAAGAGAAAATAAATGAGAATATAATAGAAAAAATAACTCTAACAATCTACTATCTTAATTGAAGAGCTTTATGGTAAAACAACACTTAAAAAGAAACGGAGATACTATTTTAATGTTAAGAGAACATACACTAGTAGTGTTTGTCTCGTGTAATTACTTATTTATCCTTTTGATGTGTAATTGTAAAGCAAGAGAAAATTATTCTCTTGAACTCTAATAAATTATAAATGTTGTAAGCTAAACCTAAGATAAAAGTTTGGAGTAAAAAAGTTGTGAGCTGATCTAGTATTAAAAGTTCTACAATAGTAAAATCTCACTGAGCTATTGTCTGAGATTGGACATAAGCCTCATGATTTTGCGATAAACTATGATAAAATCATGTGTGTTCTTCTCTGATCTCTCAACTCTTTATTTTACTGTAGTTATCTACTTGTCCTTCTCCTTTTCCTCTATACTTCTTCTTAAAATTAGTCTAAAATCTAAATTTAATTTTTTAAACTTTTAAAAACTTTTTATGTCATAATTCACTCCCTCGTGTTTGAAGTCAGTTATGTAACATGTTTCCATCTTATCTGTTGGGGTTAGTTAAAAATCTACATGTAGAAGAATTTTCACATCGGTTAGTTTTGTAAAGGAAGATGGAGTTCAAGGCTATATATATGATTAAAGTTCTTCTAAGTCTCACTTTGCTTAATTTAGTGGTGAAAGAGAGAATCTAATGATATATATAGGATTCAAGTTTTTCTTTACAAGATGTACCAGTTAAAACCACTTTAAGTTTGTATTTAACTTTTTATATTTTCTCTTATACTCTTGTTTTAGAGTGTTGTGAGGACAATTAAATATTTTTTTTTGGAGAATGCGGGTGTATTGGGGCCTTGGGGTGGTTGAGGATAGTTTATGTTGTAATAATTTTCACATCGTGATATTCTTTGGTTGTCATTTGACAACGGTCGTGGTTTTTTCTCTGATTTTGAAGTTTCCACGTTAATCTCTCATGTTGTTATTTTCTTTCTCTTTTTCTCTATGGTTTGTTTTTTCCTAACAGTGGTATCAGAGCTTGGTTCGGCTCGGTGGAGGAACAAGAACTAGATCTGGTTTTGGATCCTGTTATAGGATGTGGAGGACTCACACTTGTAGGGGACAATATTGCGTGCAAGTGTGAGTGGTTAAAGTTCCATATTGTCTATGAATGGGTGGAATGTTGGATTTGTAAGAGAGGTGACTCATTTACTTAACATCTTAAGGTTTTGGGTTGAGATGTGGTGTAACTCTCTCTTGTGGTCCTGGAGCATTAGCTCCATTGATGCTCCCGACTTTTGCGGACTCCCCAATATTATACACTTGTACAGTGTAATATTTGTTGGCCTAGATATTGATTTTACTATTGTGGATGGTCAATAAATTCACTTGTGCTATTTTTCACATATACTATTGCCTTCTAAAATATATAACAAAAGAATATCCATAACAAAGACATACAATATTTGAAGTTTGAAAACTACATGCAATGAATTGTGTATTTCCTAAAGATATCCAAACATGCCTTACGAAAAATAGGACAAATATTTTCAATGAAAAATAAGGAAACTATAAAGCTATATCTTAGGATATTATGGTACTTTATCAATGATATATGTTGTCCTAACCCATCATTAAAAATAGTTAGGAGAAAAGCATGAGCGATGTTCCAAACACCCAAAAAACTATCCTTTTGTCTTGAGATCTTGTTAAAATTTACTTCCTATCTTGAACATTTTTAGTAAAAAAGGCATTCGTCAAAACATACTAGATTTTAGGGATATAATGTCCTTTTTTGTAAAAGCGGTAAGGTGAAAATCTAGAACCATACCACTAAGATCATCCAAAACTATGTTAAAATTAGAGTCAATACCATATATCATATTGTCTCTTAATATATGGTCTTATAATATCCAAGATTGGGCCATAGAAGTCATAGAAACATACGATACAACCTCCACTTTCGAGTATAAATCCAATCCCTCAACTCTAATAAGTAAATAAGACACTTTCAATTAAAGGTCTTCGAAGAAAGGACCTCCATCAACCATGATGTCTTCAATCTCCATTCATAACTTTTTATCAAACCAAATAATTGTCTTCTCTATCTAAATCAATTGACATGTTCTTGGAATAAAATAAAATCGGATATACCTGTGCAAGATCGAAGTAGAAAACATTCATTATGTGGATCCCTTAAATATGAAAGAAAATGCATTAACTCAACAATCATGTCAGTTCCCTTAAATATATATATATATATATATATATATATATATATATATATATATATATATATATATATATATATATATATATATATATATATATATATATATATATATATATATATATATATATATATATTGACTAACAACTCTTCCAAACAACTTTATCCCGCCTAACACTGGCTTTCTAATTTCTGAAAACAACAACCCTTCCCCCGACAAATTTTACTTTCATCACACGAATGCTAAAAGATTTCAATCTTTTGAAAATTCAATTCAATACCCAATCTCATGAATGATGTCAAAGGCTTTAGTCACCTCCTCGGAATCCCGTACGATAGTCTCATCATCAAGATACCAAACATGATGAAGAAACTTACAATTGTCTCTAATCATATGAACAAAAAGGTATAATAAAACAGGAGAAAAAGTAAGTGACTCTAATGGATTACCTTGTTTCTCTCCAATAACAGACATAATATATTATTCTCCGAGATATATCCTCATTGTCTGACCATTAAACTCATCCCACAAAAAAATAGATGGACACTTCACCTTACGTTGTCTCTTATTTTTACCAATTTTTTTCTTAACAACTTTGAATACAAAAGACACCTTCAAATACAACCTATAACAGTAAAATGTATTCCATCTTTAAATTTTAATAACTGACATCAAGAGTGAATATGGTATAAACTCGCCAAAATTTTCAAACATCTTCCTCTTGACCATATATCAATCATGTAAATATTTTTAAATGAATAAATAATTTAACAAAAATTGAAAAAGAAGAAGATAAATGGTCGATTTGAATATTAAATTAAGTTAAAAGGACTCCTTATTTATGTGATGGCGATTAAAATAATTGTGTCCAAATTCTAAGAATAAATGCGTTTGTCAAAATATGAGGGCAAACTAAGTTGGTAGCTTGGTATGTTATACAAGTTAGTCATACATTTTAAAATGTTAATAATTTGAATGCTTTTAATGTTTTTAATACCTTGAGTAGACCTTTTTTGTTTTCTTATTTTAATCAAAAACATAATGTATTCAACTACTATATTTTATATTAAATGATTAGCTTTTTCCAACAACAAAAAAAAAAAATTTTCTAATACTAATTTGCTTCTAGTTTCATAAACAAAAATTATGAAAATTAAGAGTTTAAATTTACAAAAATTAAGTTGTTTATACTTTGGATGCAACAATAAAAAATGAGATAAGAGAATTAAATTTATGCTATATTCGAATATTAGTGGCATGCTACAACCAAGATAACATGCATGGTGAGAAGTATTGATTAATCCTAAAAGCTTATCTCTCTATCCTTATTTAGTTGGTAATTAATGTTAATGTAGCAAAGGTTTGATGAACTTGTTACACATGTACAACACAAAGAGACAACAAGCGTTTCCCATGGTTGTTATGTCGGTTTTTAAACTACTTACAAGAATATTTTCAGATTCATCGCACGATGTACCAAACCTAAATGTGACTTCAATTTGTTTATTACCTTATAATAGTATTATTATATTCTTGGAGACTCCCACGTTCGTTGTTTATTATCATAAACACGCATGCTAAGCTCACACCTTAATTCTTCTAACTCCTAACTACATCACTAATTAACTAACATACTTATAACTAATCTTATCAAGCACCATATGAAATAGCAAAGTCTGATAATGTTAATTCTTTTTTACAAAAAGAATTTTTTTTATTCATTGTAATCATTTATGTCTCTGGAGATTAAGTTTGCAATTATATGTAGAGGAAATCCTATTCATATTAAAAAATATTTATTAATCGAACGATCGTCGTTTTTATATTAAATTTAATATAAAATTATAATATAATAGAAATAATAAAATAGATCGGATATGTCAAACTCATCTTTTTAACCTATTATTTTTTATAGGTTGTGCCAAAATTTTAAACGTGTCATCTCTATTTTGACTGGTTAAATTTATCTCTTTTATTTTTTTTATGGATTTTGACGGGGCAAATGACGAGAGTGACGAGACAAACATATTCTTAAATTCGTTTGATCCATTATTTTTAACTGTCTGAATCAAAATTTTGAATACACTCTCTCAAATTTATTATGAGTTCTTTGCTATTGAAGCGTTTTGAAGTATGACCCAATATAAAAACCTAATAAACTTTACTTAAGTCATCTCTCAATGATTACAAGGAAGCTCCCTCCCCCTTGTTTGAATTTCAAGTACAATTTTAAATAAGTCCAATTACAATGTTTAAATTAAAACCATATTAAAGATATATATTATTATTGTAAATTATCATTCCCTAAACTTTGGTCCCATATGAGTTGTCGTTTGCTTTGTATATGGCCCCTTAAGTGGACTTCCCCTAAGTTTTAGTTACATAGAACTAGGACAAACCCTATACAATAATTACAATTTTAATATTTTTCTATTAACAAACTAAGTCAATGCTTATACTAAAAAATTCATTAGGATTGAGTATAAATATGTCCACAAGTTTTGATTACCTCAAAGCAAACATTTTAACTAGCTTTCCAAAAAAATAACCCTTAGCCAATTTTTTTCTTCTAATTACTATGGAACTTATAGGATCTTTCCCTGATGGTGAATGGGATTTCTTTAGCAAAATGTTTGCTAATGAGGATCATGAACACTACACCCAACAATTTCTTGATCAAAATTCTCTTGTTCTTGATGATGGATTGAACAATGGATCACAATCCACATTTTCCTCCGCGGAAATCGGTGAAAAAGAGTGTATGTTTTATTCTTTTGATCATGCTAATATCTCAAACTCACATTATATATCTCAATCTCAAGAGAATAGTTATAGTAGCAATTGTAGTGCTAATGATGAAACAAATTACTATTTTAGTTATCCTAATCAAGTACTAGCAAATAATATGAATAGTTCTACTCCCATGGATGAGAAATTTTTTGCTTCTTTTCTCACACCCTTTAATGAGATTGTAATGGAAGAGAATGTGAAATTGAATGAAGATGCTATTGGAAGTGGTGATCATATTTTGGAAAAAAATGATTACTTTAATACTCAAATAATGGAACAACATGTTGATTTTCCAAACAACCATGAGATGCAAATGCAACTCAAAAGGAAACTCAATGTGGTAGAACTTGAAGTTCCTTTTGAAGAAAAAGTTAACAACAAATCAAAAAATCCGAAGAAAAAAATTCGTGTCTCAAAAGATGTAAGTTTAAATTTATATCTAATTTTAATGTCCATATTTATTTATTTATTTATCTAATTTTCGTTGTTATTTCAATCATTAGGGCATGAAAAATGTAAGGTCTAAGAAGAAACTTATTAGTAGCAATGAAGAGGAGAATGAAGAGATTAATAATAGCTCAAGTAGTAACATTTCTGAGGATGAAAATGGTTCTCAAGAAAATAGTGGAGGAACAACTCTTAACTCAAATGGGAAAACAAGAGCTAGTAGAGGATCAGCAACAGATCCACAAAGTCTATATGCAAGGGTATTAATTAATCAAATTACTTAGTTTTTTATTCATTTTTCTACTTATTTTTATTATATTTTTTTTTTCATATTAAAGCTTCTTTTTTTTTTTTTTGCATATTTATCATGTTAATTTTTAATTATTTGAATTTTGCAGAAAAGAAGAGAGAGGATAAATGAGAGACTAAGAATTTTACAGAAACTTGTACCAAATGGAACAAAGGTATAATATATAGTTGGTGTAATTCTTGTTTAAATATTGGAATTTAATTACTGTGCAAGAGAATTAATTTTTCATGAATGGTTTATACAGGTTGATATAAGTACAATGCTTGAAGAAGCAGTCAATTATGTGAAATTTTTGCAAGTTCAAATCAAGGTACTACACAGTATATTGATGCATAAAATTTAAATCCTTATTTTTAAAATTTTAATATAAAATAAATAATTAACCATTGTTATTGTTCTTCTTTTTTAATGTAGCTTTTGAGTTCAGATGATATGTGGATGTATGCACCACTTGCTTATAATGGACTTGACATTGGACTCACTCTCAATCTCAAAGGCTCTTCACCACTATGAGTTTCAAATATTGTTTTAATGTAATAAGAATTAAACAAGAGACAAACATTTATATAAATGAAATTGAACATTTATATATTTGTATTCTAACTTGTTAAGTATTATTATAATTATTATTATTATTATTATTGGAGGATGTAAATAAAATAGCAATATCATGCTTAAAGAGAGTAGAATCACTTTTTTATTTATTATCAATCACGTGGAGTAGTCTTTTTTTAATTACTCTGAATGGGAGACATTAAATGATTAAACAGACATTTTTGTTGCTTTAATTTAGAGACTGTCTTATGTGAGTGAACAATGTAGTAATGAGCTCAAACCTAAAATACACAAGTGATGAATGAATGTGTCTCGTGCTCCTTACATAGAAAAAAGAAATTGCTGAGTATATCTTATTATGAATTTATGTTTTAGAGGCAATTCAACACAATCATTTCAAGACAAGAAAAAAGGAGTATGCAGCTCAAATATGAGGATTAAAAAGTATAATTCCTTATGTTGAAGGTAGTGCACTGTTCGATACAAGGTTGTGTTGAATTAGTTTAGTCTGTCGAGTTATTAGGTATGTCGAAGTAGTTGTTACACACAAATTTGATTTAGATAAAAAAATAAATAGATTTGATTTAGGTCTAAAATAGATAGATTTGATTTAGATCGAAATTAGGTATTTTAGGCTTTTCTAGTTTTGGGCTTTGACTTAGAGAGCAAGTTAAACTAAATCAATAAATAGTGGGAGTAACCCATATTTTTGTAATCAAGTTGTACTCACAGAGTTTGCAATAGCAAGTGAATAAGAAGTTTTCCACAGTTTGTGGGCGAGAGAAACTCTGCAGAAAATCATTGTCTTTCTTTCTTTCTTTCATATTTTTTTCATTGGCGTTGTATGGTGATAACAATCTTATTCATCAAGATTGAGAAATTCATCGTAAGATTTGATTGATTTCCAACATCTGATATCAAGAGCTCCGGTTGAGCGATCAAGGGAAGAAGACGAAGAGAATCATGATGGCTATGAATCATCCAAACAAATATTTTTCAGCAAGTCTTCTAATTCTTAAAGCTGATAACTACGAGAATTGGTGCAAGCAGATGAAGGTTTTGTTTTGTTGTAAAGATCTTTGGAATCTTGTGAAATATGGATTAGAACCGCTTGAAGAACATGCCTCAGAAGAAGAAGAGAAGGAATACAAAGAATCAAAGAAGAAAAATTATAAAGCTCTCTTTATAATCCATCAATGTCTGAGTCCAGATAATTTTGAAAAGGTTAGTGATGTAGAATCTGCAAAAGAAGCCTGGGAGATTCTTAAGAAATCTTTTGGAGGTGCAGAAAAGGTGAAAGAGGTGAGGTTACAAACTCACAAAAGAATGTATGAATTACTTCAGATGGAAGATAGCGAGAGCATATCTGATTTCTTCATTAGGGTTACGAAACTAATGAATCAAATCAAGGTTTGTGGAGAGACGTTAATAACAAGAGCTGTTGTTTCAAAGATCTTAAGATCTTTAACTCCGAAGTTCGACCATGTGGTAGTTTCCATAAAAGAGTCGAAGGACATGTCAACTTTGTTGAAGGAAGAGCTTCAAAAGGCACTTGAATCTTATGAACAGATCATGGCTAAAAGAGTTGCGGGAAAGTCGAAGAGTGATGTGGCTTTGCAGGCTCAATCAGCAAAAGATAAGAAAGGCAAAGGAAAGTGGTTCGACAACAAAAATAGAGGAGGCTACAACAATTTGACTGGTAGAGAAAACCAGCACGAAGAAAATGTGTCAAATCAGAGAAGACCATACCAAGACAACCAAAGAAGTAGTGTTGCAAATAGAGGAAGAGGTGGTGGTCAAAAACCTGACAAGAGTCAGATTCAAAGTTTCAATTGTCATAAGTATGGTCAATATTCTAGTGATTGTCCAGAAAAGTGAAAGAATCAATAAAGTGATGCAAAGCTTACAAAACATGAAAAAGAATAGATGATGTTGATGGTTACAACAAAAGATGAAGAGAAATTCATGGACCAGTGATACTTGGATTCATGATTCTCAACACACATGTCTGGAAGGAAAGATTGGTTTGTCAACATAAAACCTTCGATGAAGAACACTGAGAGATTCACAAATTACAATACCCTGGAGGCTGAAGGTATTTGTGATGTTATGATTATGAGGAAAGATGGAAAGAGGTCGGTAATTTTCAATGTGTTGTACATACCAGACATGAAGAGAAATTTTCTCAGTATAGGGAAGTTGGTCGAAAAGAACTACAAAGTGTCTATCAAAGACAAGATGATGAGAGTCATCTACGCAAATGAAAGATTAATCTTGAAGGCTTCTATGTCTCAAAATAGAACCTTCAAGATCGAACTAAATGTGATGGATCCTAAGTTCCTTTTGACTGCATCTAGCAGAGATGAATGGATATGGAACTATCGACTAGGCCATCTCAACTTCAGGGACATCAGAGATTTGAAAAGAAGAAATATGGTTTCAGGGTTTCCAGAAATCGACATTCCAGACAAGGTGTGTGAGGAATGTGTTCAAGCGAAGCAGCACAAGAATAGATTCAACAAGGATGCATGAAGCAAGTCGAAGGCTATTCTTGAAATCATATACTCTGATGTATATGGACTAATCCAGGTGGATTCGAATGGAGGTAACAAATACTTTGTTACATTCATAGATGATTTTAGTTGAAAATTATGGACTTATCTGATCAAGAAGAAAAGTGAAGTGATCGAGATATTTATCAAGTTTAAGTCTATGGTCGAAAGATAAAGTGGTTGAAAACTCAAAGTTTTGAGAACTGATGGTGGTGGAAAGTATGTGTCGAAAGACTTCAACAAATTATGTGAAAAAGAGGGGGTTATGCATGAGATGGTGCCACCCTATACTCCACAACAGAATGGAACTGCAGAAAGAAAGAATCGAACCATCATGAATATGGTGAGAAGTATGTTAAAATCCAAGCATTTACCTAAAGAGTTTTGGGGTGAAGTTATGTTGACTGTAATATATATATTGAACAAATGTCTGACGAAGAAGCTAGAAGGAATTACTCCGGAAGAATGTTGGTCTGGTGTGAAGCCTAGCTTGAGTCATCTGAAGGTATTTATATCTATTGCACATAGATATGTGCCAAATCAGTTGAGAAGAAAACTTAACGAGAAGTCGAGTCAGATAATCCTAGTAGGATATCATTCGAGAGAAGGTTACAAGTTGTTTGACCTAGTGAACAAGCAGATTGTGATCAGCAGGGACGTGATCATAGATAAGCTTAAGGAATGGGATTTGACATAAAATGTCAAGAAAGATTCAGTAAGAATCTTATTCGAATAACCAGCAGTTGAAGTCGAAAGAGAAGTTTGACAAGAGGAAGTTATAAATCAACCAGGACCAAGAAGACCTCAGAGAACAAGACGCATGCCTGCAAGGTTGCAAGATTGTGTTATTACATCATATGATGTAGTTGATAATGAAGGTGAGCTAGTACATTATGCTTTCTATGCAGATTTCTAACATGTCAATGCAACTGAAGCATTGAAAGATTCAAAGTGGGTGAAAGCAATGAATGAAGAAGTGAAGTCCATCGAAGACAAAAATACTTGGTCGCTTGTCGAGTTGCCTCAAGGCATGAAGAAAATCAATGTCAAGTGGGTATACAAGGTGAAGTTAAATCCCAAAGGGGAAGTAACTCGACACAAAACAAGACTTGTGGCGAAAGGATTTATTCAGAAGGAAGGAATTGACTTTGATGAAGTCTTTGCACCTGTGGCTAGAATCGAAACAATCAAGTTATTTGTTAGTCTAGTAGAAATGAATATTTGGCACATATGTCAGATGGACATGAAGCGTGCATTTTTTAATGGAACCGTAGACGAAGAAGTATATGTTGCACAACTAGTTGGGTTTGTGAAGCATGGCAAAGAGAGAAAGGTGTATAGGCTACATAATCCCTATATGGATTGAAGCAATCTCCAAGAGCTTGGAATAAGAAGATAGATAGCTTTCTAAGGGAGGAGGAATTGTGAAGTGCACATCTGAACATGAAGTATATGTAAGAAGAAGCAATAGTGAATTGCTTATACTAAGTGAGATTGAAGACTTCAAAGGTGATCTCAGCAAGGAATCCGAAATGTATGATCTGAGTAACATTTCATATTTCCTTGGCATCGAATTCTACAAGAGCAATAGAGGTTTGATGATGCATCAAAGAAGATATGCAGGAGAAATTCTCAAGAGATTTGAGATAGAAAAATGCAACTCGACATTGACACCTGTTGAACCAAGATTGCAACTGTTGAAAGATTCAAAATAAGATGATGTCGACCCAACCCAATATATAAGACTTATTGGGTCATTGAGATACCTTTGTCACACAAGGCCTGACTTAGCATACAATGTAGGTATGGTGAGTAGATTCATGCAGAAGCCAAAGGTATCGCGCTTGGCAGCGACGAAGAGGATATTGAGGTATATTAAGGAACTCTTAACTATGGAATTTTGTTTCCTGCAACTGATAAAGAAAAAGAATGGAAGTTAGTTGGATACATTGGTTCAAGTTAGTGTAGTGATGCTGAGGATCGAAAATCCACAACAGGATATGTGTTTATGCTAGGTGGTGTACCAGTTGCTTGGAGTTTGAGAAAATAATCAGTAGTGGAATTATCATTGTGAGAAGCAGAGTACATAGCTACTTCTCTTTGTGCATGTCAAGCAACATGGATGGTGAACTTGGTCGAAGAGATTACAGGTAGATATCATAGATAAATTACCATGAAGATTGACCGTATGTCAGCTATCAATCTGGAAAAGTATCCGATAGCACATGGTCGAAGCAGGCACATCGAAATGAGGTTCAACTATCTTTGAGAGCAGGTAGCAAAAGGAAAGATAAACTTGGAACACTGCATAACTGAGAGTCAGATTGCACACATCATGATGAAGGGTGTGCAGGTCAAAGTATTCAGAAGACTAAGAGTAATGATGAATATAGATAGCTTAGACACAATGAATTAGGTGGTATGTTGAAAGTGTAATTCCTTTTGTTGAAAGCAGTATGTTACTCGACACAAGGTTGTGTCGAATTAGCTTAGTCTGTCGAGTTGTTAGGTGTGCCAAAGCAATTGCTACGCACATATTTGATTTAGATATAAAATAGATAGATTTGATTTAGGTATAAAATATATAGATTTGATTTAGATCCAAAATAGGTATTTTGGGCTTTTCTAGTTTTGGGTTTTGGCTTAGAGAGCAAAATAACCTAAATCTATAAATAGTGGGAGTAACCCCTATTTTTAGAATCAAGTTGTATTCACAGAATTTGCAGTTGTAAGTGAATAAGAAGTTTTCCACAGTTTGTGGGTAGAGAGAAACTCTGCAGAAAATCATTATCTTTCTTTCTTTCATATTTTTCATTTACATTGTGTGGTGATAACAATCTTGTTCATCAAGATTGATAGAAATTCGTCATAGGATTTGATGGATTTCCAACAGACCAAGATGAATAAATTCAGAGCTTTTATAGGTGTCATGGACCCATTGATATTCCAGTCATAGGCAAAAAATTTACACTGTTTAGCCAAGACAAGAGCTTCGTGAATAAATTAGATAAAATTCTAATGATTGAAGGCATCATCGAGTTATGGAATATTGGTGGCCAATACATCAGAGAAAGAAACATATCAGATTACTTCCCAATATGGATTAAGTGTTCTGAAAATAACTGGGGACGAAAGCCCTTTAGGGTGAAAATTTTCTCATTTGAACACCAATATTTCATCTTAATTGTTGAAGAGTCATGAAAATCACTAAAGATAATAGGGAGAAAGACATCTAAAGGAAATACTTAAGCTTCTAAATGAAAACTCAAATGGTGGAACAAAGAAAATTTTGAATAGATAAATGTAAATATTGAAGACACAGTGAAAGAGAACAATGAATTTTATGAATTTCGACATCCTTACCTAATTTTATTATTTATGTTTATCAATGCAACAACATATAAATCCTTTTGGCATCATCTGTGGAACCATGTTTTACAGATAATCAAATAATCTCTTGATAGTGTGCTTTTGATATGACAACTAAAAGGAGTACTTAAAAAATAAACATATATGGCAACTTGCATAACAACCTTTACGATCTATGAGGATTCAATAAGCGGTTAAAGATGTAAGAATACTGTAATATGGTGGGAGAACTGACTTGGGTGTTTTGCGTTTTATCACAATTGTTGTGGATAGCAAGAGTCTCCACCGACTTTTCTTTTATCCATTAAAAGAAAGGGTGAAAAGAACAGGAAAGACCTTTGAGAATTTTCTTGAGTTCGGGGGGTAGGTTATGAAAAGGGAAGGTGTTAGCACCCTTTTCATCCGTAGTTATCTACGGGCTCTTAGTTGCTACCTCACTTTGAAAATGCTTTGTTTGAAATGTGTTTGTGATTGGTTTTGAAAGTATTTTTGAAAAGTTCCTTTGTTTAGGCAAACTTTGTAATGATTCTCGTCTCTATAAGAATGTATACAAAGTGTTGACTTTTGAAAATATTTTGTTTTGAAAGTGTTGGTGTGTTTTGAAAGATGTTGTTTTGAAAATGTTGTGAGCAAGCAACTATGAATGTTCTACTTAGTCAAAAGGGTCTTAGTTCTTTTCCTCCTCCTTTAGATGTTGCTATCTTACCATTGATTGATAAGAAGCCCTGTCATTGGATGTAAAGGGACGGGCACGGGTCGTCGTATAGTCATAGAAGGCAACTTATGAGACGCTTTAGCAATTATCGTAAGAGAATAAGATCGTTTTATCAAAGGCAACGTTAAAGGTTCATCGAGGGACTACGATCTTTTTATCGAGGGTCTTTGCTAAAGCGTCCCACATTTGAAGGACATGACTATTTATTTGTAGGCAACAAGCGAGGTTATCCTAGAGGTGCGCGTGTGAAAAGTGTTTGATTGCATGCATTTTTTGTCTTTGAAATTAAGGTTCTCTAAGATAGATTTTATCTTGCCATACACATCCTAATTACTAACAATTATATTAAAAGCGATAAATTACGGAAATTAAAATCCTACGATATTACATCTTTTTTAGGGGATGAGGGTACAAATTTACAAATGGGGAGGTAAAAGCAAATAAAACCTAATTGTATTATTACAACCATATTGAATGAATAAATAGTACGCAAGAATGTAAAAGATTAAAAAGTAAAATTTATGTATTGACACATGATGGTTTGCATCGATACATATCTTTTCTTGCCACTGGAAGTCAAAAATAACCCAGTATGAGTCGACACATAATGGTTTGTATCGACTCATAACTTGTTTTGTATCGACTCATGTGTGTTTTGTATCGACTCATACTCATTTTCTGCCTCTTGAAATCAAAATCAACTCAGTATGAGTCGACACATAATAGTTTGTATCGATACATTTCTTCTTTGCATTGACTTATTTGTGTTTTGGGTTGACCCATAACCTGTTTTCCACCTAATATGTGTCGACACATAGAGATATGCATAGACTCATACTACTATTTTTTACTTCTAATATTGTTCTGCTACATGTACAAGTCAATTCTCAATATATGATTGATAAAAATGAAAAGCAAGCATATGGTTAGCTTCAAGGCTATGATATCTATATTTATCTTCAAAAATGAATCACTAATGATGCTTGAAATGAAGAGTTCAAAGTCAAGAAGACTTACCTTGAAACTTAAATTTGTGTTTTGAGTTTGAGTT
Organism: Vicia faba; assembly: GCA_948472305.1. Taxonomy (NCBI): domain Eukaryota; kingdom Viridiplantae; phylum Streptophyta; class Magnoliopsida; order Fabales; family Fabaceae; genus Vicia; species Vicia faba. The sequence continues at coordinate 19,938 of CATIWC010000287.1, forward strand.
ATTGTCTTGGAGAAAGCAAGTTAGAGGTGGCTGTTTTTGAGTTTGGAAAATAGTGATGTTTAGGGGAAAATTTGCAAGGTTGTACAGTGGGTAGAGGTTTTTTCTGTTTTCAATTTTCTTTTTGTGAATGAAAATAGAGTTGAAGATGAATAGGGTTTACAAAGAATTCTGTTAAGTTTTCCAAATACTCTTTTTTCTCTTTCTCCCCCTTTTCTTTCCAAAAACTCCTCCTTTGTGTGTTGTGAAACAACTTATTTATAGATGAAATTGACTGAAATTTGGGAGGGAAATAGATAAGTTTTTGAACTATTTGGGTACATTGTTTCATTGCTTTTTAGATGCAGCTCTTATGTGCTAAGTTTGTGCAAATATGGGACTGATATGATGCAGATTTTGCAGGGCAGCATTCCAGGTTTTGGAGCAGGTTTAGAGGCAGCATTGCAGGGCTGTTTTGTAGCAGTTTTGGAGTGGAGTTGCAGCTTGGTGTAGGTCTAATTTTCTGGACATATTTATGTAGTGTGTAACAAATACAATGCATATTTATGGATAACATAGTGGCAAAGTTTGAAGATTGAGTCAAAGGGAAAAGTTCAAACAAGACAAAGCTTAGGATTTGTAACTTGCAATTTTTAACTTAAAAATGCAGCCTTGTTGTTTATTTGAAAGCTTGTAACAACTTAATTATCTTGAATCGTGGTGAAAAGATGTCATGAAATAATGAAATTAACATTTATAAAAATTTCTAAGTCTTACAATGTTTGACTTTTCAAAATGACTTTTGACTTTCTTGATTTCTTGATGATCAAATTTCATATTTTCGAATGTCTTGATGAAATGTGATCTTCGAAACTAAAATTTGATCAAAAGGTCAAAGTTTGACTTTTGAGTTTACAATTGACTTTTTCATCAGTTGACCAAATTCTGTCTATCAATCCATTGATCTCGAGAGATGAATTGAAATATGCGATTAGGTCAAAATGATGTACTTGAATCCTTGAGATCATGTTTCAAACCAATAAGTCATGTACTAGGTCAAAAGTCAAAGATTGGTCATTCTCAGTCAAAACCCTAATTTTGACCATTTTGCCCTTTTGACGATTTGAACAATTTTCTTGGAGAATCATGATCCAATTTTGATCAAATGATACATATTACCTTAAAATGTTAATATTGGTCCAAAATCTTGAAGTTTGACTGCAGGTTGACCACAGTTGACTTTTTAACCAATACAGTTATTTTTAGACCACCTGATCAATTGACTGAGCAATTTTGTGATCCAAGACTTGAAACTTGACTGGAGCAATCTTGAGGGTCCAAAATGATCCATTAAAGTCGTTTGAAATATTAGAAGTCCAGTTGTCCTTGTGCAAACTCAAACCCTAATTTGAGGCATCAGTATTGAGGAGATGGCTTGACCTAGTCAATACTTGTGCAAGCTTGAATCATTGAAGATCTTTGTGAGAAATATCTTGAGAAAAGAGAAGGAAAATTTTGGGGTACAACAAAAACAAACTAGTATTTAATGATCACTACAAAAATCCTCTGATGATGGTACTTAACTAGAATAAATCTCAAATCTCATCTCCAAGAAGACTCAAGAAAATGTATATATGATTGGTTTACTTGACAAGTCTTAAAGCTCCAAAGTGTGAAAGTTCTCCATGTCGCGTCTGAGTGAACCGTGTGTTGTAAAAAAATTTTTTTTGTAAAGTTATACGGATAAATCACACACATTAAAAAAAAGTTTTAAACCTCTATTTCTTAATAAAATATCGCTAACAATATTTTGGAATCATGCCAATTGAATTAAGAACCTTTTGAATGGTTTTGGATAAAAATTATATTGTCCAATCGATTAGGTTAGTGAAAAAATGGTCCTTAAACGTTTGGGACAACATCTTAATAAACATTAACGTATATGTATCTTTTATTTCCTTTTAAAATTTCATAATTGTTTATTTTTAGGCCTTTCAATCAATTGGAGCATGGTGCGCATTAAATTTTACCCATGGAAATTTCCTCTTTTGTGTCGACCTCTAGCCTATAAATAGAGGCTTTAATCTTCACAATTTCACATCTAGAAACGTGTGCATTATATCTCACACCTCTCTCTCTCTATTGCAGCGGTATAGTGGCAAGCAAAAAGTAAGTTATTAATTTACCGGGTGATATTTAGGTTATATCATATCGTGTCCAGAGAGATTGGTTATTGAATTGTCGTTCGACAAATCTCTCTCTAATGAGTTTGAATTAAATTGGTAAAACATAAAAACACAAAAGTAAATATGAAAAGGAAAGAATTCATTCTCTAGAGGGAAGAAATTTATCAAGCATGCATATAATCTACTTCTCACAAACTTAAACTTATCGACTAATTGCACTAAACCTACAATACTCCTCAGAGTCATCTAGCATCACTCATTCCCTAAGTTATTTCTAACCCAAAGTAGAGAGAACTACTATATCATATTAGCGATGATCTCTCAACCAACCTCAATAACACAGCAGACATCCATATTACTCGTATCGACGACGTCTCAACTGACACAACCAAAACAGAAGCATTCAGATTCAACACCCATAAAGATTGTTAGCTATAAATCTATCTATAAAATCCAGAAACTAACAGATAATCATCCTAGATAAGGATTTGAGTAGTATATATCTATAATAACCCAAAACCCGAGCACAAAGTAAAAATCTAAGATAACAAGCGACACCGATTTGTAAAGCAAATTAAATATAACGCCACGGGCTACAAATATACATGAGTTCAAAGTAAAATCATATAAAAAAACCAACCAAAGAGAAATACACAAAGAGGAAGAGAAATGAACCAAAAATCTCCTTGTTTGTCAGCGTCGATTGATGATCAATCCACTCCGGATCATCCGTATGCCAGCTCTGAAGTTGTTTTCTAAGCTCTCTTTACCAAAAAATGAAGGTTTGATGAGTTGGGATCAAAAATACCCAAAACATAACCTAAAAAAAAATGTCTTTTTACCCTTTTTAACGTGTTTTTGTCCTGCCAATTTTGCTGGGCAAAACTGGATTCGCCGGGCGAAATACAACAGAAGCAACAACAGAAAATTCTGCACTATTTCAGCCATAACTTGAGTTTCCGATTTGCGCCCGATTCAAAGTGTTGGAAAGCTTATTAAATTCTATTTATAACAATGACAAAATATCAACCAAATTTATATTTTTTAATTCTTTTATTTTGAGTGTTATTCATTGATGAGTTGATCAAAATCGCGCGTTTGAAGCCGTGTCTTCAACACTTTATTGCTCATACTCCAAATAGGCATCAATACCTATAAAATGAATGGGAAACTATAAAATGGTACAAAAATACACAAAAAATCGATTAAATACAATTTATACATAATTATACAAAAAGCGAGGAATTATTCAAGGATATTAACAACAAAGAGTCGATAAGTACAATAAAAAATATATACAAAATAACTACAATTTTGCACTTATCAAACTCTCCTCAAATTGAAACATTGTTTATATTCAAACAAATTCTAATAACTTAAAGAACAAAGAATGATAAATCAATGAATCATGAATCAATAGGTTTTGAAAACGGAAAACAAATGCAATGGTTCAAATGAAAATCAGCACACACAAAGTAAACACTTACCACTAAACTATGACTATAACATAAACACGAAACAAATGATAAATAAAAAAATCATGTCAAACATTCTAAAACAATAATAATTCATAAATGAATCAAATTTAGAAAACACAATCATCGGTAGATGAAAAACACACAAAAACAGGGTACTTTCACTCATCCAACAATCTTGCAACCAATAGACTAAATTATGCATTCATCCAAAAATTTATATTGAAAATATAAAAGCAAGAATCTCAAGGGCTTTTCAAGGTTGTAACGTGGCTTGGTTAACAAACAGGTGATAAGTCCTAAAGCTAATTGAAACAAATACTTGCCTAAATCTAAGAGAGTAATTACTTCCACAAAGTTTCAAACAATAGAATTTCAATCAAACTTCTTCTTTATCACAAGTTTCACACCAACACACATCACTTATTAACACAACATTATTCCATACTCTTTTTTTTTCCAAATATTTTCTATTTTTTTCCTTTCTTTTTCATCACTTCTTTTTCACATTTTTTCTTTCTTTTCTTTTTCTTTTCAACCTCATCGCAATCAACCAATAAATACACAATGATTTTTCTCTCCAACTTGAATTCAACCAACATATTAGTGAATACTCACTACTTTCTAAGGTGTTGTACCCCAAAATTTTCCATTTCACTTATCAAGAATTTGCTCACAAGATCTCCTTGGGCTCAAGACTGCACTAGGGTTTGATCAGCTCAAGACACCTCCTTATGCACTGATGACCAAAATTAGGGTTTGAGTTTGCACAAGGATTTTTGAAATTTAAATGCCCCATATGACTTTCATGGATCATTATGGACCCCCAATATTACTCATGTCAAGTTTCAATCCTTGGATCACACTTTTGATCAATCAATTGAACAGTTGACCTAAAAATCAGCTGTATTGGAGAAAAAGTCAACTATGGCTGATTTACAGTCAAAATTCATAATTTTTTATCCACATCAACATTTTAGACTCATATGTATCATTTTATCAAGTTTGGACCACAATTCCTCAAGAAATTTGATCAAATCTCCAAAAGGGCAAATGGTCAAAATTAGGGTTTTGACTAGGAAAGGGCAATTTCTGATTTTTGACCTAGCAAATGGTCAATTGGTTTAAGGAATGATCTCAAGAGTCCAATTGAATCATTTTAACCAAATGATATGGTTAAAAACATTGCAAGTCCATTGGATTGACAGATGAATTTTGTAGTCAACTATATACTGAAAAGTCAAACTTTGACTTTTTGGTCAAATTCAAGTGCCAAAGATCATAATTCATCAAAACATATCAAAATATGAAACTTATTCATCAAGAAATCAAAAATTCAAGATTTCATTTTGAAAAGTCAAAATTTCTAAACTTAGAAATTTTTCTAAGTGTTGGAAATTTCATGTTTTTTTCATAACTTTGAGCCAAATTTTCACCATGATGCAAGATGATTCAAAGGAAACTTCCAACATGAGAGTTGTATATCTCCATGAACTCTACAACTTTTCTTCACACAACTTCTTCCAAAATTTCTTGTATCTCAAGTTATAATTTTATGAGTACATCCTCATGAACTAAAAAAGACTTAGTGAAATTTTGCCCTAGTTAGGCAGATTTTTTGACCTAACTTCATGGAAATTTTTCACATAGTTCCAAGGGGAATCTTCAAAAGTAATTCAAAGATGGGTTGTAGATAACATTTCAAGATTTCTAAAATGTCCAAGAACTCCTTGAGATCATTCTTGAGTAGGGATAATCGAAGAGATGAAGTTGGTCTTTTGTCACTTGAATTACAAGGCATTTTGTGATGAACAAAAAACCAATTTCAAACCTATGCTGCACAATCTTGTTTTGAAGGCTTCTAAACCTTAAGATCTCTCCATAATCAGAATATTACACTTGATTTTGAGCTATTATCCAAGTGTTCCAAGAATTGTCCAAGCCAATTTTCCATTTTTGGAAGAAAGTTACAATTCCACTCTTGAAAAGTTGCTTTAATCACAAAGTCAACTTGTCTTGAGCTTCTAACTTGTTCTTTCTGCACACATAACTCCTATAAACCAAAAGCAATGTGTCTAAGACCTAAGAAAGCTCATAACATGCTTGTAAAATACTTGAGATTTGTCATTTCACTTTTCTTCAAAAGCAAGTTATAGAGCCATAACCCTATAACTCAGAAACCTGAAGTAATTTTGTGCTCTAATCTTTTCCATACATATTAACAAGTTTATTGCAAGCTAAGAGACTATTTCAAGCATCCAAAAACTCTCCCAAACACCCTTGCTGCACAAGACTGCTCAACTTGACAATTTTGAGCCAAAACTCCATCTCCATTTCCACTCCTTGCAGGTTGACTTGAGTAGGGAGATTCAGGGACTTTCAAAGCAAAGTAAGAGTTAGAATACACTCAAGGAGGTCCAGGAAAGCTAAACAGATCATCAGGCCATCTCCAAAGTTGCTCAAACTCCATTCACGACTCCAGCTGCAAGAGGTATGTTTTCAAACTTCCATCTCTTCATACAAGCATCATTTGTTTCTAATTTGTGAAGATAAAATGTAGATATCATTGCTCTAAAACTGACCATGTTCATAGTTTTCATTTATATTGATTGTATGTAGAGAATTTTAGATTTGAACTTTCTGAAAAAATTAGGTTTCAATTTAGGGCCAGCAAAATTAATCTTCATCTTTGACTTTTAGCTTACATAAGTTATATGGTTAGATTCGTGAGGAAAAATAGCACAACTTTCATGTTTGCATTTTCCATTTTTGTTGAGAAATGAATGAGATACAGATGGTTCGGCTGGCTGAAGGTTGAAGATGAAGTACAGGTCATGGAGACTGTTGTACCCCAAAATTTTCCCTCTCATTTATCAATGATTTCTCATCACAAAGCCCTTGGAGCTCAAGATCCAGTTAGGGTTTCATCTGCTCAAGACTTCTCCATGCACTGTTGATCTAGATTAGGGTTTGTGTTTGCACAAAGATATTTTGACCTAAAATGCCTAAGATGACTTTCATGCTTCATATTGGACTCCCAAGTTTATCCATACCAAGTTTCAAATCTTGATTCCAAATTTTGCCCAGTCAATTGGACAGTTGACCTAGAAATCAATTGTATTGGGGAAAAAGTCAACTGTGGTCAATTGACAGTCAAATCTCATTCAAATTGACCCACATCAACATTATGAACTCACATGGGCCATTTTATCAAGTTTGGATCACAATTCCACAAGAAATTTGATCAGATCACCAAAAGGGCAAAATGGTCATTTTTAGGGTTTTGACTGCACAAAGGCAATTTTTGACTGTTTGACCTAACCAATGGAAAACCAAGCTCACATATGGACTCAAGGACTCAATGTCATTGTCTTTAACCATTCAATAAGTTCAAAAGATCTTAAATGCACAAGATTGACAGATGAATTTTCCAATCAACTGATCAAAATTTGACTGTATACTGAAAAGTCAAACTTTGACTTTTTGGTCAAAATCAAGTGCCAAGATTCATTTTTCATCAAAACATGCCAAATCATTAAACTTGTTGTTCATCAAGAAATCAAGAAATGCAAATTAGGGTTTGAAATGAAGATTTTTCATAACTTAGAATTTTTCTAAGTTATGAAAAACCCTAATTTTTTCCTAATTTTGTCCCACTTTCTCACCAAGATTCATTTGGATTCAAGCAAAAGTCAAAACATGAAAGTTGTAGCCTATTGCATAATCTACAACTTTGATTCACAAAGTTTTCCCAAAAGAAGCTTGTATCTCAAGTTACAATTTTTGGAACAAGGGTACCAAACCATTCTTAACTTAGAGAAAATTTGACCTATTTTAGGCAAGGTTTTTACCTAACTTCAAGACCATTTTCCACATACTTCCACTTGGAATTTCAATTGTCATTTCAAAGATGGATTTTAGTACACATTCCAAGATTTCCAAAATGTCCAAGAACTCATCAAACAACCTCATGGTTAGGGAGAATCGAATTTGGCAAGTTGGGAAAAAGTCACTTTGATTCATGGCCATGTACATGTTCATAACTTGTGCAATTTTTCAAATCAGCTTGCACAACTTAATTACAGGTCCTATATCCCATTTGCACTCAATAATTAAATGTAAACCCTTTGTGTTCAAGCCTTGCATTATGTGTTTAAGCATTACATGAAGGTTTAGTCTTAAAATAGAAAAAGCAAATTATCCATTTTTGAAAAGGTATGGCTTTATGTCAAAAGCAAATCCAAGAAGTACCAAAGCATATCTCTGAAGCACAAGTCAAGGAGCATAACACACTGACCAAGACTAATGTATGCAGCATAGATTGGGGGCCTCTATCAGCCTAGAAACTCAAGTGGCCATCTCTTGCTTAAGTGTGAAGAAATGTGGCATAATTGAACACAACTCTCATATCAGTGAACACATGCTTAGAACAAATTATCAAACACATTCAAGACATCCATTCTGAGCTAGAACACGAGCAAACCCTCCCCAACACCCTCTCATTCACAAAATCACCCTCAAATTGTCCAAACAGAGCACATGCTGCAGTTTGAATCCCACAACTCATTTCCATCGTGCATTCTTGCCCAAACCAGTTCAAACACCTTCCCTACCATCAATGCAAACTATCCAAAGCATTAGAAGTGGACTGTAACTCCTCTAATCAGTTTGGCCAATTTCATTTTCTTGTTTTGCAGGTGGAGTGCTACAACTCAATTCAGTTAGTTTCAAAGCAAAGTAAAACTTGGAATAGCATCCCTGGACATCAAGGAAGCTGTACCAATCATCACCTTGCTCTGAAAGTACCTCAATCATCAGATACAACTTCAACTGAACAGGTAAGTTCATGAATTCGTATCTCTCTATCCAGGCATTGTTAGCTTTAGGTTTGTGAAGAAAATATGTCACATTCATAGCCCTGAACATGTCCATGTAGTTAGTTTTCATTTATGTTACGTGTGTCATGAGAATTTGATGTCTGAATATTGATAAAAAGTTAGGTTAAGATTTGGGAATGATGAAATTCTCTCTCATTTCTGAGAGTTAGGATGAGTTCTTTATATGTCTGGATTCGTGATTCAATGCTTAACATTTTTGGTGTTGTGAGTTTTTGTTAAAACTCAAGGAATCAGGATGTTTGAATTCATGTACCAAGCGCGCGTTTTTGAACAAGAACTGTCTGGAGGTTGAAGAAGGTCTTCATGGGCTGGGCCTGATTTGCTATTTCTTTTTACACACTATTTTTACTTTGACACCCCCTAGGCCCATTTGGTTTATTTTTATGATTTTTTGACTTTTGTTTTTTATTCCTGACTTATTTATTTTTCCTCATAATATTAAAAACATAAAAAACTTTTTTTACACCATTTTTATATTTTTTAGGTATTTATTTGTTTATATTGATATTTGTATGTAAATAAGTACATAATATTATTATTTAGAATAAATAGAAAAAATAATGTAAACACATTCATTTTTTGATTTTTATTTTCTTTTATCTTCTGATAATATTTTATATAAAATACACTTTTTTTTATAAATATTAAATATTATTATTCTTGTATATATAATATATATTTAGTAAATAATAAAGATATTTATATATATATATATATATATATATATATATATATATATATATATATATATATATATATATATATATATATATATATATATATATATATATATATATATATATATATATATATATATATATATATATATATATATATATATATATATATATATATATATATATATATATATATATATATATATATTAGTATATTTAGGTTAAAATACAAAAATACATACATTTGTTTTATTAATATTTGACCTCAAAAAATACTTTTTTATAAGTATACTTCATTTTTATTTTATTTTGTACATAATTATTAAATATTTGTATATATTATATAATTAATACTTTTACTTAATAAATTAGGATTTTGCCCTAAACATAAAAAACTCCAAAAAAATAATACTTTTTATTTTGTTTATTTGACATATAAAAATCCTTTTTTTCCATACATATAAAAGCCCTTTTTGCATCTTGCATATTTATTGTATTTCTATTTAATTTGTGCAATTAAATATCTTGTAAATAATTCCAAATTGATGTAATAGCTAGGTTTACATTCCTTGTCAAATACCCCCCATTTGAACATTTGTACCCCCCTCCCCATATTATGTTGTAATAGCTTAGGAACTTTAAATTTTGCACTTTATTGTTTTCTAAATATACCATGTTAGAATTAGGGTTTGTATGCAAATAAAAAGAACAAAAATAGTTTGACCTAATTTCAAGATAATCAAGCATGAAAATGGACAACACTAATCACACTTGCACCCCTAGGGTATTCCACTTGTTGCCTTCAATAAATGGGCCATATTGCATGTTAGGTCTCTTTGGGCAAAACAAAACAATCAAATGATAATAGTCCCTCGACGACGCTTTCGAAAGTTGCCTAAAAAATGATCAAGTCCCTCAAAGGAAAGATTGCCCAAAGACACTTGGCACCATTGCAATTATGGTCTAAACGATGACCCGCGCCCGTCCCTTTCACATCCTAACACAAGATTGCCCACCAAATGCAATGGTGGAACAAAATTGTTAAAAGGGTTAAAACATAGCAAAAATCTTTGAGAACTTTAGGGTAGATAGCTCTTAAGTACTTGTCAACTTGCAAAGCAAAAACACTTGCCTATTTTTCAAACCACACTTTCCAAACAAACTTTCACAAAACCTTGAAACATCTTTTCAAAAAGACAAACACCTTTTGTAAAACATTCGAGTAAAGAATTGTTACAAGGGTAGCCTAGACAAGGCATCTTTTTTCAAAACATTTGCAAAACCACACACAAAGCACCATTTTCAAACAATTGAAAACCAAGGCAAGTTGATCTAAGCAAGTACCTAAGAGCCCATGGATAACCATGGATAGAAAGGGTGCTAATACCTTCCCTTTCTATAATCTACTCCCCGAACCCACGAAATATCTCAAAGGTTTTTGCTGTGCTTTTTAAACCTTTCCTTAGGATAAAATAAAAAGTCGGTGGCGACTCTTGCTCAACCGAAACATTTGCGAAAACAAACGCCAAACCACAGTCAGTTCTCCCACCGTATCACAGAACTGGCGACTCTGCTGGGGACAATTTTAAAAGTGGATTAACCTTAGGGCTTAGATCACCCTCTTGCATGATTAATTGTTTGTCTTGATTGCTTTATATCTTGGCTCTCTTGTTTGGGTTTGCAATCCTACACCCGGATTTTGGGAAACATTCATAGATAGCAATACATTGTGGAAACTGTGCGGGGTATACCGACACGGTCGAAGCAATAACTATATTAGTGCGACATATTTGTGAGTACCGGTAACCCTTGAGTTCAATCAAGGAGAGTACGGGGCCGTTGAGTGATGTCACTAAGCACTAATGACCTAGAACCTTACTTGACCATCTTGGCCTTTTATTAGGGGTAGTGAGATGACCGGCTTTGGTGCAGTCCGAAGTTGGTAGATACTCAATACTACACTCATTGAGGGTTGTTTTCTTGGAATATTTTGGTCGCTAGTTAAGTGGCTAAACCAAAACAATGAACAATGAAAACAATCCAGTGATATTGAGCTCCTTAGAACCCGGTTACTATTTATAGGACAGGTTTTTAAGCCAACTACACTTAAGAGGGTACTTACCTATGAAACCCCATGCAAGCCTGAAACTAGGGTTTGGTGTGATTTGCTTGTACATATGTTTGTACATACATCATATACATCATAAAGCATCATATGCATCCACTAACCATTTCAAGGGTTTGGATCTTCATCTTTGTTCTTGTTCTGTAGGTCATGGAAATGCCTCGCAGAAAAACCATCCAAGTCAACCTTGTGAGAATCTCTCCTCAACTCAAGGAGCTCACCTCAAGAATTCCGGAAAGTTCATCCTTCAGTGAAAGACATGGTAGACTGCTCAACTTAGTCAACACCAACATTGAAGAAGACATGATGAAAGTGCTATTCCAGTTCTTTGACCCTCTTCACCACTGTTTCACTTTCCCCGATTACCAGTTGGTGCCCACTTTGGAGGAGTTTTCTCAGCTCCTAAGAATCCCTATCCTTAATCAACTACCCTTCAACAGTATGGAAAAGGAACCAAAGCCAGAAGATGTTGCTCGAGCATTACATCTACAACCATCCGACATCAAGGGGCATTGGGAAACCAGAAGCGGCGTCAAAGGATTCTTAGCAAAATTCTTGTTTAAGAAGGCACAAGAATGTTGGAATTCATTGGACCTTCAAGCCTTTGAAGAAATTGTGGCACTCCTTATCTATGGGTTGGTCTTGTTCCCAAATTCTGACCAATTGATAGATGTCAACACCGTCAAAATCTTCTTGTCCAGAAATCCAATACCAACATTGCTTGGGGACATCCTTCACTCATTTTACACACGAACAATGAGACAGAGGGGTGTTCTCATGTGCTGTACTCCTCTCCTTGCAAGGTGGTTTATTTCGCACCTTCCACAATCTGTCTTGAAGAATGACCAAGGCTCAAGGTGATCCCAACGGTTGATGACTCTTACTCACTCTGATGTACATTGGTGTTCTCGGTCCAGAGAAAATGTCATCATCATCGATCGTTGCGGAGAGTTTCCTAATGTTCCTTTACTTGGAATCAGAGGAGGTATCACCTACAACCCTTGCCTAGCTTTGAGGCAATTTGGATATGCACGGAGGGATGGCCCTCATGACATGTTGATTCCTGACCTAGTTTTTGACTTCGACAATGATGCGCAAGGACTTCGCCAAAGATTCATCAGAGCTTGGGGGAGGCCCAACAAGGTTGATAGCAAGACTCTGGGACACAAGAACTCCATCCCTCTTGAGCCTTATCTCCAGTGGGTACGAGCCCGAGCCCAAAGTCTAATGATGCCTTATCCTCATGTACTCCCTGTGATTAAATAGCCCGTCAAGGAAGGAGAGGTTCCCTACACCATCCTACATCCTGACATGCCTACATCGTGGGAGGAAATGCAGAAAAGTTGGATTCAGCTCAAGGAGGAACGAAACACTTTTGAAGCTAGCTTCTACGCCAGTGAGAAGAAGGTTCTAGAGCTTACCTGCCGACTCCATGAGCAAGAGGCCCTTAACACCTTCATTGCGCCAAAGAGGATGCGCAACGTCTTTTTGCCTTGAGAAGTTGTTTTTGTAATATTTGGCCCATGGGGCATTTATGTACTAACAAATTTCTTCTTATTAATACGACGTGCGTTCCTTTTTGTCTACAACAATTTTGAATGTTCCAAATCCTTGAATGCATTGCATACATAAGCATATCATTCATCATGTGCATAAGCAGGTCTCACGCCAGGTTTTCTTATCTGTCTGCTGTTTATTTCAGTAGGATGGATCTCGAGCAAACAGTCAAAGACCTGCAAACTCAAAATGCACAGTTCCAGCAACTCCTGATGACCTTGGCTAAGGGTCTGGAGGATCTCAAGACCTTGCTGGGGAATAAAGACCCAGTGAAAAATAAGAAAAAGAGACTCGGGGTGGCTACTTTAGGGAGAAGATTTGAAGGAGAGGCCAGGAGAGTGCTTGAATTTCCTCCTACTTCTGATGAAGGGACCAGTAAAGGAGGTGGGGCTGCGGTACCTTCCGAGTCCGATGTGGAAGAAGAGGAGGTCGAAGAAGATGAAGACTACTCTGATCAATAATACCCTCCGGCTGATGATAAATACAAAGGTTTAGAAGACAGGTTGGCCGCCATGGAGCTACAGAGAGTACCGGGTTTGGATTTTGAAGACTTGGGTTTGGTTGCCGGGATTGTGATTCCCCCAAAGTTCAAAGTGCCAGTTTTTGTGAGGTATGATGGGCTGTCCTGTCCAAAAATGCATCTCAGGTCCTACGTAAGAAAGATCCAACCTTATACGGCAGATAAGAACCTTTGGATCCATTTCTTTCAAGACAGCCTTTCTGGGGCTCAATTGGAGTGGTTTTATCAGCTAGAGGGAACCAGCGTCCGAAACTGGGAAGACTTGGCCACCGCCTTCTACAAACAATATCAGTACAATTCTGACCTTGCTCCTACTCGTACCCAACTTCAGGGTATGTCACTGGGAACAGGTGAAGGATTCAAAGAGTATGCACAAAAATGGAGGGATTTGGCTGGCAGGGTGCAGCCTCCTTTAACCGACCGTGAACTTGTTGATATGTTTCTAGGGACCCTATCTGGGCCATTTTTCAATCATCTGATCGGTAACTCTTCCGCGGGGTTTACCGATTTGATCTTAATAGGCGAAATAATAGAAGCTGGCATCAAGTCAGGAAAAATTCAGAAGGGTGCCGCTGCAAGTGTTGAGAAGAAACCTTTCAAGAAGGAAACGACTGTTGTATACTCCCAAAGAAGAGCAGGGAAGACTGAGCGCCGACCAACTGTGGGGGCCGTAATGATTCAAAACCCTTCAAGCGAGCAGCCTCGCTATAACCAGTCCAGACCAAATCAACAACGAGTGGAACGGCCACAACGGCAGTTCACCCGTATTAATATGACGCCAGCGCAAGTACTTCCCCATCTGTTGAAGTTGAATCTCGCCACTATCAAAGAGGCACCAAAAAATGTGAATACGTCCTCTCCGCATTATCATCCTAATGCTAAATGCGCCTACCATTCTGACAGTGTCGGGCACGACACCAATGATTGTTGGGCACTCAAGCATAAAATCCAAGACCTGATAGAGGCGAAGGAGGTGGAGTTCGACGCTCCGGAGAAGCCTAATGTGATATCTGCTCCCATGCCGAAGCACGGCCGAAATTTCAATGCCATTGAAGAAGATTTGTATGTTGCTGATGTAAATGATCTGATAACTCCGTTGCTAACCATCAAGCTGAATCTGTTGAGGGCCGGGATCTTCCCAGGATGTAAAGAAGACTGCTATTGTTGTTACTCTCTGCCGTTTGTTTGTCTGTTACTGAAGAAAGGCATCCAAGGCCTAATGGATAGTCGACAAATTTTGTTTGAAAAAGTTTCTGCCATTCCAACTCACACTGAAGATGTCTCAATCATAACCATTCACGCCAATCTTTCCAAGGTCGTCAGAAAGCCTGTTAAGATTACACCAGCTACGAAATCTGTTCCTTTGAAGATAACAATGCCAGGGCCTGTCCCCTATGTTTCTGAGAAGTCAATACCATGGAACTATGGCGGTGACGTCTACTACCATGGTATTAAACAAATCTAAATAACTGAAGAAAGTTCAGATGATGAAGAAGCCAGCATTGGAAACATTGCAGGCACGAGCAAAATCACCCGGAGTGGGAGAATATTTTCTCCAGAGATTTCCCCTCCAAGAGCAATCTTTGGACCCTCATCTGCTGACAAGGTCATCCCTGCACCAATAAAACTCTCCGCTAGAACCCCATTGATTGAAGATGTTGTTGTTCCTAGTATTGTCCCTCCTACCGCTGCTGATAAAGGTAAGGGAATCCAAGATGAGCTCGTCAGGACGAAGGCTCAACCCTTGGTCATCCCGGAAACCTCCAAGAAGGAAATGGATGAGATCTTGAAGATAATCAAAAGGAGTGATTACGATGTGGTAGAACAGCTGGGGCAAACTCCCTCAAAGATCTCCATGCTGGCACTACTACTTTGCTCAGAAGCGCATGCTAAAGCTCTGATAAAATTCCTGAAGGCAGCCCATGTGCCCCAGGAAACCTCTGCAGATCAATTTCAAAATTGCGTGGCTAGCCTTACTGCGGACAATGGATTAGGTTTCTCTGATGCCGACCTAACTCCTAAAGGTAGAAACCACAATGATGCTTTGCACATTTCAGTCGAGTGCCGAGGAACTACTCTCGCACATGTCTTGGTCGACACGGGTTCGTCGCTGAATGTACTGCCTAAGAAAGCTTTGGACCGACTAGATTGTGAAGGGTTAGAGTTGAAGCCGAGTGATATTGTTGTCAGAGCTTTCGATGGATCAAAGAGAATGGTCCATGGGGAGGTTGAAATTCCCATCAAGATAGGCACCGAGGTGTTCAAATCTACTTTCTATGTGATGGACATCCGTCCGTCATACTCTTGCTTGTTGGGTAGGCCTTGGATACACCACGCTGGGGCAGTCACCTCCTCCTTACATCAGATGTTGAAGTATCCGGTCAAGGGAAAGATTATAACCGTCCATGGCGAAGAGGAGTACATGATCAGCCACTTGAACTCCTTCCGGTATGTGGAGGTAGAAGGGGAGTTCATTGAGACGCCTTTCCAGCATTTCGAGGAAGTCCTTCCTGAAATAGCACTAGCAAAGCTGGCAGTTGAGGCACCGAGGCAGATGGCCAGGATGGCATCTCTGGAGGACGTAAAGGCCGCAATAAAGGAGGGGAAGAATTCAGCATGGGGGCAGTTTCCTGAGATTCCGCATAAGACAGACAAATTTGGATTAGGGTTCACTACCGCGGGCCAGAAAGCTATGCGCCGTTCGAAGATTGAAAGAGCGCCAGTCAAAATTTCTCCCTACGGAATCAACGCTGTGGAGGATGAGGACCAAGAGAGCAACATCGAAGAGTGGATTTACCCAACTGTCAAAGGAGGATTGTGCAACTGGGAGGCAAAAGACTTTGTCCCCATCACTTTTATTCATCAGTAATTTATCTGTCAAACATTTCCTTTTGGTCTGTAATAATTATTTTCGAACAATCCGCACACTATCTTTTCACCTCATGCCTTTCCCGGGGCATGTAGGTCCATTTGTAAGGGTTTTGATTATTTTTCATATCCATATGCCATGTTTAATGATTCATTGGACGTTTTTCATTTGATAAACTGCTGTGTTCATTTTTCTTTCCTTTTACATTTTTGTTTAAGGATGGCTATCCCTTACACACACCCGCACTCACAAATGCAGGTACCCATCCACTCCGGATTCCATGGGTGACTATTCTGCTATATCCTTCAGTAACTCTGAAGATCTGGTCAATCAAGCCGAGTATGAAGATGACGAAGGTTGTGAAGTACCAGGGGAACTAGCCAGACTTCTACAGCAAGAGGAAAGGGCCATCTTACCGCACGAAGAGTCATTGGAAACTATTAACTTAGGGACCGAGGAAGACCGGAAGGAGGTGCAAATGGGTGCCAATCTGGAACCAAGTGTCAAGGAACGCCTGATATAGTTGTTGAATGAGTATGTTGAAATCTTCGCTTGGTCTTATGAAGACATGCCGGGTTTAGACACAGACATCGTGGTTCACCGTCTCCCTACAAGAGAGGATTGTCCACCGATCAAGCAAAAAGTCCGCCGAATGAGGCCTGACATGTCTGAAAAGATCAAAGCAGAAGTGATGAAGCAATTCGACGTTGGCTTTCTGGCCGTTATGTCCTATCCTCAATGGGTCGCTAACATCGTGCCAGTACCTAAGAAAGATGGCAAAGTCAGGATGTGTGTGGACTACCGGGATTTGAATAGGGCCAGCCCCAAAGATGATTTTCCGCTTCCACACATTGACATTTTGATCGACAACACAGCTCAGCACAAAGTGTTTTGCTTCATGGATGGATTCTCGGGCTATAATCAAATCAAAATGGCCCCCGAGGATATGGAGAAAACAACTTTTGTCACACAATGGGGCACTTTCTGTTACAAGGTGATGCCGTTCGGGCTGAAGAACGCAGGGGCAACTTATCAACGCGCCATGGTAGCTTTTTTTCATGATATGATACATCATGAGATTGAAGTTTACGTAGACGATATGATAGCTCAGTCACAAACAGAGGAGGAGCACCTTGAACATCTAGAAAAGCTGTTTTCCAGGTTGAAAGAATACAAACTCAGGCTGAATCCAAGTAAGTGCACTTTTGGAGTAAGATCTGGTAAACTTCTAGGATTCATTGTAAGCAACAAAGGCATTAAAGTCGATCCAGCAAAAGTGAAAGCAATACAAGAGATGCCTGCTCCCCGTACTGAAAAGGAGGTTAGAGGGTTCTTGGGGCGCTTGAACTATATTGCCAGATTCATCTCTCATCTGACTTCTACCTGTGAGCCAATTTTCAAACTCTTGAAGAAAGATCTGGTAGTCGAATGGAATGACGATTGCCAAGCTGCTTTCGATAAGATCAAGGAGTATTTGCTAGAACCTCCTATTCTGATGCCACCCGTCGAAGGAAGACCATTGATCATGTATCTAACCGTCTTGGATAACTCAATGGGGTGTGTCTTGGGCCAGCATGACGAGTCTGGTCGAAAAGAGCATGCTATTTATTACCTTAGCAAAAAGTTTACCGACTGTGAGACTCGCTACTCACTGCTCGAGAAAACTTGCTGCGCTTTGGTATGGGCTGCTCGCCGACTAAGACAGTATATGTTGACTCATACTACCTTGTTGATTTCCAAAATGGATCCTATCAAGTATATCTTCGAAAAGCCCGCTTTATCTGGAAGAATAGCCAGATGGCAAATGATCCTAACCGAGTATGACATTCAGTACACCACCCAAAAAGCTATAAAAGGGAGTGTACTAGCTGACCATCTGGCTCATCAAGCTATCGAAGGTTATCAACCCATGAGATTTGACTTCCCAGACGAGGACATCATGAATTTGGACAACATTGAAGGTAACGGACCGTATGACGGACCCGAAAAGGGATCCCGATGGACCCTGTACTTTGATGGTGCTTCAAATGCACTTGGAAACGGTATCGGCGCGGTACTCATTTCTCCGGAAGGTTGTCACACACCTTTCACGGCCCGACTTTGCTTCAGCTGCACAAACAACATGGCTGAGTATGAAGCTTGCGTCTTTGGTCTCAAGGCTGCTATAGACTTGGGGATCAAATCTTTGATCGTATTTGGGGACTCGGCTTTGGTTATCAGTCAAATCAAAGGAGAGTGGGATACCAAGCACCCTAATCTTATCCCATACAAAGAACATGTCCTGACATTGTTGCCTCATTTCGAGCAAATTACCTTCGAGCATTTCCCGCGAGAAGAGAATCAGCTAGCAGATGCTCTAGCTACAATGTCCTCCATGTTTAAACTCAACTGGGATAACGAGGCTCCCCAAATCACCATCGAGCGAATGGATGAACCTGCGCATTGTCACGAGATTAATACCGAAGAAGTAGTGGAACAACCCTGGTTCCATGAAATCAAAAGGTATCTCCAGACTAGAGATTATCCCGAAGGAGCTTCCGTAAATGACAAGAAGTTCTTAAGGAAATTTGCTGCCAAATTCTTCCTGAGCAACGACATCCTTTACAAACGAAGCCATGATTGTGTATTACTCCGATGCGTAGATAAAGCTGAAGCAGAGTTGATCATGACTGAGATACACAACGACACATTTGGCACTCACTTAAGCGGGCATACAATGGCTAAGAAGATCCTAAGGGCAGGCTATTACTGGTCTACCATGGAAGCTGATTGCCATCAACATTCCCGTACTTGCCACAAATGTCAAGTCTACGCTGACAAAGTTCATATCCCTCCGGTTCCTCTCAACGTCCTGACTGCTCCTTGGCCATTTGCAATGTGGGGCATTGACATGATTGGAGAGATCAAGCCCACGGCTTCCAACGGACATCGTTTCATCCTGGTCGCCATTGACTATTTCACCAAATGGGTCGAAGCAGCTTCCTTCGCCTCTGTTACTAAAAATGTGGTTGCCCGCTTCATCAAGCAAAATCTCATATGCCGGTATGGTGTTCCAGACAGGATCATCACAGATAACGGTACAAATCTGAATAATACAATGATCACCGCATTGTGCGAACAGTTCAAGATTTATCATCATAATTCATCTCCATATCGGCCGAAGATGAACGGTGCTGTTGAAGCTGCGAACAAAAACATTAAGAAGATCATTCAGAAAATGATAGTCACTTACAAAGACTGGCATGAGATGTTACCGTTTGCTCTACATGGATACCGTACGACGACACGTACTTCAACCGGGGCAACCCCATTTTCTTTGGTATATGGCATGGAAGCTGTCCTGCCTATGGAGGTTCAGATTCCTTCTCTAAGGATTATGAAGGACACATGTTTGAATGAAGATGATTGGATTCAGACCCGACTTGATCAACTCAATTTCATCGACGAGAAGCGACTCGCTTCTATATGCCATGGTCAGACGTATCAAAAACGGACGATCAAGGCCTTCAATAAGAAAGTCAGACGTCAGGTGTATCAAGTCGGAGATCTCGTAATCAAGCGGATTATCTTGCCGCAAAGTGATCCCAGGGGCAAATGGACTCCTACATATGAAGGACCATTTGTGATCAAGAGCATATTTTCTGGTGGTGCAATGATTCTGACCACCATGGACGACGACGATTTGCCGCACCCTGCGAATGCAGACATAGTCAAAAGATACTACGCATAAAATAACCCAACAAGTCGAAAACCCGAAAGGGCGGCTTGGGCAAAAATGGGCATCCTGGTGAACCGAAAACCCGAAAGGGCGGTTCAGGCAAAAATTAGGGATAAAAACAAAAAAAATCTATACACCCGACAAGTTGAAAACCCGAAAGGGCGGCTTGGGCAAAAAGGGGTTTCCCGGTGGATCGAAAACCCGAAAGGGCGATTCAGGCAAAAGTTAGGGAATTAAAGCGTATGACTATGTCTCATCAGATCACTTCAAAGACAATCTCCTCATCAACCAGTTCCAGGCTTCTGATCAATCCAGTCATCGACAGACGAAGCATTGAATGGACAAATATTCAGAGTTGTGAAGGCTATAGCGGAATGGAATCCCATGGAATTATTTCACATAGCCATCTTTATTTTGTATAAATCTTTCAATATTTACGACAAAATCCTCTTACTAGGATGATTGTCTCCTTTGTACAAATATACTCATAGAAAGTCAATACAAATACTTTTCCCAGAAATTTGTGTCATTTCCTTTTTCTTTTTCTCTTACACTAATTGTTTTATTTTGAGAAACGTCCAATGTTTTGTTAAATAGGCATATGCATTTGAACATAATCATTTCCTTATGAATCAAGAAAAAGGATTACTGATAGGTTGAAGGTACAGTTGGATATCTTGATACCCTTTCAAAGGAAACCCCCAGGAGATTTGGAATCCATATCCCCAACAAGTCTTGAAGCTTATCCCCAGTAGATTCTGGAAGCTTATCCCCTGCAGAGTACGGACATCTCTCCCGAGCTTTATTCAAAGTTGTTCCCCACAAGGGCTTATAACTGGGATATCCTCAGCTTATTGCCACGGAAGAGCGCACTCGGTAGAATTCTTCCTATCCCCAGTGGAGTTCATCAAAGTTCCCCAGCATAACTTATCAATACAATCCCTAGAGGAGTTTATCTTTGTTATCCCCAGCCAGAGAATCCTCCAGAACTCAATTCCCCTCAGAGTTTAAGTTTCAGTATCCCCAGCAGAGCTAAAACTTCAAACTATCAATCCCCAGCGGAGCCAGACTAGTGAAACTTTTCCCCACAGAAATGCTTCTCACTAGACTAAAGATTCTCAGTCTTATCTCCCCAGCTTAAGTCTGCCAGGTTCTAAAATACCCAGTAGACATCATCAGGATTTCTCTTACCCTGCAAGTCACCAAGGAAATTCCAAGTCCCCGCAAGTGGTTCTAAGGCCCCTCGACGTTTGAAGGTCTGGTATTCCCCAAGCAAATATGAAGACTTTCAGTGTTCAGTTCCTCATTGTATATCCGAAGATTCTCCAGTGAAGGTCTCCTCAAGACAGGAATTCCCCAGTAGTTTGGCATACAACCCCAGCTCCTTATTCCCCAACAACAACCAGGAATTATTCTTCCCGGCAGCAGTCAAGATGCTTTTATCTTCAGCCGTCTCAGATTCATCTATCCTTTGCAAGACAGCTCTCCAGCTTACATGCGCATCCATTTACATTCATATCATATAACATACATTGTATCATGCATCATGACATTGCATACAACTAACTCTTTGCCTTTGCAGGTAAGATCAGTCGACAGACAAAAATCATTATCTTCCGAGATTCTTTCCAGGAATAGTTCAGATGTGACCAAGACATGGCAACATCCTGATACTTATTCCAGATTCATCCAGATGCAGTTTTACACGAGCTCATCATCAGGAAACCCTGCGCCGTTTCCTCCTCAAACTTCAAGATTTCTGAAAATAGTTCACGGGTTCTCCAAGTAACGGATGTTGACCTATCACTTGTTCAGATTCTTCTCAAGACTTCTGAAAACAGTTTATGGATTCTTCCCAACAACGGATGTTAATCTATCACTTGTTCAGATGCAACCTTTTGAAAACAATTTACGGACGCTTCCCAACAATGGATGCTGCTCTATTGCTTATTCAACTTCAAGATTTCTGAAAACAGTTCACGGGTTCTCCAGTAACGGATGTTAACCTATCACTTGTTCAGTCTCTTCTCAAGACTTCTTAAAACAGTTTATGGATTCTTCCCAACAACGGATGTTAATCTATCACTTGTTCAGATGCAACATTTTGAAAACAGTTTACGGACGCTTCCCAACAACGGATGCTGCTCTATTGCTTATTCAACTTCAAGATTTCGGAAAACAGTTCACGGGTTCTCCAGTAACGGATGTTAACCTATCACTTGTTCAGTCTCTTCCCAAGACTTCTGAAAACAGTTTATGGATTCTTCCCAACAACGGATGTTAATCTATCACTTGTTCAGATGCAACCTTTTGAAAACAGTTTACGGACGCTTCCCAACAACGGATGCTGCTCTATTGCTTATTCAACTTCAAGATTTCTGAAAACAGTTCACGGGTTCTCCAAGTAACGAATGTTGACCTATCACTTGTTCAGTTTCTTCTCAAGACTTCTGAAAACAGTTTATGGATTCTTCCCAACAACGGATGTTAATCTATCAACTTGTTCAGATGCAATTTTTGAAAACAGTTTACGGACGCTTCCCAACAACGGATGCTGCTCTATTGCTTATTCAACTTCAAGATTTCTGAAAACAGTTCACGGGTTCTCCAGTAACGGATGTTAACCTATCACTTGTTCAGTCTCTTCTCAAGACTTCTGAAAACAGTTTATGGATTCTTCCCAACGACGGATGTTAATCTATCAACTTGTTTAGATGCAACTTTTGAAAACAGTTTACGGACGCTTCCCAACAACGAATGCTGCTCTATTGCTTATTCAACTTCAAGATTTCTGAAAACAGTTTATGGATGCCTCTAGATACGGATATCAATCTATTGCTTGTTCAGACCCCAAATTCAGATGTGGTTCAAAACATGGACACCTTTCTGATACTCATTTCCAGATGGCATCTTTAAGCCCATCCCCGAAAAGTTTCTGTCACTCTTCCAGATGGCATCTTTAAGCCCATCACCAAATGGCATCTCTAAGCCCATTCCCGCATCCATTGCTTTGACGAGTGCAAATTTAAGGCCACTCTAGTGTCCAATCTCCTTTTACCCTCGAGTTGCGAAAGGCAAACTTGCCAATCTAACTCATCGGATTCAAGAAGATTGAACAGGGGCAACTGTTGTACCCCAAAATTTGCCCCCTCATTTCTCAATGATTTCTCATCACAAAGCCCTTGGAGCTCAAGATCCAGTTAGGGTTTCATCTGCTCAAGACTTCTCCTTGCACTGTTGATCCAGATTAGGGTTTGTGTTTGCACAAAGATATTTTGACCTAAAATTCCTAAGATGACTTTCATGCTTCATATTGGACTCCCAAGTTTATCCATACCAAGTTTCAAGTCTTGATTCCAAATTTTGCCCAGTCAATTGGACAGTTGACCTAGAAATCAACTGTATTGGGGAAAAAGTCAACTGTGGTCAATTGACAGTCAAATCTAATGAAAATTGACCCACATCAACATTATGAACTCACATGGGCCATTTGATCAAGTTTGGATCACAATTCCACAAGAAATTTGATCAGATCACCAAAAGGGCAAAATGGTCATTTTTAGGGTTTTGACTGCACAAAGGCAATTTTTGACTGTTTGACCTAACCAATGGCAAACCAAGCTCACATATGGACTCAAGGACTCAAGGGCATTGTCTTTACCCATTCAATAAGTTCAAAAGATCTCAAATGCACAGGATTGACAGATGAATTTTCCAGTCAACTGATCAAAATTTGACTATATACTGAAAAGTCAAACTTTGACTTTTTGGTCAAAATCAAGTGCCAAGATTCATTTTTCATAAAAACATGCCAAATCATGAAACTTGTTCATCAAGAAATCAAGAAATGCAAATTAGGGTTTGAAATGAAGATTTTTCATAACTTAGAATTTTTCAACCCTAATTTTTTCCTAACTTTGTCCCACTTTCTCACCAAGATTCATTTGGATTCAAGCAAAAGTCAAAACATGAAAGTTGTAGCCTATTGCATAATCTACAACTTTGATTCATAAAGTTTTCCCAAAAGAAGCTTGTATCTCAAGTTACAATTTTTGGAACAAGGGTACCAAACCATTCTTAACTTAGAGAAAATTTGACCTATTTTAGGCAAGGTTTTTACCGAACTTCAAGACCATTTTCCACATACTTCCACTTGGAATTTCAATTTGCATTTCAAATATGGATTGTAGTATACATTCCAAGATTTCCAAAATGTCCAAGAACTCATCAAACAACCTCATGGTTAGGGAGAATCGAATTTGGCAAGTTGGGAAAAAGTCACTTTGATTCATGGCCATGTACATGTTCATAACTTGTGCAATTTTTCAAATCAGCTTGCACAACTTGATTACAGGTCCTATATCCCATTTGCACTCAATAATTAAATGCAAACCCTTTGTGTTCAAGCCTTGCATTATGTGTTTAAGCATTACATGAAGGTTTAGTCTTAAAATAGAAAAAGCAAATTATCCATTTTTGAAAAGGTATGGCTTTATGTCAAAAGCAAATCCAAGAAGTACCAAAGCATATCTCTGAAGCACAAGTCAAGGAGCATAACACACTGACCAAGACTAATGTATGTAGCATAGATTGGTGGCCTCTATCAGCCTAGAAACTCAAGTGGCCATCTCTTGCTTAAGTGTGAAGAAATGTGGCATAACTGAACACAACTCTCATATCAGTGAACACATGCTTAAAACAAATTATCAAACACATTCAAGACATCCATTCTGAGCTAGAACACGAGCAAACCCTCCCCAACACCCTCTCATTCACAAAATCACCCTCAAACTGTCCAAACAGAGCACCTGCTGCAGTTTGAATCCCACAACTCATTTCCATCGTGCATTCTTGCCCAAACCAGTTCAAACACCTTCCCTACCATCAATGCAAACTATCCAAAGCATTAGAAGTGGATTGTAACTCCTCTAATCAATTTGGCCATTTTCATTTTCTTGTTTTGCAGGTGGAGTGCTACAACTCGATTCAGTTAGTTTCAAAGCAAAGTAAAACTTGGAATAGCATCCCTGGACATCAAGGAAGCTGTACCAATCATCACCTTGCTCTGAAAGCACCTCAATCATCATATACAACTTCAACTGAACAGGTAAGTTCATGAATTCGTATCTCTCTATCCAGGCATTGTTAGCTTTAGGTTTGTGAAGAAAATATGTCACATTCATAGCCCTGAACATGTCCATGTAGTTAGTTTTCATTTATGTTACGTGTGTCATGAGAATTTGATGTCTGAATATTGATAAAAAGTTAGGTTAAGATTTGGGAATGATGAAATTCTCTCTCATTTCTGAGAGTTAGGATGAGTTCTTTATATGTCTGGATTCGTGATTCAATGCTTAACATTTTTGGTGTTGTAAGTTTTTGTTAAAACTCAAGGAATCAGGATGTTTGAATTCATGTACCAAGCGCGCGTTTTTGAACAAGAACAGTCTGGAGGTTGAAGAAGGTCTTCATGGGCTGGGCCTGATTTGCTATTTCTTTTTACACACTATTTTTACTTTGACACCCCCTAGGCCCATTTAGTTTATTTTTATGATTTTTTGACTTTTGTTTTTTATTCCTGACTTATTTATTTTTCCTCATAATATTAAAAACATAAAAAACTTTTTTTACACCATTTTTATATTTTTTAGGCATTTATTTGTTTATATTGATATTTGTATGTAAATAAGTACATAATATTATTATTTAGAATAAATAGAAAAAATAATGTAAACACATTCATTTTTTGATTTTTATTTTCTTTTATCTTCTGAAAATATTTTATATAAAATACACTTTTTTTT
Source organism: Vicia faba (assembly GCA_948472305.1). Classification (NCBI taxonomy): domain Eukaryota; kingdom Viridiplantae; phylum Streptophyta; class Magnoliopsida; order Fabales; family Fabaceae; genus Vicia; species Vicia faba. Next base: position 45,743 of record CATIWC010000287.1, read on the forward strand.
ATAAATATTAAATATTATTATTCTTGTATATATAATATATATTTAGTAAATAATAAAGATATTTATATATATATTAGTATATTTAGGTTAAAATACAAAAATACATACATTTTTTTTATTAATATTTGACCTCAAAAAATACTTTTTTATAAGTATACTTCATTTTTATTTTATTTTGTACATAATTATTAAATATTTGTATATATTATATAATTAATACTTTTACTTAATAAATTAGGGTTTTTCCCTAAACATAAAAAACTCCAAAAAAATAATACTTTTTATTTTGTTTATTTGACATATAAAAATCCTTTTTTTCCATACATATAAAAGCCCTTTTTGCATCTTGCATATGTATTGTATTTCTATTTAATTTGTGCAATTAAATATCTTGTAAATAATTCCAAATTGATGTAATAGCTAGGTTTAAATTCCTTGTCAAATACCCCCCATTTGAACATTTGTACCCCCCTCCCCATATTATGTTGTAATAGCTTAGGAACTTTAAATTTTGCACTTTATTGCTTTCTAAATATACCATGTTAGAATTAGGGTTTGTATGCAAATAAAAAGAACAAAAATAGTTTGACCTAATTTCAAGATAATCAAGCATGAAAATGGACAACACTAATCACACTTGCACCCCTAGGGTATTCCACTTGTTGCCTTCAATAAATGGGCCATATTGCATGTTAGGTCTCTTTGGGCAAAACAAAACAATCAAATGATCATAGTCCCTCGACGACGCTTTCGAAAGTTGCCTAAAAAATGATCAAGTCCCTCAAAGGAAAGATTGCCCAAAGACACTTGGCACCATTGCAATTATGGTCTAAACGATGACCCGCGCCCGTCCCTTTCACATCCTAACACAAGATTGCCCACCAAATGCAATGGTGGAACAAAATTGTTAAAAGGGTTAAAATATAGCAAAAATCTTTGAGAACTTTAGGGTAGATAGCTCTTAAGTACTTGTCAACTTGCAAATCAAAAACACTTGCCTATTTTTCAAACCACACTTTCCAAACAAACTTTCAAAAAACCTTGAAACATCTTTTCAAAAAGACAAACACCTTTTGTAAAACATTCGAGTAAAGAATTGTTACAAGGGTAGCCTAGACAAGGCATCTTTTTTCAAAACATTTTCAAAACCACACACAAAGCACCATTTTCAAACAATTGAAAACCAAGGCAAGTTGATCTAAGCAAGTACTTAAGAGCCCATGGATAACAATGGATAGAAAGGGTGCTAATACCTTCCCTTTCTATAATCTACTCCCCGAACCCACGAAATATCTCAAAGGTTTTTGCTGTACTTTTTAAACCTTTCCTTAGGATAAAATAAAAAGTCGGTGGCGACTCTTGCTCAACCGAAACATTTGCGAAAACAAACGCAAAACCACAGTCAGTTCTACCACCGTATCACAGAGACGTTTTACCTTATGTATTTATTGTTTCATTTGTATTAACGGATATACAGCCACCCTAGTGGCAAAGGTAGCGCCCGTGTGTATGGAGGGTCATGGGTTCAATACCCAGCCCTACCTTTTGCCATTTTTCAGCATTTTTTTCCTCATTTTTGTTCAACTTGGCGTCTGGGCTTCCAATAAGTGAGCCTTGTGTTTTTTTTTCTTTGCCGACTCCCATCCTGACTTTTGTCACCCCCTGGCCCATTTGTATTTATTTATTTATTTTATTTTTATTTTTAAATATATTTTCTAAAATACTAAAAATCATAAAAAATATAAAAATAGTAGATTTATGTTGACATAATTTAAATTTTTTTCTCACATAAAAAATTATTTTATTCATCATACTTTATTTATCTTTACTAATTATCTTGTAAATTTAATTAAAACTAGGTTATTATTTATTTTCTTTTATACCTATTTAAATATATTATTTTAATATAAAAAAAGGACAAAATTTTATAATACTATAATTTATTTCCAAGACAAAAAAAACAAAAAAAATGCTTTTCTTATAAACTTAATTTCTTTTTAATCAATTAATAGATTTAGGGTTTTATTTAAAATCTTTTCTTAGTAAATTAGGTTTAATTTTATTATTTTAATTAATTATTTTCTTTTAATTAATTAGGTTAAAATAAATTCCTTTTTTCTCATAAAAAATCCAAACAAAAAGATCCATTTTCTTTGCATTTACATTCTTGCATATTTATTTTTGTACATTTATTTATTTCAATTATTGTATAAATTCAATATGATTGTAATAGACTAATTAAGCTTTAAATTATTGCAATCCCCATTCAATTTGTACACCCCTTCCCACAAATCATATAATAGCTTAGTATTTTTATTTTACACAATTTAAATGCTTTATATTCACATGCTAGTAATTAGGGTTTGTATGAAAAGAACAAGATCAATCAAATAGAAAACCCTAATTCAAGACAAAATCAAGTATGAAAACAATACACTTGCACACAAGCACCCCTAGGGTTATCCCACTTGGTTGCCTTATACAAAATGGCCATATTACGTATGTAAGGTATCTTAGCAAAAACAAGCAAATACGAGATCATAGTCCCTCGATGACGCTATCTAAGTTGCCTTATAAATGATCTTAGTCCCTCAAAAAGAATGCTAAGATACCTTGCAACATTGCTAATCATGGCTATACGATGACCCACGCCCGTCCCGTTTACATCCAAAGATAGGTTTCTTACCAAATCAATGGTAACACAACAATGTCAAAGGAAAAGGAAATGAACAAGAAAGACATTTGAGTAGGTAGATTTCTACTAATTACTTGCTCCATTTCAAAACAAACATCCTTTCTATTTTCAAAACAATCACATACACTTTCAAACATCTTACAAAATTGAAAACATTTTCAAAAGATCAAACATCTTTGTATACATTCTTACAAACAAGAATCATTACAAAGATTTCCTAAACAATGGCCTCTTTACAAAATACTTTCAAAAACCACACAAAGCACAATTTCAAACAAAAGAAAGTGATCTAGCAAGTAACTAAGAGCCCATGGAAAAGCATGGGTGAAAAGGGTGCTAATACCTTCCTTTTTCATAATCTACCCCCCGAACTCAAGAAAATCTTAAAGGTCTTTCCTGTGCTTTTTCACCTTTTCTTTTGGATAAAAGAAAAGTCGGTGGCGACTCTTGCTAACCGCAACATTTACGATCAAACGCAAAACCTTCAAGTAAGTTCTCCCACCGTATCACAGAGCTGGCAACTCTGCTGGGGAAAAATTCTAAAAGTGGTGTTACCTTAGGGATAGATCACATTTATTTGCTTTCATTGTCTGACTTGTATGCTTTACATTATGGTTCTTTGTTTGGGTTTGAATCCTCTACCCGGATTTGGGATACATTATAGGTAAGTAGTAATACACCATGGAAACTGTGTGGGGTATACCGACATGGTCTAAGCAATAGATACGTTAGTGCGACATATTTGTGGGTACCGATATCCTTTGAGTTAATCAAAGAGAATACGGGGCCGCTGAGTGATGTCATGAAGCACTAATGAACTTTTAGAACCTTTACTTGACCAACTTGGCCTTTAGGATGTAGTGAGATGACCGACTTTGGTGCAGTCCGAAGTTGGTAGATACTAGATACTACACTCATTGAGGTTTGGTTTCTTGGGATATTTCGATCGCCATTAAAGAGGCTTGTGCTGAAACAATGACCAAGGAAACAAACCAATGATATTGATCTCCTTAGAACCTGGTTACTATTACTAGGACATGTTTAAACCAACTAAACTTCAAGAGGGTACTTACCTATAAAACTCCATGCAAGCCTAAACCTAAGGATTTGTTTGTTTTGTTTGTATATGTATACTTGTACATAACATCATGAACATCATGAACATCATATACATCCATTAACCATTTCAAGGATTTTGGGATTCATCTTTGTTCTTGTTTTGTAGGATATGGATTCGCTTCGCAGGAAAACTATTCAAGTCAATCTTGTAAGGATCCCTCCACAACTTAAGGAGCTAACTTCAAGGATTCCTGAAAACTCTCCATTTACCGAGAGACATGGTCGCCTACTCAACTTGGTCACCTCCAACACAGATGAGGATATGATGAAGGTGCTCTTTCAGTTCTTTGATCCTTTACACCACTGCTTCACATTTCCCGACTATCAACTTGTGCCTACTTTGGAAGAATTCTCCCAACTCTTGAGGATTCCCATTCTCAATCAACTACCTTTCAACGGTACGAAAAGAGACCCAAATCTAGAAGAGATTGCTCAAGCTCTACACTTGCACTCATATGATATCATAACTTATTGGGAAACAAGGCGTGGTGTCAAGGGTTTCCTAGCAAATTTCATGTTCGAGAAAGCCCAAAATTGTTGGAATTCCTTGGATTTGCAAGCCTTTGAGGAAATTGTGGCTCTCCTCATCTATGGGATGGTTTTGTTTCCAAATCCTGACCAACTCATAGATGTCAACACTGTCAAAATCTTCATATCCCGCAACCCGATGCCTACATTGCTAGGAGATATCCTACACTCTTTTCACACTCGTACAATGAGGAAAAGAGGTGTCCTTATGTGTTGCACTCTTCTCTTGGAAAGATGGTTTATTTTGCATCTTCCCCAATCTGTATTAAAGAATGAGCAAGGTTCAAGGTGGTCACAAAGGTTGATGACGCTCAAACATTCAGACATTCATTGGTGCTCCCGATCTATAGAGAATATTACTATTATCGACAGTTGTGGAGAATTTCCTAATGTCCCTTTACTTGGCATTAGGGGAGGTATCGCCTACAACCCCTACTTAGACTTAAGACAATTTGGTTACGCCCGAAGGAATGGCCCGCACGAGATGCTGATTCAAGGTTTGGTATTTGACTACGACAACGACAATCAAGGTGTTCGCCAAAGATTTATCCGAGCTTGGAGGATGTTAAACAAGGTGGATAGCAAGACGTTGGGGCATAAAAATTCCATCCCTCTTGAGCCTTACCTCAAATGGGTACAAACTCGTGCTCAGTCTTAAGATGCCTTACCCCTCCCTTCTCCCGATAATCATTGAGCCTGTCATGGAAGGAGATGTTCCATACACTATCCTACATCCTGATATGCCCACCTCTATTGAAGACCTACAAAGAGATTGGATACAACTCAAGGGAGAGAGAGATACTTTTGAAGCCCAATTCTACGCGAGCGAGAAGAAGGTTTTGGAACTCACTAGGCTACTTCATGAGGAGCAGACTCTTAATGCCTACATCACGCCAAAGAGGATACGCACTACCTTTTTATCTTAGAGCTTTTGTACTTACTTATAAGCCCAAGAGGCATTGATGTACTCAAGCTTTAACTTATTAATATAACGTGTGTTTCCTTTTTGTATAAAACAAATTTGAATCTTTGAAATCCTTGAAATCATTACATATGCATATACCATTCATCATAACATAAGCAGGTCTTTTGCAACAAGTCTCCTCATCTCTCTACTGTTTATTTCAGTAAGAGGGATCTCGAGCAAACAGTGAAGGACCTCCAAGCTCAGAATACACAGTTTCAACAGTTGCTCTTGACCCTAGCCAAAGGATAAGAAGAGTTGAAGACTTTGCTGGCCGAGGAGAAGAAAAAGAAGACAAAGAAGGTAATCAGAGTCCTAAACATGGGAAGAAGATTTCATGGGCAGACAAGAAGGACCTTAGACTTTGCAACGACATCCGATGAGAGAGAGACAATCAAGATGGGAAAGGAAAGGAAACAGTTGTCCCGTCAGAGTTGGAAGAGGAAGAGGAAGAAGAAGACTATTCTAAAGAACAATACCCTCCAGCTGATGACAAGTATAAACATCTCGAAGAGCAGTTGAGTGCGATTGAAATCCAAAAATTGCCTGGCTTGGAATTTGAGGAATTGGGTTTGGTGTCGGGGGTTGTCATTCCCCCGAAATTCAAAGCACCTGTGTTTGCCAATTATGACGGAGTCTCATGTCTAAAAATGCATCTCCGATCCTATGTAAGGAAAATCCAGCCCCATATCGCTGACAAAGACTTATGGGTACACTTCTTCCAAGACAGCCTGTCTGGAACTCAACTTGATTGGTTTTACCAGTTAGAAAGAGCCAACATTCACAATTGGGAAGATCTTGCTGCAGACTTCTACAAACAATACCAATACAATGCTGGTCTTGCGCCTACCCGTACTCAAAACTCCAGAGTATGGCTATGGTTTCCAATGAAGATTTCAAGTACTATGCGCAAAAATGGAGAGATTTAGCCAGAAGAGTTCAACCTCCTCTATCCGAGAGAGAGAGAGAGAGAGAGAGAGAGAGAGAGAGAGTTGGTAGACATGTTCTTAGGCACCTTGGCTGGTCCCTTCTTCAATCACTTGATTGGAAGTTTATCAGCAGGTTTTACTGAGTTGATATTGATCAGAGAAAGGGTAGAAGCCAGTATAAAGAATGGAAAGATCCAAAAAGATACATCCTCCTCTGCTGCCATAAGGAAGCCATTTATCGGAAAGAAAGAAGTGGTTGCTGTTTATCCTCAGAGAAATCAAGATAGGGCCGAACGCCGACCAATGGTGGGGGCTGTTATGATTCCAAAACCGGCGCCTGATCAGCAAAGAAATAACCAACCAAGGATGGAAAGGCCAGTCAGACAATTCACCAGAATTAACATGACCCTACCTCAGGTATTACCGCATCTACTAAGATCTAATTTGGTGACCTTGAAAGGAGCTCCGAAAAACCCCAATACAACATCTCCTCACTATCATCCCAATGCCCGTTGCGCATATCACTCTGAAAGTGCCGGCCATGACACTAATAACTGTTGGGCTCTAAATAACAAAATACAAGACCTCATTGAAGCCAAAGAGATTGAATTCGATGCGCCCGAAAAGCCAAACGTCATTTCTGCCCCTATGCCCAAACATGGCCATAATACCAATGTCGTTGAAGAAGAAATGTTTGTTACTTTAGTTGATGAACTTATGACCCCACTTATGACTATTAAAGTGAACTTGTTGAATGTCGGTGTGTTCCCGGACTGTGATGAAGTTTGTCATTTCTGTTTGTCCTCACCAACCAGCTGTCCTTTGTTGAAAGCAGGCATTCAGTGCCTAATAGATAACAAAGAAATTTTGTTTGAAAAGACTTCTGTCCCACCTGTTCCTTTTGAAGATGTTTCTATCATTACCATTTCCTCCAATTCTTCCAGGGTCTCCACCAAAAGACCCGTTAGAATTACATCAGTTCCGAAAGCAACTCCTTTAATAATTACAATGCTTGAACAATTCCCATATTCGTCAGACAAAACCATACCATGGAATTCTGGAGGGGATGTCTACTACCACGATATCAAGCAAGATTGGCCAGCCACCAAAGATTCGAGTTCTGAGAAAGATAACTCCGATATCAGTAATATTGTAGGAACTAGCAAGATTACCCGAAGCAGAAGGATATTCTCTCCAGAAATTGCTCCCTCAAAAGCATTTTCTAGACCCGTAATCATTCCTGTTGTTACTCCTCCAAAAGTTGTTTCCAGTCCTACAATCATCCCCACTAATACTCCAACTGACAAAGTTGTTTCAATCCTTATTATCATTCCTACCAACACTCCTGCTGCCAAGTTAACCGAGACTCAAGGAAAAGGTGTTCTGGTTGAGTCTGTCAAGACAAAGACACAATCATTGGCTATCCCTGAGACCTCCCAGAAAGATATGGAGGAAATTCTGAAGATCATAAAAAGAAGCGACTACGATGTAGTTGAACAACTGGGGAAAACTCCCTCTAAAATTTCCATGCTGGCATTACCACTATGTTCCGAGGCGCATGCATAAGCCTTGGTAAAATTCCTGAAAACTTCCCATGTACCCCAAGAGACATCTGTCGATCAATTTCAAGACTGCGTAGCCAGCTTGACTGCACATAATGGTCTAGGTTTTTTGGATGCTGATTTAACGCCAAGAGGAAGGAAGCATAATGAGGCATTGCATGTCTTAGTTGAATGTAGGGGCACAACTCTGGCTCAAGTTTTGGTGGACACTGGCTCATCTCTAAATGTATTGCCTAAAAAAGCTCTTGATAGGCTTGACTGTGAGGGATTGACATTGAAGCCAAGTAACATAGTAGTAAGGGCTTTTGACGGCTCGAAAAGGATGGTACATGGGGAGGTAGACATTCCCATAAAGGTTAGAACCCAAACATTTGATTCAACTTTTTATGTAATGGATATCCGTCCCTCATATTCCTGATTGCTAGGCCGACCATGGATTCAGAATGTTAGTGTTGTCACTTCTACGTTGCACCAAATGCTGAAATATCCGATTCAAGGGAAGATTATCACCGTTCATGGAGAAGAAGAGTATATGATCAGCCATCTCAATTCCTTCATATATATGGAATTAGATGGTGAATTTATTGGAACTCCATTCCAACACTTTGAAGAGGTCCCGCAAGATGTGGCAGTAACCAAGGCTGTTCCCAAAATCACAAGGCCTCCACTTCGGATGTCATCTCTGAAGGATGCCAAAGCAGTGGTAGAAGAAGGTGGGTGCACTATCTGGGGACAACTCCCAGATATCCCATATAAGTCTGACAAGTTTGGCCTGGGTTTCACTTTAGGTGCTCAGAAGACTGTACGCCGCGCTCGTGCTGGAGGACCACCCCTGAAGATCAACAACCGTGAGGTCAACGCGGTAGAGGATGATGAAGATAGCTATGACTTAGAGGACTGGATATTCCCAACTGTCAGTGGAGGGCTCAACAACTGGGAGGCTATATATTTTGTCCCGATCACTTTTATCCCACAGTAATCTGTCTTTCCATTTTCTTGGATCTGTAATATTAAAATAATTCACACTCTTAAAACCTTGTGTCTTACCTGAGGCACAATGGTCTATTTGTAAGGGTTATTATCTCCTTTTCATATGACATCAATGAATCATGGACTTTTTCGCATAAAAACTTTTGTGCTCATTGTTTTTTTTCTTCTTTTTACATTTTTATTTCTTTCAAGGATAGCTATACCCTTACACACACTCACACTCACAATGCAGATATACATCCATTCGGGATCCCATGAGTAACGATACTGCTATGGCCTTTTGTGACTCTGAGAATCTAATCTACCAAGCCGAAGACGAAGGTGAGGAAGATTATGAAGTACCAGGGGAACTTTCTAGACTACTACAACAAGAAGAGAGAACCATTCAGCCTCACGAGGAACCCGTGGATACAATCAACCTAGGTACCGAAGAAGACAAAAAAGAGGTCAAGTTGGGCGCCAATCTGGAACCCGATGTCAAGGAGTGTCTGATTCAGTTGTTACATGATTATGTTGAAGTCTTTTCCTGGTCGTATGAAGACATGCCGGGACTTGATGCAAACATTGTGGTACATCGTCTGCCTACAAGAGAGGATTGCCCGCCAGTAAAGCAAAAGGTTCACCGTATGAGGCATGATATGTCAGAAAATATTAAAGCAGAAGTCATGAAGAAATTCAACGCTCGATTCTTGGCTGTCACCTCTTATCCCCAATGGGTTGCCAATGTTGTTCCCGTGCCCAAGAAGGACGGAAAAGTGTGAATGTGTGTGGACTACAGAGATTTGAATAGAGAAAGCCCTAAGGATGATTTTCCACTCCCCCAAATTGATATTCTAGTTGACAATACGGCACAACACAAAGTGTTTTCCTTCATGGATGGATTCTCAGGTTACAACCAAATCAAAATGGCACCTGAGGACATGGAGAAAACAATGTTTGTCACACAATGGGGCACTTTCTGCTATAAGGTGATGCCATTCGGACTGAAGAATGCTGGGGAAACCTATCAGCGTGCCATGGTAGCTTTATTTCATGACATGATACATCATGAAATAAAGGTCTACATGGACGATATGATAGCCATATCTCAAACAGAAGAAGAGAATCTTGATCACTTACAAAAACTGTTTGAGAGACTGAAGAAGTACAAGCTGAGGTTGAATCCAAACAAATGCACATTTGGGGTACGGTCTGGTAAACTCCTAGGCTTTATCGTCAACAATAGAGGTATTGAAGTAGATCCTGCCAAGGTAAAAGTGATACAAGAGATGCCTGCTCCTTGTACTGAGAAGGAAGTCAGAGGGTTCTTGGGACGTTTGAACTACATTTCCAGATTCATCTCTCACCTGACAGCTACTTGTGAACCAATCTTCAATTTGTTGAAGAAAGATCAAGTAGTCAGATGGAATGACGAGTGCAAAGTTGCTTTTGACAAAATCAAAGAATACTTACAAGAGCCTCTTGTGTTGATGCCACCAGTCGAGGGAAGACCATTGATCATGTATCTGACTGTTTTAGAAAACTCAATGGGGTGTGTATTGGGGCAAAATGACGAGTCTGGCCAAAAAGAGCATGCTATTTACTACCTGAGCAAAAGGTTTACTGACTGTGAAACCAGATATTCACTGTTTGAGAAAAGTTGCTACGCTCTGGCATGGGCTGCTCGCCGGCTAAGACAGTATATGCTGACTCATACTACTTTGTTGATTCAATCAATGATAAGAAGTTCTTAAGGAGATTCTCTTGTAAATTCTTCCTTAGTAATGGTATCCTGTACAAACGCAATCATGACTCCATTTTGCTTCGGTGTGTGGATAAGGTTGAAGCTGAAAAGATCATGGCTAAATTACATGAAGGTACTTTTGGAACCCACTCCAGTAGGCATACGATGGCAAAGAAAATCCTACGGGAAGGCTATTACTGGTCTACCATGGAAGCAGATTGCAATCAACACTCTCGAGCCTGCCATAAGTGTCAGATTTATGTTGACAAGGTGCAAGTACCTCTAGTTCCTCTGAATGTCTTGATGGCTCCTTGGCCCTTTACGATGTGGGGGATTGATATGATTTGGGAAATCAAGGCAGCGGCCTCCAATGGACACCGCTTCATCCTAGTGGCTATTGACTATTTTACAAAGTGGGTTGAGGCAGCCTCCTTCGCTTCCGTTACCAAGAATGTTGTTGCCTGTTTCATCAAGAAAAATCTCATTTGCCGGTACGGTATCCCAGAGAGGATCATCACTAACAATGGTACAAATATCAACAACATTATGATCACCGCCTTGTGCGAGCAATTCAAGATTCAGCATCACAATTCTTCTTCTTACCAGCCGAAGATGAATGGTGTTGTCGAAGCTGCAAATAAGAACATTAAAAAGATCATATCATAATCAGGTTTTCCGACACAAGTTTCCTCATCTTTTTACTGTTTATTTCAGTATAAGATGGATATCAAGCAAACTATCAAGTACCTGCAGACTCAAAATTCTCAATTTCAAGAGACTCTGCTCAACTTAGCAAAGGGACAACAAGAAATGATGACACTTCTTGTCACGAAGAAGAAAACCAAGAAGAAAGCTGTAATCAACATCAGGAAGAGATTCAAAGGCCCTGTCCGACAAGTTCAAGTTGAAGAAGACTCCTCCGAAGAGAATGAGAATCAAGATGAAGATGCTAGGAGCACCCGTGCTAGGGGTGGAAACAATCAAACCTCTAAAGACAATGATTATTTTAACGAGAAATATCTGCCAGCCGACAACAAGTATATACAACTAGAAGACAAATTGAAGGCTGTAGAAATCCAAGTTGTGCCTGGCTTGGACTTTGGTGACTTGGGTTTGGTTCCTGGGGTAGTAATTCTTCCCAAATTCAAGACCCTTGTTTTTGCCAAGTACGATGGTGTCTCATGTCTGAAGCTTCACCTAAGATCTCATGACCACAAAATTCAGCCGCATACCGCTGATAAGAAACTGTGGGTGCACTTTTTTCAAGAAAGTCGATCTGGGACGCAGTTGGAGTGGTTTTACCAATTGGAAGGGACTAACATCCATACTTGGGAAGATTTGGCCACCGCCTTTTACCTCCACTATCAATATAACGCTGATCTTGCGCCAACTAGGGTGCAATTGCAAGGAATGACCATGGGTTCAAACGAGGGCTTCAAAGAATATGCCCAAAAGTGGAGAGACCTGGCTGGCAGGGTGCAGTCACCTTTGATTGATAGAGAGTTGGTAGACATGTTTATGGGAACATTGAATGGACCATTTTTCAACTTATTGATTGGAAGTTCATCATCCATATTTATTGAATGGATCTTAACCGGTGAGAGGGTTGAAAGCAGGATCAAAAGCGGGAAGATACCTATGGCCTCCACCTCAAATGTTGTGAAAAGGCCATTTATTGGTAAAAAAAGACTAATGTTATGTATGGATCAAGAAGTCGTGCGAAGAATGACCATCATCATTCAGTAGGGGAAGTTTTGATCTCCAATCTAATTCCAACTCAACGTCCACGTCAACAAAATAACAATCAACAAAGACCAGACATCTCGAGGAGACAATTTACCAGAATCAACATGTCATTATTTCAAGCTCTGTAACACCTATTGAAAGCTGATTTGGTGACCTTGCAAGATCCCCCTTCCAACCCTAACACTTCTTCCCAAAAATATAACCCCAATGCTAAATATGCTTACCACTTAAACAGTCCCGGACATGATACCAATGATTGTTGGTCTCTAAACAACAAAATCTAAGACCTAATTGATAACAAGACAATTGAGTTCGACCCTCCGCCAACTCCAAATATGATCACCACACCCATGCCAAATCATGCTAAGGGTGTCAATGCTATTGAATATGCATCTTTTGTTGCCTCCATCAATGACTTGATCACTCCTTTGAAGACTGTTAAAGAGAATTTGTTGAAAGTCGGGATATTCCATGACTGCCTTGAAGGCTGTTGTTGCTGTGCTGTACAAATTAATGGTTGTGAATGTCTTAGGAAAGGTGTCCAACACCTGATGGATATCCATGAGATTATATTTGAAAGAACTCCATCTATGAAAAGTTTGACCCAAAGTGTATCTCAAGAATATAAAGACGTATCCATCATTACTATCTCAAACAAACCTATTAGGATCACCTCCAAAGGTCCTATTAGGATTCCCATTGAACCAAGAATAACTCCACTAATTATCACGACGTCAGGGTCAGTCCTTTATTCTTCTGATAAGGGTGTGCCCTGGAATTATGGGGCAGAAGTATATTACCATGGTATAAAATAATATTCCTGGATTGGTGAAGATGAAACTGCTGACGTTACAAACATTGTTGGATCAAGTAAAGTTACTAGGACGGGGAGGATCTTCTCTCCAGAAATTTCACCTATGGCAAACACTACTACACCCATTCGTATTAATTTTGCTAAACCTATTACTGATACTCGAGGAAAGGAAAAAATGACTGAGCCTGCCCTGACGGAGGCGCCCGTAAAAGATATTACTATTGAGGACCCATCTACCCAAGATAAGGAAGAGATTCTAAAAATTATCAGAAAAAGTGATTACAAGATAGTGGAAAAGTTGGGGCAAACACCCTCAAATATTCATATGTTGTCTTTGTTGCTATGTTCCAAGGTGCATGCTCAAGCACTGATAAAATTGCTGAAAAATGCACATGTCCCTCAAGAAACTACGACCGACCAATTTGAAAACCGTGTAGCCAATTTGACTGCTGACAATGGTTTGGGATTTTCAGATGCCGATTTGACCCCAGCGGGGAAGAATCACAACAAAGCTCTGCAAGTTTCCAACGAGTGTAAAGGAACCACTTTAGCCCATGTGTTGGTGGATACTGGGTCCTCTCTGAATGGCTTACCCAAAGGTGCTCTAGATAGGTTGGATTATGAAGATTTGGTGCTGAAACCCAGTGACATCATGGTGAGAGCTTTTGACGGATTAAAGAGAATGGTCTATGGAGAGGTTGAACTCCCTATCAAAGTTGGGTCTCAAGTCTTCAACTCAACATTCTATGTGATGGATATCCTCCCTGCTTATTCTTGCCTGCTTGGACGCCTATGGATAAATGGGGCAGGTGCGGTGACCTCCACACTACATCAAAAGTTGAAATATCTGGTCAAAGGGAAAATTGTCACTGTATACGGAGAAGAGGAGTTTATGATTAGTCATCTAAATTCATTCAAATATGTTGAAATGGATGGCGAGTTCATTGAAACTCCTTATCAAGCTTTTGAAGTGGTCTCTCCAATGGTTGATGTTGCTAAAACCATTCCTGACATTCCCAAAGCTGCTAAAAATACACCAAGGATAGCCTCTCTCAAGGATGCCAGTGCTGTTGTTGAAGACAGAGGTTGCACCATTTGGGGATAACTTCCTGATTTCACTTTCAAGTCAGACAAATTTGGGTTGGGTTTCACGTCCAAAGCTCAAAAAGAGGTTCGATGTGATCGTGCAGGGAAACCATCTCTCTGCATTAGTAACCATGAGGTTAATGCTCTTGAAGACTCTGATGCTGATTGTGACTTTGATGACTGGATCTACCTGACTGCTGATGGAGGACTCAACAACTGGTAGACCAAGGACTTCATCTCAATCTCCTTCAGCCATGAGTAATTTCCATTTCCTATTTTTTTATTACTTGGAGAAATTTGTCTATAATTTCCAGTTAAAATAATGACTTTAAGCCATGTGCCTTGCCCGGGACACAATGGACAATTTGTTAAGGGTTTGTCATTTCATATGCCATATGCTTATTTTAATGAAAACAACATTGGACTATTTTGCATTCAAATTTTACGCTCTCTGTCTTTTTCTTGCTTTATTGCATTTTCAAATTAGCCATGTGACCTTACATGCACACACACACATTTTCAGATCTGTATCCACTCCGGATCTCATTGTCAATAATTCTACTATTACCGTCAATGACTTTGAACATCCGATCTATCAAGCCGAAGACGAAGGTAAAGAAGATTGTGAAATACCTGGAGAACTCGCCAGAATTCTGATATAAGTGGAAAAGGCCATCCAATCACACGAGGAACCATTTAAATTGATAAACCTTGGTACTGAGGCAGACAAGAAAAAAGTCAAGATCAGTTCCAACTTGGATGACTGTGTCAAGAGAATACTGGTCCAAATGTTGCACGACTATGCTAAAGTGTTCGCTTGCTCATACGAAGATATTCCAGGGCTTGATGTTGATATCGTAGTTCATCATCTGCCAATGAAGGAAGGTTGTCCTCTGGTCAAGTAAATGGTTCGATGCATGCAGCTAGATATGTCTGAGAAAATCAAAGCAGAGGTAATGAAACAATTCAATGCAGGTTTTCTAGCAGTGACATCATATCCCCATTGGGTTACAAATGTGGTCCCAGTTCCTAAGAAAGATGAAAAGGTCCGTATGTGTGTGGATTACAGAGATTTAAATAGGGCAAGCCCCAAAGACGACTTTCCTCTACCATATATCGATGTTTTGGTTGACAACACTGCTCAACATAAAGTGTTCTCCTTCATGGATTGCTTCTCGGGTTACGACCAAATCAAAATGGCGCCTAAGGACATGGAGAAAACCACTTTTGTTACATAATGAGGCACCTTCTGCTATAAGGTCATGTCGTTTGGATTGAAGAATGCAGGAGCAACCTATCAACAGGTTATGGTAGCTCTATTTCATGACATAATTCATCATGAGATAGAATTCTATGTTGATGACATGATTGCAAAATCACAAACTGAGGAAGAGCACCTAGATCATTTACACAAGATATTTGAAAGGTTAAAGAAATATAAGTTGAGGCTAAATCCCAACAAATGCACCATCGGGGTAAGGTCTTGAAAAGTCCTAGGGTTTGTCATCAGTGGCAAAGGTATTTAAGTCGACTCTTCAAAAGTCAAAGCCATACAAAAAATTCCAGCTCCCTGTACTGAAAAAGAAGTTAGGGGTTTCTTAGGTCGGCTCAACTACATTTCTCGATTCATATCTCACTTGACCGCTACTTGTGAGCCAATCTTCAAGCTGTTGAAGAAGGATCAAGTAGTCAGATGGAACAACGACTACCAAGCAGCTTTTGAAAAAATCAAGGAGTACTTACAAGAACATCTAATCTGATGCCTCCAGTTGAAGGAATACCTCTGATTATGTACTTGACTGTATTAGAGAATTCAATGGGGTGTGTGCTGGGCCAACATGATGAGTCTGGCCGAAAAGAGAATGCAATATACTACCTTAGCAAAAAGTTTACTGACTGTGAAACAAGATATTCACTGCTCGAGAAAACTTGTTGCGCTTTGGCATGGGCTGCTCTCTGACTAAGACGGTATATGTTGACTCACACCACTCTATGGATCTCTAAGATGGATCCCATCAAGTATATCTCCGAGAAGCCAGCTCTCTCCGGATGAATAGCTAGATGGGAAATGATATTGACTGAATATGATATCCAGTACACTACACAAAAAGCAATAAAGGGAAGTATACTGGCGGATCATTTGGCCCATCAAGCTGTTAAGGACTACCAATCCATGAACTTTGAATTCCCGGACGAGAATATCATGCAAATAACCAATGATGAAAGGCCTGGACCGTATGAAGGACCTGAACAAGGAGCCCGATGGACTATGGTTTTTGATGGAGCTTCCAATGCATTGGGTAATGGAATAGGTGTTGTGATTATTTATCCCGATGATTGGCACACACCTTTCACTGCCAGACCTTGGTTCGACTGTATGAATAACATGACCGAGTATGGAGAATGCATCTTGGGTCTAAAGGCTGCTATTGACCTAAGAATCCAATTCTTAAGCATATACGGAGATTCATCCCCAGTAATTAGTCAAGTTAAAGGAGAATGGGATACCAAACATCAAAACTTGATCCCCTACAAAGAGCTTGTGCTAACCTTGATCCCATACTTCTAGGAGGTCACCTTTGAACATATCCCGAGGGAAGAAAATCAATTGGCAGATACTTTAGCAACTATGTCATCTATGTTAAAGGTCAATTGGGACAACGAAGCTCCCAAAATTACTATAGAAAGATTTGACGAACCTGCGCACTGTTATGAGATCGACACTTATGAGGAGAAGCCTTGCTACCATGAGGTGAAGAGGTACCTTGAAGCACAAGAGTATCCTGAGGGAGCCTCAATCAACGACAAGAAATTCCTATGGAAGCTCTTAGCCAAATTCTTCCTAAGAAACAAGATCCTGTACAAACGCAACCATGATTCAACTCTGCTCTGCTGTGTGGACAAGAAGCAGGCAGAGAAGATCATGGAAGACATGCATGAGGGTATCTTTGAAACTTACTATGGCCAAGAAGATTCTGAGGTCCGGTTAATTTTGGTCGACTATGGAAACTGATTTTCACCACCACTCGAGGAGTTGCCATAAGTGTCAGATATATGCCGACAAGGTTCATGTACCTCCAATACCTTTAAGCGTCATAACCGCTTCGTGGCCATTTGCAATGTGTGGCATTGACATGATTGGAGAAATCAAGCCAACTTACTATAACGGACATCGTTTTATCCTCGTAGCCATTGACTATTTCACCAAATAGGTCGAAGCTGCTTCATTTTCCTCAGTGACTAAGAATGTTGTAGCTCGATTTATCAAGCATAAC
The DNA here is from genome assembly GCA_948472305.1 of Vicia faba. Classification (NCBI taxonomy): domain Eukaryota; kingdom Viridiplantae; phylum Streptophyta; class Magnoliopsida; order Fabales; family Fabaceae; genus Vicia; species Vicia faba. Next base: position 63,174 of record CATIWC010000287.1, read on the forward strand.
CTAATCTGTCGGTACGGCATCCCCAAAAGGATTATCACTGACAACGGAACCAACCTCAACAATACCATGATTATTGAACTCTACACGCGGTTCAAAATCAAACATCATAACTCTTCTCCATACAAACCTAAGATGAATGGCGCAGTGGAAGGTGCTAATAAGAACATAAAGAAGATTGTTCAAAAGCTGGTGGTGACCTATAAGGACTGGCATAAGATGCTACCATTCACTCTTCGTGGCTACCATACCTCGACACGAACATCAACTGGGGAAACCCCATTCTCTTTAGTCTATGGTATAGAAGTCGTCCTGCATGTCGAAGTTTAAATTCCTTCTTTAAGGATTATGAAAGAAGAAGACTTAGGTGAATATGAATGGATTCAGACAAGATTGGATCATTTGAATTTGATTGACAAGAAGAGACTGGTTGTTGTTTGTCATGTTCAAATGTATCAAAAGCGTATGATCAAGGAATTTAATAAAAAGATCAAACCTCAAGTATACCAGGCTGGTGATTTAGTAATAAAGTGCATCATTTTACCACAAGTTTATCCCCGAGGCAAATGGACTCCCACTTACGAAGGGCCATTTGTTTTCAAGAAAGTATTCTCTGGCGGTGCTATGATGTTAACCACTATGGACGGTGAAGATTTCCCATATTCTGTGAACGCGGACATAGTCAAAAAATACTATGCATAAGAATTACTCGCTAGGTTGACATGCCTAGGAAAAAATAAGGGCATCCCGGCAAACCATAAAGGTTTGGGAAAAATTAGGGATATATACAAAATATTGTACACCCGGCAAGTCGAAAACCTGAAAGGGCGGCTTGGGCAAAAAAGGGTATTCTGGTGGACTGAAAACCCGAAAGGGCGGTCCAGGTAAAAGTTAAGGATTAAAGGGTATGACTATATCCTGTTGGATCACTACAGTTAGTTTTATTACCAAGATTAAAGTTTGAATAATACAAGATCAATTCAATTAACTTCTTTCGACGACAAGAGATGATGTTCGAAGACATAGGGGAAATAGCAGAGTTGGAACCTAATGAGATCACTTCCACATGGCTATACATTTTTGTTTTCACTTTGTGTTCTTTTCATTCTTTCGACGACTTCCTCTTACTAGGATTTCCATCTACTTGTACAAAAACGCCCGTTTATAGGCGAAATATCAATACAAATATACTTTAAAGTGCATACTTTTTGTTTTTCTGTTTTGATTGCAAAAATGTCCAATGACTAAAATTGAATGAACATATACATATGAACATTGATTAACTGTTAACAAATATATGCACAAGAACATTAATATGCATTTACTTAAGGATTTGGATTATCCCCACATAGTGAATTCATACATTCTCCATCCAAAGTTCCAATCAGCATATCTCTTGAAAATTCTCTTCCCCGGTCGAGTTTGGTCTTCCAAAGTGGAGAAAATAAACCTTGCAAAAGTTCTTCCCCAGAAGAATTCCATTCCCCAGTAAGGTCGTTAGAATACTTTCCTCAATAAAATATATTTTCCCAACGGACCACGGCCTCCCCAACTTGAGTTTTATCCTCAAACTTCTATAAATCAACAGGATAGAACTCCTCTTCTCCAATAGAGTTGATATTATCCCCAGAAAATTGCTGCAAAGCCTGGACTCCAACCAGACACCAGTTAACTTTATCCTCCCCAGACGAATCAGAAGTTTAATCATCTCTTCTATCCCCAGTAAGGGTATAAAAGAATTAAATTCCCTGGTAGAGCAATGGACGACCAAGGTTCTTGAACTCTAATCCCAAGCAGAAATCAACATTCCATGTAAAGATTCCTCAAAACAGCAAACAAGAATTCCAAACAGAAGAAGGTTGAAGATACACATACTCTCCGTATCCAGCAGTAGTCCGGAGTTTAGCTTCCCAAAACTTCCCAGCAGTGGTCAGGGATTTATTTTCCTAGACAAAGATACACTTCAATAATATTTCATATTCATGCATCATGACATATGCATACGAAACATATAGAATAATCTCATTTATTTTGAGAGCATCATTAAGCAATGCAGTTCGTACATCCTGGCATTGCATACAACTAACTCTTTACCTTTTCAGGAAAAGATTAATCCACGAATGAATACCATCAACAACAAACATTTCCTTCATGAGATATATGTTGGTTCAATTTAAATCTACCAATGATTTATCCTGATTCCGTTCCGGTAGACGCTTTCTCTGGTTCAGTTAAATTGCTCCTAAGATTTATGCTGATTCATTATCCAGTTAAAGACTATTCAAGACCTCTATTGCTTCAGTTTAAATTGACCAATGATTTATCATGCTTCTGTTCTATTAGACGCTTTCTCTAGTTCAGTTAAATTGCTCCTAAGATTTATGCTGATTCATTATCTAGTTAAAGACTATTCAAGACCTCAGCTGGTTCAGTTTAAATCGACCAATGATTTATCCTGATTCCGTTTTGATAGACACTTTATCTGGTTCAGTTAAATTTCTCCTAATATTTATGCTAATTCGTTATCCAGTTAAAGACTATTCAAGACCTCTGTTGGTTTAGTTTAAATAAACCAATGATTTATCCTAATTCCGTTCCGGTAGACACTTTCTCTGGTTCAGTTAAATTGCTCCTAATATTTATGCTAATTTGTTATCCAGTTAAAGATTATTCAAGACCTCTGCTGGTTCAATTTAAATCGACCAATGATTTATCCTGATTTCGTTCCGGTAAACACTTTCTCTGGTTCAGTGAAATCGCTCCTAAGATTTATGTTGATTCATTATCTAGTTAAAGACTATTCAAGACCTCTGCTGGTTCAGTTTAAATCGACCAATAATTTATCTTGATTCCGTTCCGGTAGACGCTTTCCCTGGTTCAGTTAAATCCACCCTAAGATTTATGCTGATTCCTACCTAGTAAAAAATAAATAAATCGACCAAAGGTTTATTCTGGTACTTCTTCTAATCTTTATTAACAATCACTTTGGATGGCATCTATAATCCCATATCTGGTGACTCTTTATTTACTCTCCAAATGGAATCTTTAATCCCATTCCCAATACAATCAACCTACAACATTACTTCGAGCATCAACGAGTGCAAATTTCTGGGCACTCTAGTGTTCAATCATCTTCCACCTTCAAGTCACGAACGGCGGACCTGCCAACCTAACTCTTCAAGTTTAATAAGATTGAACAGTGGCATCTGTTGTACCCCAAAAATTTCCCTCTCTTTTCTCAAAAACATTTCTCACAAAGGATCATCAATTGCTCAAGTTTGCACAAATGTTGACTAGGTCAAAACACCTCCTGAACAATGATGCCTCAAATTAGGGTTTTGGTTTTTTCAAGAGAAATTAGACTTCTAATGCCTCAAGTTACTTGTATGGTCCATTATAAGTCTCTAAGAGTGCTCATGTCAAGTTTCAAGTCTTGAATCACAATTTTGCTCAATCAATTGATCAGATGATTGAAAATCAGTTGTATTGGATAAAAGGTCAATTATGGTCAACTTACAGTAAAAAATTCAATATTTTTGACCAATATCAATATTTTGAAGTCATATTCATTAATTTATCAAGTTTGGATCATAATTCCTCAAGAAAAATGTTCAATTCATCAAAAGGGTAAAATGGTCAAAATTAGGGTATTTGATTAGAATAACTGATTTTTGACTTTTGACCTAATACATGACTTATTGGTTTGAAACATGATTTCAAGGATTCAATTACATCATTTTGACCTAATTGAATGATTCAATTCATCCCTCAAGATCAAACAACTGATAGATGAAATTTGGTCAACTGCTGAAAAAGTCAACTGATACACCAAAAGTCAAACTTTAATTTTTTGGTCAAACTTGAGTTTCAAAGATCACAATTCATCAAGACATTAAAAAAATATGAAGCTTGATCATCAATAAATCAAGAAATTCAAAATTCAATTTAAAAAGTCAAAATTTTCAAGACTTGTAAATTATTCTAAGTGTTTTTGTACATGATAATTCCACTACTTCATGCCAACTTTTCACCAAGATGCAAGATGATTCAAAGAAAACTTTCAACATAAAAGTTGTAGATCTTGATTAAATCTACAACTTTGTTTTTAATGGCTTATGTCCAAAAAATGCTTAGATTTTAAGTTATAGGCCCATGAAGTCATGCACTTTTTCTTAAACACTTAGTGAAATTTTGACCTAGTTTAGACATATTTTTGTCCTAACTTCTTGGCCAATTTTCACCATTCTACAAGATGATTCTATCAAAATGGTAAACATTAAGGTTGTAGATAATGTTTCAAGCTTTCTAAAATGTCCAATAACTATAAGAGATCATGCTTGAGCAAAGAGAATTGAAGAGAAGAAGTTGAGGTTTCATTCTTAATTTTTAGGTCATTTTGATGATGAACATTCAACCAAATCTCAAGCCTATGCTGCATAATCTCACTTTGCAGGATTCTAACTTACATTTAACTCCAGAATTAAATGTTTACATAACTGTTAGAGCTTTGATCCAAGAATTTAAGCCATTATCCAAGTGATTAATCCATTTTAGGAAGAAAGGTACCACTTCCATTTTGGAAAAGCAAGCTTTATTGCAAGAAGTCAATGCATTGAGCCTCTAACTTGTTTATTATGGACAAGCTTCATTTATAAATTCATAACAAGCATGCTTAAATCCATTAACTACTCTACAAACCCTTGTACTATGCATTAGGACAATGTATACCAAGCTTGCTTCAAAAATAAGCCAAAGATCCATAACATGTGATCTTGGTTTTCTGATCATTTCAAGTTTACAAACCCTCTCCTATAAACTGAGCCATCATATACAATCCAAGGGGATGAAATTAGAAGCCTTGAAACTCCCTCAAACCAGAAATTGCTCTAAAAACACCATAACTTGTCATTTCTGCCCAAGAATTTCCATCTCATAAACCACTCATGTGTTTCTTCTACAAATCAATCCTAAAGCTTCATTACATTAAATATAACTCATCCCCATCCCTGTTTCATAGCTGTAACACCTCCATTACCATTGTACAAACCTCACTTTACACCTCTGCAACTTGACTTATCCAAAACATTCCAAGCACTCTCAGCTTAATCTAAGCATTGCATTAGTTTCCTAGAAGTTCAAGGAAGCTAACCAGATCATTGCAGCACCTTGAAGTGAGCTCTAAATCAAAACATGATCTCCATCTGCAAGGTGAGTTTTCTGAAATTCTAACTCTTCATACAAGCATCATTTGGCTTCCATTTTAAAAGATAAAATATAGACATCATACCCTAAAACTAACAATGTCCTTAGAATTCATTTATGTTGCCTGAGTAGTGAGAATTTTGAGCCTGGACTTTCTGAAAAAGTTAGGTTAAATTTGGTACCATTTAAAATTTGTGCTCATCTTTGATCCATTGCTTAAGTTATTTACATATTTGAAATCGTGGTGAAATTTCTAATAAGTTTGATGTTTATAATTTTTGAAATGGTTGAGAGTTGAGAAAGTTACAGAGTTATGGCTGGCACGAGGAAGAAGATGAAGTATAGTCATGGACTTGGTTTATCTTATATTTATTGCAACTTGTTTCTTTACCGGATGTACAGGCCACCCCAGTGGCAGCAAGCGCGCGTGTAAGGTATTTATATAGAAGGTCATGGGTTCGATCCCCAGCGAGACCTTTTGCATTTTTCATATTTTCACTTGTTTTCTTTTTTTGTTTGAACATGTGTGTCTGGGCCTCCCTCCACTGGGCCATTCATTTTTACTTTCCTTCCCTCCTGATTGCTAAACAATATGCAGCCCAACATAACATTTTTTATTTTTGTTATTTCTCATTATACAAAAATTAGTTTGGGCCTAAAACCAAACAAAAACTGTTTTTCTCATTGACCCCCGAATTTCTTTTCTAACCCCTGACCCTTTTTTATATTTTCATTTTATTTTATTTTCTTTATTTTATTATTTTTATTTTTGTTATTATTTTATTAAAAAATACAAAAAAAAATTATTTTATTAAATACTTAGACTAAAATTATTATTTTTATTTCTATTTTATAAAACCATAAAAAATATTTTCTTTCTTAAAGTAATTAAAATAAATTTGGACTTAACTTTTATTTTAATTTTCTTTTAATTAGGTTAATTTAGAATTTAGGAATTTAATTAATTAATTTCTTTTTCCATTTAATTTAGTTTAATCAAAACCTTTTCCATAAGAAAAACATAAGCAAAACAATTTTGTTTTCTTTTATATTGTCTTTATATTCTTGTACATTTTATTTTACATTATTCAATATGGTTGTAATAGTAATTGAGTTTTAATCGCTTTTATCCCCATTTGCAATTTGTAACCCCCATCCCATTTGTAATTTTTAATCGCTTTTACCGCGTTCCATATTATTGCTAGTAATTAGGGTTTGTATGGCAAGACTTAAAATGAATAGTAGACAACCCTAATTCAAGATAAAAATGCATGAAAACAATACACTTCGCATACTTGCACCTCTAGGGTTAACCCACATTTGTTGCCTTAGAATAAAACAGGCATGTCCCTCGAACGTGGGATACATTAGCAAAGACCATCGATTACAAGATCGTAGTTCCTCGATAACCCTTCAATGTTGCCTTCGGTAAACGGTCTTAGACCCTTATGACATATTGCTAAGGTGTCCTACAATGTTTCCTTCTATGACTGTACGATGACCCACGTATGTCCCTTCACATCCAATGATATGGTTTCTTACTAACTAATGGTAAGATAACACTATCTAAAGGAGGATGAAAATAACAAAGACTTCTTTTGAGTAGGTAGAATGTTTGTAGTTGCTTGCTCACAAACATTTCAAAACAAAACATCTTTCTAACACACCAAACACCTTCATGAAATGTTTTCAAAAGTCAACGCTTTGTATACGTTTTCGCCGAAACGAAAATCATTACAAAGTTCTCCTAAACGAAGGCACTTTTCAAAAATACTTTCAAATAAACATAAACACATTTACAAAGCATTTCAAAAGTCAGCTAGCAACTATGAGCCCGTAGATAACTACAGATGAAAAGGGTGATAATACCTTCCCTTTTCATAACCTACCCCCTGAACGCCAAGAAAATTCTCAAAAGGTCATTCCTGTTCTTTTCACATTTTCCTTTATTGGATAAAAGAAAAGTCGGTGGAGACTCTTGCTACCCGCAATAATTACGATAAAATGCAAAACTACCAAGTAAGTTCTCCCATCGTATTACACATTGCATTGATAATGTTCATACACTCATTACATACAAGGGAACACATTCAATTCACAAAACCCTAGTCGGACGGACCAACATGCTGTGATACCACTATGTAACACCCTAAAACCCCAAATCTTAATTTAAATAAACAAAATCATCATTTTAGAATGCTACTCAAACATACAAGCATACTTTTCAAAATATTTTCTAAAAACTCACAGTGGAACTCAAACAATTTAACATGACATTCAAAAACTCTTCAAATGAAATGCTTAATGAAAATAGTAAAATTCAAACATCAACTCAAAACAAATCAAACGTCTTATTCCACAATGTTACATATTAGAGAAAAAAATCATGTAATAGCGAAAAAAATAAATGATGAAGATAGCTTCAAAGCGTTCTTCCAACTCATTAAAGCACTTACTCCTCCTAAGTATTTGCATAACATTGTTCAAGTCACACAAAATAAACAAGAAAAGGGTGAGAATGATTGTTACAAATGTTAGTAATGAAAGTTGATCTTACCGGTGATAATAACCTCTAAGGGCCGATATCTTCGTCTACAAAGCTGGTAATGAGGAGGAGGGGGTGTACCTGCAAGGAACTCCGACGCTCAAGTAAGAAAGAGGTAAAAGAGATACAAGATAGAGAGTCTAGGGTTTTAGAAGTGAGTAATGAATATTGAATACCTGCCCCTCACAAGTGTGAAGGTTTATATAATGCCCCCGACGCTTGGCCCTTGGTCCCTATTTTTGGGCCTAGATATTAGGTCCGTAAAAATAGGTAACTGCCAGAAATTATTCGTTATGACATACAGACGTGCTTGTAACTAGCCATTGCTCCGAGCAAGAGCAAGACTATAGGAAATCGCGTCAAAGGATTTCTTGGTTGAATGCTCCATATATGTCAAGCAGAATAAGGGATAGCTCCTAACGCAGGAAGGCACATGGTCCAGGGCATCATTGGTCATGTTGTTCCTGGGGTACAACCGACCAAGCGTCCCCGGCTGAGGGGTAAATGGCAAGGTTCCCCTTGTCGGTCCTAGTTGACTAGGCCAGAGTCATTAGGCCATACTGGATGTAGAAGCAGATTGGGCCAAGTAGAGCCATTGGGCCAATCCAGAATAGGGCCCCTCCAAGTCTTTTCTCATGGGCGTAGGTGTGATTACTTAGAGTCAACCCGTGTGTCGAGGAGGTGATAATGTCGTTGGCGCTAGTCGTAAGAGACGAGGGCGTTTCTGGATTACCCGAGGACGGATGCGTACGAGGAAGTCAAATGTTACCTCACATGTTTGGTTCACGGGGAGACAAACAAATGATTGGATTTCGAGCGGTTGGTGTGCCATGTTTGCATCGAGCCACGTGTTGTCATTAATGTGTGATTATGGCAGACTAGGGGCTAGGGTTAATGATGACCCCTACCTTGCCCTAGGTTGTGCCTACGCGTGCATGTGTGTTGAGTTCGCTCTATAAGTATGAAAGATGACAGTTCATTTTCACTATTGTTTCTCTTTCTTCTTCACTCTATCTGTTTTCAGTCTTCATTCTTCTTCCGGTGTTGCCACTGTGTGTCGCCGTAACGACCTCATCCGATCACACCTTCAGTTTCTTCGACCATGTAAGTCTTTATTTCTCTTTGCTCCATGTTAAATTTTAGCTTTGTTTCATTTAGATTGCATGCCGATAGGTTAAACTTAAGAGGCGTGGGCATTTTCCCCGGTGGGTTGTTGGTGTTTGACGGCGGCTATGGCATTTTTAGACAAATTGTAACACCCTATTTTCCCCTATCATATATTTAATAAAATCAGAGTAATTTAAAATTTTCCAATCAACATCAAAATAGGATTTCACATTTCATCATCTTAAAAATTGCTCAATCATTTAGTAAATAGATACATAACACAACTATTTCGGATGAACTGACAACATAATCAACATGGTATTCAACTTCATTTTATTAATGCAACAAAAAATAATTAAGAATAGATTTAGTCATCAACTCAAACAATTCGTAACAATGTCTTATAAAATAAAAGGGAGTCTACAATACTCTCACAATCCTTCAAAACAAAAACAACTAAATAAGCAACAAAAAAAACGTTCATCCTCGGTGTTACATATCAGAGCAAGACCCAACTCAATCTACGCACTACAAGGCACAACTCCATACCTCAAGCAACTGTAATCCTTTTCATCTGCGTGTTACCCACATGGAGGCAATATTCAAACAAAAAGGGTGAGATATCATAATAATATAAACGAATATATGATAATGAACATGTAAAGTATGGCATACATAATCATAATGTTCATAATTCATGCATCAAAACCAATACAAGACATCGTCTCAATAATCACACCCAACAATTAAACCAATCATATGTTATTCATCAACAACATCATAATTATCCATACTTCATGCATTAACACTAATACACATCACAATTTCAACAATCACATCCAACAATCAATTAAATCACATCTTATTCATCAAAAACATCATAAATGCATTGAGACCAACTTCACTAATTATATGCATGTGGTACCATAACAACGCCTCTTTTCCATTTAGGCTACATCATCACTTGTCATTAAGGCTACACTGTCACTTGCTATTAAGGCTACACCGTCACTTACGAACATGCATACAACACTAACATATTATGATAAAAAATTCAAAGGCACAACACACATCAACAAACCAAGTCAATACAACTCGTTAATTACACATTGTTGTTCATACATCGTCGCAACATCATTACATCATTAAATCTCTTCATATTCATCATCATATTCGCAACTTCACAATTACAACAAAACATCTAAATAAAACAAAATCCATAAAATCATCTCATATTATGTTCAAATCATTTTTATCGATTATGAAATATTTTTAGCTTTTCATAGGTTTGAACAGTGCGTTAAACAAGCATCTGAGTAAAAATTTATGAGTTTTCAAAGATTTTCATAAAAAATGTCATTCTAACTCAGTGGTAACCGGTTACTGTAGGACAATAGCTGGCTACTGCGTGTAAATTTTCCCAGAAATCCCAAAAATTGATCCAATAACCGGTTACTACAAATCTGGTAATCGATTACCACTGTTACAGTAGCAATTTTCTGCTATTTCTCAGAATACGATATTTTCCCCTTTTACCCCAAAACTCCAATTTTCATCGATTAAAACTTAGAATCAATTTGCACAATATTACCATATACCAACATATAATCTAACACCAATTTACATGTCAATTTCATGATTCAATCATCATTATAATCCACAATTTCATCACGTATACAATTCACACCAAACACCAAATTCACATAAAGATGAAAATACAATCACATAACCTAACTCTACCATAATCCATGATCATATAATCCCTTATATAGTTAGATCCCCCCCCCCCCCATCTTAGGTTTGATGATTCTAAGTTCTCTACCAGAAATTCCTCGCCCTACCTTGTACGCTCTTCTCCTCTCTTCATTCTTCTCTTTTTCTTATGCTTCTCACTTTTATGATCTATTCCTCGTGTTTTCACTTCTTTTTTTCTTCTAATAACACAGGTTAGACCCCTAAATCTATATTCCCATCTTTCCCTTACTTGTTTTTAATTAATTAATTAATCACTAATATTATCAATAAATTTAAATCTATAATAATAATACCAATAATGCTCGTATTCTCTATTCACCTCATGTTCTCTATGCTTTTAGTCATACACCCCTCAACATCTCAACCTCTAATTTCCCAATTGTACCACATCACATCGTAAAATATTTCAACACCAACAAACACATAATCCCATCTAATTTTTTTAAATTAAGAATAATCCTAATTAAATCGGTGTGTTACACACATCCTGCCATTCAGAGAGTGAGTTGTAGCTAGGGCTTCATGTGCCTCTAGGCATTCTGGCGCTGTGGTTTAGGCAGTGATGATGCTCGTCGCCGGTTCAGTCCCATGACTTCCTGGTGAACTTACGAGTTTTCTGATGAACATTCATTGTTTCCTAGGTTTCTATGAATTTTCTGATGTATGGGTTTTTCAGTGAGTCTTCAAACTGAGTGGGTTAGTATGTCAGGGAGATCCACCTCGAATAAGTTTAAGGACTAGCCTATCAGGGAGGCTTCAAACTAGTCGAGGAAGAATTAGCCCTTGTCTTTGTATGTTGTTAGAGTAAGGTCTTTGGCCAAGGACATCGTTCTTGTGCTTTCGTACGCCTTTTCGGTTGATTTTTGGTGGAAGGGTGGATTTTATTTTATCATCGAATTCAATATTTTCCTCTGCTTCTCAGTTGAAAATGTCTATCAGTTCTGAGGACAAGAATATGTCCGAGCATACTGAATCTTCCAAAGAGGAGTTGAAAACTTCAGATCCATCTTTGGATCCCTAGGATTGGATATCTCTGGAGCCTTGGGGAATAGCCTCTATGTATGCTTCCTTCCCCGAGGAGGCGTTCACGGATGTTGGAGGGGAGTTAAGTTCCTCGGGTGCCGAGGAGAATTGAAGAGTGTTGTTCCCAGGGAAAATGAAAGGATATGCTCGTCTTACGACATTGATTGATTCCATATGTACAAATACATTTTCAATAAGATGGGGCTTCGGATGCCCATCTCTGACTTTCAGATGGCGATCTTTGCCCACTTGGATCTGACACCCTCGCAATTGCATCCTAACTCGCTCGCCTTCACTCGGGCATTCGAGCTTGTCTATGACTACCTCAAGATTGGGGCCACCATTTCTCTCTTCTTTGCCTGTTTCCACCTGCAACGGCAGATAACTCCATAGGGATAATTTTCCTGAGTGTCTATAAAGCATTCAAAAAAGTTGTTTAAAATGTACTCGGAGTCTATCCGTATGTTTAAGGATAAATACTATGTCGTTTTGCATGTGTCAAGGAAGGCTATAGATTCCTTGCTCATCTGGGAGATTATGAGGGATGATGTTAGGAATCCCCTCCTCACTGAGGATGGTCAGTGGAGGCATCAGGCTCAGAGGTGCTGGTTTTCTTGGAGTCAGGATCATTTTGATCGGAAGACCAAGGAGTACCTTGTGCGCCCGAGCAACCTGGAGGGGGAGGACTTGGTCGCCTACAACAAGCTCGTGGCTTATGTTGATAGCTTCATCCATACTGAGTGTGTGCCTAAGCGTGGGGAGGTCATTCTTGACGATGATATGGAGCCTATGCTTACGGCTCGACTTATTACCACGAAGGGGCTCCTCGACTGTGCTGCCCACGAGGAAGCCCTGGCCCTTGTAGGTAGTTTTTGCATGTTGTCATCTTCTTGTTTGTTTTCTTCGTGTAACACCCCAATTTTCTTTATTAATTATTTTATTATTTAATTACCATGTTAATTATTATTTGGTTGATAATTATTTAATTATTTGATTTTGTGTGATAATGTGAATAATTGATTTAATTGGAATATATATGTTATTTGAGTAATTGAGCTAGTAAGTGTGAGAATAACATTATTAATTATTGGACCTCATATGTCACATTAATGAATGGGTGAGATAAGTGCAATAGAGAAAAACAAGGGCTAGTAAGAGTTGTAAAACAAAATAGAATTAGAAGGGAATTAACAAGAGAAGAGAAGAGGAAAAAAGAGGAAGAAAAAAGAAGAACCCTATAAGTATCTACATCTAAGGTAAGGGTTGGTTTTCTTTAATTTATGGGTATATGTAATGGTATGTGATGGGTAGTAACATGAAATTAGGGATTTGTTCTTCAAATGCTAATTTTTGACATGTTAGGGTTAGATTGAGATCCACAAATTTTGTGTTAGAAATCATGTTTTAATGTTTCTAATTGATGGTACATGTTTTAGTTCAAAACATGAATTCAATTGATGTATGTATGGTTTGAATTACTTATTATTATATATTTCCATAATGACATGAATTCTGACCCTTCTGTTGGAATGATGTTTTATACGACATCGCTCAGGTACCGAGGATAATAGTGGTGCTTCTAGCAAGGAGTAGTTGGAGGAGCTAGTCCTTTATTTATTCGTTTTACTAGGTAGTGAGTCATGCTCTGGTTATGTAACATGGGGAACAATTGGATTTATGTTATATTATTATATTCATGTTATTTAAAAGATGTTATCATACTCTCTGAATATTTATGTTGGATTGAGATGTATGTGATGATGGCCTTTAGTGTATAATGTTTTATTATATGATTGTCAGTATGGGGTTTCAATCATTAGTATTATTTTGAGTTGAGAATTATTCTGTTGCGAGATGCATATGTGTTAGTGTATGGAACCATATTCTAAATGCATGTTATGAATATGACTAGTGTTGTTGGTGTGAAGTAAATGTGACACCTTTTTTGATATTCATGATATTTACTCTGATTATGTCATATTATTTATGTAGGGTTTAGAGGGTGTTACACTTCGTCTTACTGACTTGTCATCGTTGCTTGTTGCAAATAAATTGCCGAGCATACTATCATACCCCAAATTTGCCCGCTCTTTTATTTCTACAGTCAAAAATATTTTAAACATTATTTTTATAATATTATTTGATTTTTATAGATGTTCATTCTCAAGTCCATTAAAAAATATTTTACACTTTGTTTTTATAATATTATTTGATTTTTATAAATGTCTGCTTCCAAACCTATTTAAAACTATAATGATTCATTTCAAATTATTTGTATTTTTAAAATAATAAATATCTGCACACATTTCATATAATTTCAAATTGATTTTATTTACAAATAGGTAACACAACACAATTGGTAAAGAATGAAGTTTGCAAGTATAAGGGTGTGGGTTTGAATCTTTGGTGGAGCACTTGTGATGTTCTTTTTATTTCTTTTTGTTACTAATTTTCTTTCCTTTTTGGAAATCAGGCTTGGGATTTTCATTCACTTTGGATAACTTAATTGTTAAGTTTGTTTAACCTAATTCCCACTCTATAAATAGGACTCCTCATTGTCTAAATTTTTCATTCATAATTTCCACAGTATCCATATAAACTTTCTTTTTCTTATAATTCTTTTTCTTAGCTTATTCAAGAGTTGCTGTCTATATCAGACAACAACTATTCTTGGCCAAGGATTTCTATATGAGGCCCTCTCCCTTTATCTTTTTATAATTTTAATTTATTTAGTGTTTAGACCATATGATGATTTTGTCTAATAGTCATTTTCTTTTAAGTTATATCATTCTTTTTAACTACAATTTTAGATCATTATATTCACAAAATTTTCAACTTTAATTCACGAATATTCACGATCACACATTGTATATTTGACAAGGGGCCACTTTCTCTCACTAGCCAATTTCTACCCCTCTTTCATTCACGTAAATGTCTATATTTCCACATACATATTTTTCTTACATATAAAAAAACCCTTACCATTTTTTCGGTGTTGGCACAGAAAACATGCATAAAATATTTTACACCAACTCTGCGTCCTTTATTTCCCGTAGAGCCCCCAACCATGTTTGTAAAAAAAACCTACATACATACAGTTTTATACATAACACTCACTTACATAGAGATCATTAAACTCACCCACCTTCAATGACTTAAAATCTCTATCATTCATAACAATATCATCATTTCACCATAACCTTAAAGTCGTACTTTAAACCATAATTCAATATCTATCATTACTAACCATGCCCATTAATTCATAAATATAAAACAAAAATCAATTATAATCATTAATCATTAACAACAACAAATTTGTAAGTTATACTAACAATAGAGTGCAGGTTGTAATACAATTGATGCAAGTTCACAATTCAGAACTAAGATTGATAGAAGAGGAATTGGATCTGAAAAAAATAAAATTGATTTCTTTCCTCTGTAAATATATAAGCACCACTTCGTTTTGTTTTATAATTAATAATGCCAAATGTCAAGTTGTTATTCTCTATATTGTTTGGTTTAAAAAGTCAAATATAATCCAAGGTGTAGAACACTAGGACTGATGAGTTGCGCTGATCTTTACTGGTACGCTTTCTTTGGTTCATTTTTTCTCTTTGTTATAATTTAATTATCAATATTATGTTTGGAATTAGGTCTTAGAATAATTGGGCTTGAGTCTTTTTCTTGTTTTAGTTTCTACATGTTTTGCTAAACCAAGCTCCTTATTTAACCTTACACCCCTTTGATAGTATTTATTTTATTTTAGTAAATATAGTTAATGTTTTAATTTAATTTAGCTAAACTATTATCATTAAAAGAAAGAGAATTTAACAAACTTGTACGTAATTCAAAAATTCAAACAAATTAATTAATTCAAACATTCCATTAATAATAGGATGTCTATCTTCGAGTAATTAAATCAGTCGACGCATCGTCTACCGGTTTATTATTCAAAAATCAAACAATTAAAACCCATGTAACTCAAAAATTTCACCATCCGCGAGCGACACATGGACAATATTTGGTCACGCAATGAGGAGGCTATGTCAGACTCCCCCACTCCACACTTAAAATAGCTAATCAATCTCAAATCATTTTTACTAACATAATCAAAATCAAGATCATTTTCGAAAAAGGATTAAGGAAAATTATTTTCGAATTAACTGCGAACTACGTCTATGCTCACACAATTTTCAACCCAGAGAAGGTTCAAGGATAATTCAAAATCAATTCTACGCAATCCTATAAAAAACACCAACCCATTGCGAACTACGAAATGAGACTCTGATTCCTCCTAAGAGGATACGTAGGCATACGATAAAAAATTATGGCGAGTTCCCCCTAACTAAAATTTAAACTCTTTCCCTCTAATTAACATTAAAACCCTATTTCCTAAATATTGCGTTTCTAAACCTAGTATCCTTGCAAACAAGGTAGATGAGGGGTTCCTAACACCTTCCCTTCGTCTAGAACCGAGTCTAAACCTAGAATCTCTGAATTTTAGGGTTAATCCTTTATAATCCCTTCCATTAGAATAAAAATTAAGGGTAGCGACTCTGATTTAAAAAACAGTTGCAACACTCGCAAGAGGATATAGTCATGATGGTCGCCACCAATAAAGCGAGGCAGATGAAGAAAGTCTTGAATCAGAAAAGTTATGTGGGCGGTAATCCACCTCCTCCTCCTGCTGGTTTAGAGACCTCCTCTTCCACTCCTCCTGGAGGGAACCCTTCCCCAAAACAAGTGACCTCAGATCAAAAAGTTCATCGCGTGGGGAGCGATCCTGTCGACCTGACCAGAGAGGGTGATGCGGAAATGTACGAGTTGCCTCTCTATTGGTTGCATCAGGGTTACTTTGTAAGGGGACTCTCTTTGAAGGTACCGTGGGAAGAGTCCTTGAATCTAGAGAGTATCGATCAACCGAGCAAGAGGAAGACCTTCGCTCAGGATGTCATCGATTTGATGAGAATTCTAGAGCTAGCGATGATCCATATCGAGGATAAGAGTCCTACCTTTAAGGAGGTGAAGGATGCATGTGCGACCATCGCGGTGCTCGTGGAGAATTTGACCAATCTGAAGTCCGAGAAGGATGATCTGGAAAAGGATAAAATATTATTGGTTGAGTAGATGAAAAAGTCGGCCAAGCTGAACAAGGATCTCGGGGATAGGGTCGCTGCTTTAGAAGTATACGCGACCCCGATTGAGGACGAGACTGAGGAGCAGAAGCAATAGAAGACCCATACTGAGTTGATTGCCTGCCTCTGTCTGGACGAGGAGGATTGTATGGTGATTATTAAGGATAGCTTCAACAATGCAGTAGAGCAGCTTAAGGTTACGAACCCTGGTGTCAAACTTAACTTGGTCGGGATCAGGTTTATTTATAGTGTGGTTGATAGGAAGATCGTTGTCCCTGAGTTTCTCAAGTTTGGTGAAGAAGAAGGAGGAGTCGTGCAACCTATCTAAGAAGAACAACTAAACTCTTCCGAGTAAGTCTGTTATTGGTGTTTGGATGGCTTTCGTGTTGTTGGTAATTTGTAATATTTTTATGGGCTTTTTCCCGGTTGGTGTAACATTTTGACAATCTCGGCCTTCATAGTCGTTACTTTAGTTACTTTTGGATGGGGGCTCGACTCTCTCTGTAATATTTTGACAATTGTGGTCTTCGTAACCTTTTTTATTTTAATTTTCTATTTATTTTTATGTATGTTCATACATGTTTCACATTTATTGCTTTTGATAAGTTTTGCATGCCTGTATGCTCGTCTGTCAGAGACGTTTGTTAAGTATATTTGGGGACTTGCTTGACAATATCGATATCTTCTAGTGTGGGGAACTGGTCAAATGGCCAGGATTATTTTCTGGGCAGGGGATAAGTCCAGATTTTGTTGACTAAGATATGAACTAGACGGCATGAACTTCCGATCGCGAGCTGGGTGTTCTTCCATCATGGTATGATGAAGGTGGAGCTCGTTTGAGTTTTCCCTATCGGGATGAGGATCTGCTTGTTAAAGAGTGGAAAACTCGCCATTTCGTTAGCATTGAGGTGATATTCTTGTACCTTAGCACACATATATGGTCGGGTTTTCTATGCTCATTGTTTTGACAAAGTAAGTCAACTATCTTAACTGTAATACTATTTTAGTTTTTCGGTGTTCCATGGTCGAGTAAGTTCTTTCCCTTGCAAGTTTTTGAGGTAGTAGGCCCGGTTCCCCATTTTTGCAAGTTCTTTCCCTTGCAAGTTTTAGTTTTCCTGGATGGCTCTCTGCTTTTCATTGGGATCACTTCTTCTGTGTCGTATGCTAGACGGAATGGTGTCTCCATGGTGGTCGATTGAGAAGTTGTTCGATAGGCCCAGAGCTCGCTATGTAGCTCCTCGAACCACTTCCTTTTTCTGTCAAACCTTTGTTTGAGGTTGTTATACGGTGGGAGAACTGACTTGAAGGTTTTGCGTTTGATCGCAAATGTTGCGGTTAGCAAGAGTCGCCACCGACTTTTCTTTTATCCAAAAGGAAAGGTGAAAAATCACAGGAAAGACCTTTGAGATTATTTCTTGAGTTCGGGGGGTAGATTATGAAAAGGGAAGGTATTAGAACCCTTTTCATCCATAGTTTTCCATGGGCTCTTAGTTACTTGCTAGATCACTTGCTTTTGTTTGAAATTGTGCTTTGTGTGTTTTTTGAAAGTATTTTGTAAAGAGGCCATTGTTTAGGAAAACTTTGTAATGATTCTCGTTTGTAAGAATGTATACAAAGATGTTGATCTTTTGAAAATGTTTTCAAATTTTTAAGATGTTTTGAAAGCGTAGGTGTTTGTTCTTGAAACTAGCAAGGATGTTTTGTTTTTGAAATTGAGCAAGTAATTAGGAGAATTCTACCTACTCAAAAGTCTTTCATGTTCATTTTCCTTTTCCTTTGACATTGTTATCTTACCATTGATTTGGTAAGTAACCCTATCTTTGGATGTAAACGGGACGGACGTGGGTCATCGTATAACCATGATTATAAATGTTGCAAGGTATCTTAGCATTCTCTTTTAGGGACTAAGATCATTTGAAAGGCAACATAGATAGTGTCGTCGAGGGACTATGATCTTACATTTTGCTTGTTTTTGCTAAGATACCTCACATGCGTAATATGGCCATTTAGTAAGGCAACCAAGTGGATTTTACCCTAAGGGTGCTTATGTGCAAGTGTATTGTTTTCATGCTTGATTTTGTCTTTGATTAGGGTTTTCTAATTGATTGGTTTTAATCTTTCCATACAAACCCTAATTACTAGCATTTGTATAAAGCGATAAATTGCAGAATTTAAAATTACTACGCTATTACAATACTTGTGGGAGGGGGTGTACAAATTATAAATGGGGATTGCTAGAAAATAAACCTAATTATCTATTACAACCATATTGAATTTATACAAGAATTGAATAAATAATGTACAAAAGTGAATAAATATACAAGAATGTAAATGTAAAGTAAATGGATATTTTGTTTGAAATTTTTTAGGAAAAGGGGTTTTGTTTTAACCTAATTAATTAAAAGAAAAAATAATTAAGTGAATTAGTAAAAAGTAAAACCTAAATTTACTAGGAAAAAAAATTTAAATAAAAACCCTAATCTATTAATTGATTAAAAAGAAATTAAGTTTATAAGAAGAACATTTTTGGTATTTTTATCTTAAAAATAATTTATAGTATTATTAAATATTTTTGGTCTTTTTTGGTTTTAAAATAATATATTTTAATTGTGTAAAAGAAAATAACTAAACCCTAGTTTTTTTAGTTAAATATACAAAATCAATTAGTAAAATAAATAAAGTAATGATTAAATAAAATAATTTTTTTGTGTGTAAAAAATAAATAAACTAAGTCAAAATATAAATTTAATGTTTTTTATATTTTTTATGATTTTTTTAGTATTAAATAAAATAATTTAAGAAAATAAATAAATAAAAATGAGAAAAGAAAATAAAATGGGTCAGGGGCTATGTAAGTGAAACAGGGGGTGAGAAATGAAAAAAACATAAAGCCCAAG
Organism: Vicia faba; assembly: GCA_948472305.1. Taxonomy (NCBI): domain Eukaryota; kingdom Viridiplantae; phylum Streptophyta; class Magnoliopsida; order Fabales; family Fabaceae; genus Vicia; species Vicia faba. The sequence continues at coordinate 82,835 of CATIWC010000287.1, forward strand.
GAAAGAGGCCCAATGCTGCCAAAAAAGAAAAGTCATAATGTGAAAAATATGAAAAATCCAAAAGGGTACCACTGGGGCTCGAACCCAGGTCCATATAGTCACAGGCGCGCGCTCTACCACTGGGGTGGCTATACATCCGTTTATATAATCAAAACAACAAATATATGATAGTAAACAAGTCCATGGCCTGAACTTCATCTTCAACGTCATGCCCAACCAGAGCCTCTGTATCTTATTCAAATCTCAAAAAAAATGAAAATTGTAAACAGGAAACTTGTAGCAAATTTCCTCACGATTTCAGAAATGCAAAGCAATAAAATTATAGATCAAAGATAAGCTTGAATTTTAATGGCCCTAATATGAACCCTAAAAATTTCAGAAACTTCAATCTTAAAATTCTCTAAGCTCAACCACTATAAATGAAAACTATGGACATGGTTAGCTTTAGGGCAATGATATCTACATTTTTCATTCACAAATAAACCATTAATGATGCATGTATGAAAAGTTCCAAAGTCAGAAAACTTACCTTGCAAGAGGGTATCCGTTTTGGAGTTTGAGTAGCTTTCAGTGAGTTCCAATGATTGGATTAGCTTCCTCAAGTTCCCAGGAAGCTAATGGGATGCTTATCTTGAGCTGAAAGTGCCTGAGGAGTTCTAGAGAAGTCAAGGTGCAAGGTGCTGTTTTTGAAAATGATGGAGGTATTACAGTGGTGCTGCAGGTGTTGGGATTGTTTGTGTATGTTGTTTAGAATCTTTTGAAAGTAAAAGGCCAAGAAACGCACGGGAAAATTTGGAGATTGGATTCAAAACTCAGAAATGATAAGTTTTGAAGTGTTTTTGGTGATTCTGTGTTCTTGGTGTTTTCAGGGCTTAAGCATGCGTGGGATTTGTGGCAAATGACTTGTGTATGTATAAGCAAAGAGGTTTGAGTGCTTTTGAAAGTCAATAGTATAAGTTACAAGCTAAATGCTATGTTACTTGATTTTCAAGAAAAGTGAGAAAACAAGTATCAAGAGGAATCACAAGCATGGGCTGAGTGATTGTAAGTGTCTAACAAGTTTCTCTTGAGCTATAAGACATGTATGATCAGAAGAAAACAAGTGCAAGGCTCAAGAACAAGTTTTATGCAAAAAGCTACTTTATCAAAATGGCATGTGCACTTTCTTCCCAAAATGGATATAAAGCATGGCCTTGCATTGAATGCTTGAATTGAGACCTCTAACAGCTGTGCAAGCAATTAACTATGGAGTTCCTAACAAGTTTGAGGCCTGCAAAGTAGAGGTTATGAAGCACAACTTTGAATTTTGAATTTTGTTCATCACAAAATGACTTGTAATTCAAGTGTGAAAATCCTAACTTCATCTCTTCGATTCTCCCTACTCAAAAATGATCTCAAGGAGTTCTTATACATTTTTGAAAGCTCGTAATATGCTCTACAAACCATCTTAGAATCACTTTTGAAAATTCCCCTTGGAACTATATGAAAAAGTTCCATGAAGTTAGGTCAAAATCCTGACCAAATTAGGGCAAAAATTTCACTAAGTGTTTTGTTTCATGATCATGTGTTCTTAAAATTATAACTTGAGATCCAAGCACTTTTGGAAGGAGTTGTGTAAAGAAAAGTTGTAGATTTCATGGAGATCTAAAACTTTCATGTTGGAAGTTTCTTTTGAATCATCTTGCATCATGGTGAAAATTCTGCTCAAAGTTGTGAATAAATAAGAAATTTCTAACACTTAGAAAAATTTCTAAGTTTAGAAATTTTAACTTTTCAAAATGAAATTTTGAATTTTTGATTTCTTGATGAATAAGTTTCATATTTTGACATGATTTTATGAATTGTGATCTTTGATATTTGATTTTGACCAAAAAGTCAAAGTTTGACTTTTTAGTATACAGTTGACTTTTGATCAGTTAACTGAAAATTCATTTGCCTATCCATTAGACTTGAGCAATGTTTTGAGCCATGTCATTAGGTCAAAATGATGCAATTGGACTCTTGAGATCATGCCTTAAATCAATTGATCATTTGCTAGGTAAAAAATCAGAAATTTCCCTTTCCCAATCAAAACCCTAAATTTGACCATTTTGCCCTTTTGAAGATTTGATCAAATTTCTTGAGGAATTATGGTCCAAACTTGATAAAATGATAAATATAAGTTTAAAATGTTGATGTGGATCAAGAATTATGAGGTTTGACTATAAATTGGCCACATTTGACTTTTTCCCCAATATAGTTGATTTTTAGGTCAACTGCTCAATTGACTGAGCAAAAGTTTGATCTAAAGCTTGAAACTTGACATGAGTAATATTGAGGGTCCATAATGATCCATGAAAGTCATATGGGGAATTTGAAGTTCAAATATCCTTGTGCAATCTCAAACCCTAATTTTGGTCATTAGTGCTTAAGGAGATGTCTTGAGCTGATCAACCTTAGTGCAATCCTGAGCCAAAGGAGATTTTATGAGTAAATTGTTAATAAAGGAGAGGGAAAATTTTGGGGTACAAAAGTTGCCCTTGTTCAATCTTCTTAAGCCTGAAGAGTTACATTGGCGAGTTTTGCCATTCATGACTCGAAGGTGGAAGATGATTGGACACTAGAGTGCCCAGAAATTTGCACTCGGTGATGTGGTGATTGATGGTATAGGGAATGGGCTTAAAGATGCCATTTGGAGGGATGATGGAAAGTTGTTGGAGATGGGCTTGTAGATGCCATCCAGAAATGATTGCTGAACTTTATCTGTAAGCTGAAACTGAATGAGTATCAGAATGGCGTCAGTGTTTGGAGCGTATCTGAATTGTATCTGAAAACGGAATTCGAATGAGTATCAGAATGGCATCCATGTATGGAGCGTATCTGAATTGTATCTGAAATATAAATCTGAATGAGTATCAGAATGGCATCTGTGTCTGGAGCGTATTTGAATTGTATCTGAAAGCTGAATTTGAATGAGTATCAGAATGGCATCCATGTCTAGAGCGTATCTGAACTGTATCAGAAAGATAAATCTGAATGAGTATCAAAATGGCAAACGTGTCTGGAGCGTATCTGAACTGTATTTGAAAGCTGAATCTGAATGATTATCAAAATGGCATCTGTGTCTGGAGCGTATCTGAACTGTATCTGAAAGATGAATCTGAATGAGTATCAGAATGGAATCCGTGTCTGGAGTGTATCTGAACTGTATCTGAAAGCTGAATCTAAATGAGTATCAGAATGGAATCCGTGTCTGGAGCGTATCTGAACTGTATCTGAGAAGCTGAATCTGAATGGGTATCAGAATGGCGTCCTTGTCTGGAGCATATCTGAATTGTATCTGAAAACTTTGAACATTGTTAGTGGTAGTTGTTGATTAACCTTATCCTGAAAAGGGTAAAATGTTAGCTAATATGCAATGTCATGTTGTATGAAATGCATGGTATTCTGTGAAACATGCATTCGTGTTATCGATGTTTATGATATATGGATGCGATGTATGCGTATGTGATCTAATATGTTGCACTTCTTGTTGGATTGGGGAAAATAAATCCCTGACTGTTGCTGAGGATATTGAGTGTAAGTCTTCATGTTATAAAGTTGAAATGTTAATGAATTTCCACTTAGAGAAATAAACTCAGTTGTAAGGGAAACGCCGTATACTGCTTGTGAAATCCTGTTGGGGAATCTTGAGAAATTTGGCGACTTCTACTGGGGAGTGATAGTTGGAAGTTTGTTCCACTGGGGATTAAACTGCACACTGCGGGGGACTTTATAGAAATAACTTAGAGATATTTCCCTATCTCTTAAAGCCATCAGTGATTGTCTTTTTATTTTGTTCATTTGTAAACAGTAGTTACGTTCAAATGCATATGTTCAAAAATAAATCATCGGACGTTTTTGTAAACAAAACATAAGAGCAAAGAAAAATAGATAGTTTTGTACTTTCAAAGGGATATCTTTGTATTGACTTTGAGTAAGTATTTTTGTACAAAGAGACAAACATTCTAGTAAGAAAATTTCGTCGTAAAAAATGAAAATTTGATACAAAGAAAAGATACCTATGTGAAATAATCCCATGGGGTTCCAATTCTGCTATAGCCTTCATGTCTCTGAGCATCTTATCTATTTGTTACCTTGTCCGAAGCTGATTGAATTAATCAGAACCGTCGAGTTTGTAGGTTTTCTGTAAGGTGATCCAACGGGACATAGTCATACACTTTAATTCCTTAACTTTTTCCTGGACCGCCCTTTCGGGTTTTCAGTCCACCGGGATAACCTTTTTTTCCCAAGCCGCCCTTTCGGGTTTTCAGCTTGTCGGGTGTACAAATTTTTTTGTTTTATCCCTAATTTTTGCCCGAACCTTTTTGGTTCATCGAGATGCCCTTGTTTTTCCTAGATGTGTCAACCTAGCGGGTCTCTTATGCGTAGTATCTTTTGACTATGTCCGTGTTCACAGGGTGCGGCAGGTCGTCGCCATCCATGGTGGTCAAGATCATTGCTCCACCAGAGAATATGCTTTTGATTACAAATGGTCCTTCGTATGTAGGAGTCCATTTGCCCCTGGGATCACCTTGCGGAAGTATGATGCGCTTGATCACCAAATCCACGACTTGATACACTTGGCGTCTGACCTTTTTGTTAAAAGCCTTGATCATCCGTTTTTGATACATTTGACCATGACAGACACCGGTAAGTCTTTTCTCATCAATCAAGTTCAGTTGATCAAATCGAGTTTGGATCCAATCTTCTTCATTCAGCCCTGCATCCTTCATAATTCTCAGAGAGGGGATATGGACCTCAATAGGCAAGACAACCTCCATGCCGTATACCAGAGAGTAGGGTGTTTCCCCGGTTGATGTGTGTGCTATGGTACAATACCCGTGGAGAGCAAATGGTAGCATCTCATGCTAGTCCTTGTACGTGACTGTCATTTTCTGTATGATCTTTTTGATGTTCTTATTTGCGGCTTCGACAATACCATTCATCTTTGGCCAGTAAGGGAAAAAATTGTGATGCTGGATCTTGAATTGCTCGCACAGGGCGGTGATCATAGTATTGTTTAGATTCATACCATTGTTTGTGATGATCTTCTCCGGGATACCATACCGACAGATGAGATTTTGTTTAATGAACCAGGCTACAAATTTTTTGGTAATGGAAGCGAAAGAGGCTGCCTCAACCCACTTTGTAAAATAGTCAATGGCCACTAAGATGAAGCGGTGTCCATTAAAGGAAGTTGGTTTGATTTTCCCAATCATATCGATGCCCCACATAGCAAAGGGCTAAGGAGCCGTCAAGACATTCAGAGGAACCGGAGGTGCGTGTACCTTGTCAGCATAAATCTGACACTTGTGGCAGGTTCGAGAGTGTTGATAGAAATCTGCTTCCATGGTAGACCAGTAATAACCTGCCCGTAGGATTTTCTTTTCCATCGTATGCCCACTGGAATGGGTTCCAAAAGTGCCTTCATGTAGATCAGCCATGATCTTTTCTGCCTCAACCTTGTCTATGCAATGGAGCAAAACAGATTCATGGTTGCGTTTGTAGAGAATGCCATTACTAAGGAAGAACTTAGCAGAGAATCTCCTTAAGAATTTCTTATCATTGACTGAAGCTCCTTCCAGATATTCTTGAGCCTTGAGATACCTCTTGACTTCGTGAAACCAAGGCCAGTCCACTATTTCTTCAGTATTAATCTCGTGGCAGTGAGTTGGTTCATCCATTCGTTCAATGGTGATCTGGGGAGCCTCGTTATCCCATTTAAGTTTAAACATGGACGACATTATGGCTAGTGCGTCTGCTAGTTGATTTTCTTCTCGCGGGAAATGCTCTAAGATAATCTTCTCAAATTGTGGGATCAATGTCAGCACATGTTCTTTGTACGAGATAAGGTTAGGGTGTTTGGTGTCCCATTCCCCATTGATCTGGCTAATGATCAAAGCTGAATCTCCATATACATTTAAGGATTTTATCCCCAAATCTATGGCAGCTTTGAGACCAAAAATGTATGCTTCGTGTTCTGCCATGTTATTTGTACAATTGAAGTAGAGTCTTGTCATAAAGGGAGTATGACATCCTTCAGGAGATATGAGTACAACACCTATACCATTGCCGAGTGCGTTGGGTTCCCCATCAAAAACCAGGGTCCATCAGGATCCTTGTTCAGGTCCGTCATGTGATCTGAATTCTTCACAGTTGTTTATCATCATGATGTCTTCATCTGGGAATTCGAACTTCATGGACTAGTAGTCTTCCACAGCTTGGTGAGAAAGGTGATCAACTTGTACACTTCCCTTTATTGCTTTTTGGGTAGTATACTGGATGTCATATTCTATCAGGATCATTTGCCATCTCACTATCCTCCCAGAGAGGGCAGGTTTCTCGAAGATGTATTTTATTAGATCCATTTTAGATATCAATATGGTAGTATGGGTCAGCATATACTGTCTCAGCCGGCGAGCAGCCCATGCCAGAGCGCAACAAGTTTTCTCGAGCAGTGAATATCTTATTTCACAGTCGGTAAATGTTTTTCTCAGGTAATAAATACCATGCTCTTTTCGGCCAGACTCGTCATGCTTCCCCAGCACACATCCCATTGAATTTTCTAAAACAGTTAGATACATGATCAATGGTCTTCCCTCGACTGGTGGCATTAAAACAAGAGGCTCTTGTAAGTACTCTTTGATCTTGTCGAAAGTAGTTTGGCAATCATCATTCCATTGGACTACTTGATCTTTCTTCAGTAATTTGAAGATTGGTTCACAAGTAGCTGTCAAGTGAGAAATGAATCTGGAAATGTAGTTTAACCGTCCCAAGAATCCTCTGACTTCCTTCTCGGTACGAGGAGCAGACATTTCTTATATTGCTTTCACCTTGGCAGGATCTACTTCAATACCTTTACCGCTGACGATAAAGCCTAGGAGTTTACCAGACCTCACCCCAAATGTGCATTTATTCGGGTTCAACTTCAACTTGTATTTCTTTAACCTCTCAAATAGTTTCTGTAAATGATCAAGATGCTCTTCTTCTGTTTGAGATATAGCTATCATGTCATCCACATAGACCTCTATTTCATGATGTATCATGTCGTGAAATAGAGCTACCATGGCACGCTGATAGGTTGCCCCCGTATTCTTCAGTCCGAATGGCATAACCTTCTAACAGAATGTGCCCCATTGTGTGACAAAGGTTGTTTTTTCCATGTCTTCAGGCGCCATTTTGATTTGGTTGTAGCCTGAGAAACCGTTCATGAATGAGAACACTTTATGTTGTTCCGTATTGTCAACTAGAATATCAATGTGGGGAAGTGGGAAACCATCCTTAGGGCTTGCCCTATTAAAATATCTATAGTTCACACACATTCGTACCTTGCCGTCCTTTTTGGGCACGGGAACAACATTGGCGACCCATTGCGGATAGGAGGTGACGGCTAAGAATCCGACGTTGAATTGTTTCATGACTTCCGCTTTGATCTTCTCTGACATGTCTGGTCGCATGCGACGGACCTTTATTTTACCGGTGGGCAGTCTTCTTTTGTTGGTAGACGATGTACCACGATATCTGCATCCAGTCCTGGCATGTCTTCGTATGACCAGGAAAAGACCTCAACATAATTATGTAGCAACTGAATCAGACGCTCTTTGACACTAGGTTCCATATTGGCACCAACCTTGACCTCTCTTTTTTCTTCTTCGGTACCTAGGTTAATTGTGTCCACTGGTTCTTCGTGGGGCTGTATGGTCCTCTCTTCTTGTCGTAGTAACCTGGCTAGTTCTCCTGGAACTTCACAATCTTCCTCACCTTCGTCTTTGGCTTGGTAGATTAGATTTTCAGAGTCACAAAAGGCCATAGTAGAATCGTTACCCATAGTATCCCGAATGGATGTAGACCTGCAATTTGAATGTGAGTGTGTGTAAGAGTATAGCCATCTTTGAAAGAAATGAAAATGTAAGAATAAAAATAATGAGCACAAAGTTTGTATGCAAAAACGTCCATGATTCATTAATTTCATATGGAAATGAGATAATAACCCTTACAAATGTACCATTGTACCTCGGGTAATACATAAGGTTTTAAGAGTCTGAATTGTTTAATATTACAGGTCCAACAAAATTTAAAGACAAATTACTATTGGATAAAACTAATTGGGACAAAATATCTAGATTCTTAGTTGCTGAGCCCTCCATTGACAGTTGGGAAAATCCAATCCTCCAGGTCATAGATGTCTTCATCATCCTCCATAGTGTTAACTTCGTGGTTGCTGATCTTCAAGGGTGGTCCTCCGGCACGAGCACATCGTACAACTTTCCGGGGTGCTGAAGTGAAACCCAAACCAAATTTGTCAGATTTGTATGGGATATTTGGGAGTTGGCCCCAAATAGTGCACCCACCTTCTTCTATCACTGCATTGGCATCTTTCAAAGACGATATCTTGAGCGGAGGCCTTGTAATCTTTGGGACTTGAGAAACAACCTTGGTTACTGCCATAGCTTGCGGGACTTCTTCAAAGTGCTGGAATGGAGTTTCAATAAATTCACCATCTAATTCCATATATCTGAAGGAATTTAGATGGCTGACCATATACTCTTCTTCTCCATGAACAATGATGATTTTCCCCTGAATTGGATATTTCAGCATTTGATGCAACATAGAGGTAACGACACCAGCATTGTGAATCCACGGCCAGCCTAATAAGCAATAATATGAAGGGAGAATATCCATTACATAAAAAGTTGAATCAAATGTTTGGGTTCAAACTTTTATGGGGATGCCCACTTCCCCATGCACCATCCTTTTGAGCTGTCGAAGACCCTCACTACTATATTGCTAGGTTTCAAGATCAATCCTTCACAGTCAAGCCTATCAAGAGCCTTTTGAGGCAACACATTCAGAGACAAACCGGTGTTAACCAAGACATGAGCCAAAGTCGTGACCCTGCATTCAACTGAGGCATGCAATGCCTCATTATGCTTCCTCCCCCTTGGCGTTAAATTAGCATCCGAAAAACCTAAACCATTATCTGCAATCAAGATGGTTACGCATCTTGGAACTGATCGGCAGATGTTTCTTGGGGTACATGGGCATTTTAAAGGAATTTTACCAAGGCCTTTGCATGAGCCTCGGAACATAATAATAAAGCCAACATGGAAATTTTTGATGGAGTTTGCCCCAGTTGCTTGACTACGTTGTAGTCACTTATTTTTATGATCTTTAGAATTTCCTCCATATCTTTTCGTGACGTCTCAGGGAAAGCTACTGATTGGACCTTCGTCCAGACAAACTTAACCAGAATACCTTTTCCTCGAGTCTCGGTTGACTCGGAAATAGGAATGTCAGTAGGGGTGATAACAGGGATTGTAACGGTTTTGTCAACATGAGTATTAGCAGAGATGATTGTAGGACTGGGAATAGCTTTTGGAGGAGCAACAACAATAAGAATGATTATAGGTCCAGAAATAGGTTTTGGAGGAGCAATTCCCGGAGAGAAAACCCTTCCACTTTAGGTTATCTTGCTAGTCATTGTGATGTTAATGATATCAGAGTCATCTTTCTCAGAACTCGAATTTTCAACGGCTGGCCTATCTTGCTTGATACCGTGGTAGTAGACATCACCTCTATAATTCCATGGGACGATTTTGTCTGAAAAATACGGGATTGGTCCAGGCATTGTAATTATCAACGGAGCTACTTTAGGAACTGATGTAATTCTAACAGGTCTTTTGGTGGAGACCCTGGAAGAATTGGTGGAAATGGTCACTATGGAAATATCATTATAAGAAACAGTTGGAATAGAAGTCTTCTCAAACAAAATCTCCTTGTCATTTATCAGGCATTGAACGCCTGCTTTTAACAAAGGACAACTGGTTGGTGATGATAAACAGAAATGACAGCTTTCATCGCAGCCTGGGAATACACCGACATTCAACAAGTTCTTTTTGATAGTCAGGAGTGGGGTCACAAGTTCATCAGCCGAAGTAACAAACATATCTTCCTCCACAGTGTTGACGTCACGGTCGTGCTTGGGCATAAGGGTACTTATAACATTGGGCATTTCTGGCGCGTCGAATTTAATCTCTTTGGCTTCAAGAAGATCTTGTACTTTATTTTTCAGAGCCCAACAGTTGTTAGTGTTATGGCCGGGACTCTCAGAATGGTATGCACAACGGGTATTAGGATGATAATGAGGAGAGGTTGTGTTAGGATTCTTTGGAGCTTCTTTTAAAGTCACTAGATTTGATCTTAACAAATGTGGAAATACTTGAGATAGTGTCATATTAATTCGGGTAAACTGTCTGATTGGTCTTTCCGTTCTTGGCTGGTTGCTTCTTTGCTGAGCAGGTGTGGGTTTAGGAATCATGACAACCCCCACCATTGGACGGCGTTCAGCCCTATCTTGATTTCTCTGAGGATATACAACAACAACTTATTTTTTCCAATGAATGGTTTCCTTACAGCAAAAGAGGATGCATCTTTTTGAATCTTCCCATTCTTTATCCCGGCTTCCACTCTTTCTGTGATCAATATCAATTCATTAAAACCTGCCGAGGAACTCCCGATTAAGTGATTGAAGAAAGGACAGGACAAGGTGCCCAAGAACATGTCTACTAACTCTCTTTCAGATAGGGGAGGCTAGACTCTTCCTGCTAAGTCCCTCCATTTTTGCACGTAGTCTTTGAAGCCCTCACTTGAAACCATGGCCATGCTCTTGAGTTGAGTACGGGTGGGAGAAAGATCAATGTTGTATTGGTATTGTTTGTAAAAGGCAGCGGTAAGATCTTCCCAGTTATGAACATTGGCTCTTTCCAGCTGATAAAACCAATCAAGTTGAGTTCCGGACAGGCTGTCTTGAAATAAGTGCACCCATAAATCCTTGTCAGCGGCATGAGGCTGTATTTTCCTCACATAGGACCGAGATACATTTTGGGACATGAAACTCCATCGTACTTGGCAAACACCGGTGCCTTGAATTTTGGAGGAATGACAATCCCAGATACTAACCCCAACTCCTCAAAGTCCAATCCAGACACTTTTTGAATTTCCATTGCACTTAACCGTTCTTCCAGATGCTTATACTTATCATCGGTCGGAGGATATTGTTCTTCAGAATAATCTTCTTCTTCCTCTTCCTCTTCTGAATCTGGCTGGACAACTGCTTCCTTGCCTTTCCCATCTTGATTATCTTTCTCGCCAGATAACGTTGCAAAGTCTAGGGTCCTTCTTGCTTGTCCTTGGAATCTTCTTCACATATTTAGAACTCTGATTATTTTATTTTTCTTCTTTTTCTCTTCAACCAGCAAGGTCTTCAACTCTTCTTGTCTTTTGGCTAGAGTTAAGAACATCTGTTGAAACTGAGCATTTTTTGCTTGGAGGTCCTTCACTGTTTTCTTGAGATCCTTCTTACTGAAATAAACATTAGAACAATGGGGAGACTTGTTGCAAGAAACCTGCTTATGTCATGATGAATGGTAGATGCATATGCAATGATTTCAAGGATTTTAAAGATTCAAATTTGTTTTAGACAAAAAGGAAACACATGTTATATTAATAAATTAAAGCTTGAGTACATCAATGCCTCTTCGGTAAAAACAATACAAAAACTCTAAGATAAAAAGGTTGTACGCGTCATCTTTGGTGCAATGTAGGTATTCCGAGTTTGCTCCTCATGAAGTTGCTTAGTAAGTTCCAAAACCTTTTTCTCGCTGGCGTAGAATTGGGCTTTGAAAGTGTCTCACCCCCCCTTGAGTTGTATCCAATCTCTTTGTAAGTCTTAAAGAGAGGTGGGAATGTCAGGATGCAGGATAGTGTATGGAACATATCTTTCCATAACAGGCTCAATGATTACCGGGAGAATGGAAGGATAAGGCATCATAAGACTTTGAGCACGAGCTCGTACCCATTTGAGGTAAGGCTTAAGAGGGGTGGAATTCTAATGCCCCAATGTCTTTCTATCTACCTTGTTCAAAATCCTCCAAGCTCGGATGAACCTCTGGCGATGACCTTGATCGTCGTTCTCATAGTCAAATACCAAACCTTGAATCAACATGTCATGTGGACCATCCCTTCGGGCGTAAGCAAACTGTCTTAAGGCTAAGCAGGGGTTGTAGGTGATACCTCCCCTAATACCAAGTAAGGGGACATTAGGGAACTCTCCACAATGGTCGACGATGATAACATTCTCTATAGATCGGGAACACCAATGGATGTCTGAATGTTTGAGCGTCATCAACCTTTGTGACCACCTTAAACCTTGCTCGTTCTTCAATACAGATCGGGGAAGATGCGAAATAAAGCATCTTGCCAAGAGAGGAGTGCAACACATAAGGATACCTCTTTTCCCCATAGTGCGAGTGTGAAAATAATGTAGGATGTCTCCTAGAAAAGTAGGCACCGGGTTACGAGATATGAAGATTTTGACGGTGTTAACATCTATGAGTTGGTCAGGATTTGGAAACAAAACCATCCCATAGATGAGGAGAGCCACAATTTCCTGAAAAGCTTTCAAATCCAAAGAATTCCAACTGTTTTTGGCTTTCTCAAACAAGAATTTTGCTAAGAAACCTTTGACACCACTCCTTGTTTCCCAATTAGTTATGATATCAGATGGTTGCAAGTGTAGAGCTTGAGCAATCTCTTATGGCTTTGGATCTCTTTCCGTACCGTTGAAAGGTAGTTGATTGATAATGTGAATCCTCAAGAGTTGGGAGAATTCTTCCAAAGTTGGTACAAGTTGATAATCGGGAAATGTGAAGCAATGGTGTAAAGGATCAAAGAACTGAAAGAGCACCTTAATCATGTCTTCATCAGTGTTGGAGGTGACCAAGTTTAGTAGGCGACCATGTCTTTTGGTAAATGGAGAGTTTTCAGGAATCCTTGAAGCTAGCTCTTTAAGTTGTGGAGGGATCCTTACAAGATTGACTTGAATGGTTTTCCTACGAATAGAATCCATGTCCTACAAAACAGAACAAAAATAAATCCCAAGATCCTTGAAATGGTTAGTGAATGATTATGATGTTATGATGTTCATGATGTTATGTACAAGTATGTATACACAAACAAAGCAAACAAGTCCTTAGGTTTAGTCTTGCATGGAGTCTTATAGGTAAGTACCCTCTTGAAGTTTAGTTGGATCAAGTCTGTCCTAGCAATAGTAACCAGGTTCTAAGGAGCTCATTATCACTGGTGTGATACGGTGGGAGAACTGACTTGAGGGTTTGCGTTTGTGTTCGCAAATGTTGCGGTTAGCAAGAGTCGCCACTGACTTTTCTTTTATCCAAAATGAAAGGTGAAAAAGCACAGGAAAGACCTTTGAGATTGTTTCTTGAGTTCGAGGGGTAGATTATGAAAAGGGAAGGTGTTAGCACCCTTTTCATCCATGGTTTTCCATGGGCTCTTAGTTACTTGCTAGATCACTTTCTTTTGTTTGTTTGAAATTGTGTTTGGTGTGTTTTTGTAAGTATTTATGAAAGAGGCCATTCGTTTAGGCAATCTTTGTAATGATTATCGTTCGTAAGAATGTATACAAAGATGTTTGTCTTTTTGAAAATGTTTTCATTGTTTGTAAGATGTTTCGGAAATATGAGTGTTTGTTTTTGAAAATAGCAAGGATAGTTGTTTTGAAAAGAAGCAAGTATCTAGAAGCAATCTACCTACTCAAATGTCTTACTTATGCATTTTCTATTCCTTTGACATTGTTGTTTTACCATTGATTTGGTAAGCAAGCCTATCTTTGGAGTTTTACGGGACGGGCGCGGGTCATCATATAACCATGATTAGCAATGTTGCAAAGTACCTTAGCATTTTGATGGACTAAGATCATTTGGTAAGGCAACTTTGAATAGCGTCATCAAGGGACAATGATCTTTTGATTTTGTTTGTTTTACCAAGATATTTTGCATGCGTAACATGGCTATTTTGTATAAGGCAACCGAGTGGAGATACCCTAAGGGTGTTTGTGTGCAAGTGTGTTTGATTGCATGCATGATTTTATCTTGAATTAAGATTTTCTATTTCATTGATTTTTATCTTGCCATACATATCCTAATTGCTAGCATTTACATTTGAAAGCGATAAAAATGAGGATATGTAAAGTCTTACGCTATTACAATATTTAGGGGGTGGGGGGTACACACTTATGAATGGGTAATCCACCGAGAAAAATAAAGAAAAATAACAAGGGGAAGAAAAAAAGAAAGAAGGAGGGGGTCAGCGTGCTGCTGAGAGGAAGTCAGAAGTTCTGACCCGGGCCTGCTGCAGAATAGCAACCTGTTAGTGAAAATGTATAGGTCAGAACTTCTGACCCTGGTGCGCTGCAAAACAGAAACCTGTTAGTGGGAAGGTCAGAAGTTCTGATCCCGATGCGCTGTAAAACAGAAACCTGTTAGTGGAAATACATGGGGTCAGAGGTTCTGACCCTGCTGGGAACATAGTAATTTCTAGAAGTTCTGATATTACTGATAACAAAACAGGCCTCAGAAGTGCTGGAGTTATAGTCAGAACTTGGTCTCCCCCTGTGCTAGTCAGAACATCTTCAATTTGGTTATTTCTCCCCAAAACAGAAGATATGCCTAAGACATTTTCAGCAGGTGTCATGGTGCTTCAGAAATAAGGAGAATCAGAACCAAAAATCAGAGGCAAGTATGCCTTTTCTAATTCTAACTCTGAGTTTCAGTTTCTTCAAGGCAGTTCTGAACTGATTCGTTCTCTACTTAAGCATGCAGAGGCGTAAAAATCTCAGAACATAAACAACATCAGAAGCATGATATCTACATTGTGTTTTTTGAGCATGCAAATCTGATGATGCTTAAGCAGTGTGGTGAGAGTCAGCAAGTGCTTACCTTGCTGTTGGAAGAAATTCTGTGAACTGGAGTTAATCTTAACTCTGATAGTGTTATGGACAGGTTCTTTGAATGGGTGGATGAAGAGTATATATATGTGGTCAGAAACTGTATGGGTGTTTCTTAGTCAAGAAACAATTTGGGTACAAATGATGTTTGGAGGCAGGAGATTCAAAGTTGTGTTCAAGGCTCTTGAAACACTAGGAATTTTGGCAGAGTTTCAAGGTGTTTTCTTGCTAAAATTTTCTGTTTCTTTTCTAGAAATTTTTCTGGGTTTGGACCGGGCTTTTTCAATGGACAATGATGCTCTATTTATAGGAAAAGCTTTGTGGGTTTTTTAAACGTTAAGTGGCGCCAATACCATGCAATAGATGCTGACTTACTCTTAAAGAAAGTTCATGAAAAGTTGTGATGATTGACAGCTTTTAGCCTAGGCTGGAATAGTAAGCGAGGATTAAGGAAAAGTGACACCCATAGGCGAAAAGTGGCGCATATATCCATGCCTAAATCTGCACGAGGGTGTTACTATGCCACACGTGGAGAGACCCCTTGGACGAATACTCAAAAGTGGTTGTGAGCATTAATGAGCATTAAATGGTGATGAGATTTGTCAAAATGAGAAATATTGTAATAGGGGATTTTGAATCATTACCTAAACCTGAGCCAGCAGTTCTGCTTCACCATAAAACAACGCACCCAAGCTCTGATTTTGGCATCCTGTCAGCCAATACATTTTATGATCTTCTGTTCTTACCTTGGTGGATTCTGACTAAGCTTGCGTAGGTGCTGAAGAACCACAACTTCTGACTGAAGGTTATGTGCTGAGCTAAGCCTGCAACTTCTGACTGAAGGTTACGTGCTGAACTTAATCTTGCAACTTCTGACTGCCCCTGCCTGGAGGTTGGTTCAGAACTTCTGAAGTGTTATTTTTTTCTTAAATACCTAGAAAAATCTCAAGTACTTAGAAATTTGTTTTTTTTTAAACTTTAGATGGAACAAACTTCCTATTTCAACATGTTTTGCTGAAATATGATTTTTGAGATTTGATTTTAATCAAGAGGTCAAAGTTTGGCCTTTCAGCGTAAATGACCATTTTGCCCTTGGGAGTGATCTTCATGAAAAATTTGTAATTCAAAGCTTGGGATTGGATGGAAGTAAACCTGAGGATCTAGGGTAATTTGAGAAAAATGAGAGGGCAAATTTTGGGGTACAACAGCTTCCCTTGTTCAATCTTCTTAGACCTGAAGAGTTAGATTGGCGAGATTTGCCGTTCGTGACTCGAAGGTAAAAGATGATTGGACACTAGAGTGCCCATAAATTTGCACTCGCTAATATGTAGTTGAGGGAATGAGCTTAAAGATTCCATTTGGAGAAGTGATATGATCTTGTTCGAGATGGGCTTGTAGATGCCATCTAAGAATGTTTGTTGAATTGTAAGTTGTAAGATGAATGAGTATCAGAATGGCGTCTGGGTCTGAAGCGTATCTGAACTGTATCTGAATGGGTATCTGAATGAGTAACAAAATGGCCTCCGTGCCTGGAGCGTATCTTAACTGTATCTGAAGTCTGAATCTGAATGAGTAATAGAATGGCATCCATGCCTGGAGTGTATCTGAACTATATCTGAAGTCTGAATCTGAATGAGTAACAAAATGGTATTCATGCTTGGAGCGTATATGAACTGTATCTGAAGTCTAAATCTGAATGAGTAACATAATGGAATCTGTGCCTGGAGCGTATCTGAACTGTATCTGAAGTCTGAATCTGAATGACTAACAGAATGGCATCCGTGCCTGGAGCGTATCTGAACTGTATATGAAGTCTGAATCTGAATGAGTAACGGAATGGTATCCGTGCCTGGAGCATATCTGAACTGTATCTAAAGTCTGAATCTGAATGAGTAACATAATGGCATCTGTGCCTGGAGCGTATCTGAACTGTATCTGAAGTTTGAATCTGAATGAGTAACAGAATGGCATCCATGCCTGGAGCGTATCTGAACTGTATCTAAAGTCTGAATCTGAATGAGTAACAGAATGGAATCAGCGCCTGGAGCGTATCTGTACTATATCATGATTGCATATTGTTAATGGTAGTTGTTAATCTTATCCTGAAAAGGGTAAAATGTTAGCTGAAACACATAGTTATGTTGCATGCGATGCATGATGCAATGTATTTGCTTTAATCAATGTTTATGATGTATAGATGTAATGTATGCGCATGTAAGCTGATTTGCTGTATTGCTGCCTGATTGAGGAAAATAAATCCCTGAAAGCTGCTGGGGATATATGGATTCTCCATGTCTTGAAGTTTGAAGTACTGACTGTATCCTGTTGTGAGAGCAATGCCATATATTTCTTGTAAGATCTGCTTGGGGAATCTTTGAGAAATTTGACGATTTCTACTGGTGGATTAATAATTTGAAGTTTTAGTTCCGACGGGGATCTAAATGACGTATTGTGGGGATTGCTTATGAAATAGCCTAGAGACGTTTTTCCAGCTCTTTCAACTTATCAGTAATTGTCTTTCTCATTTTGTTTATTTGTAAACAGTAATTATGTTCAAATGCATATGTTCATTAATGAATCGTTGGACGTTTTTGCAAATAAAAACACAAGTGTAAAGAAAAAGACAAATAGTTTTCTATACTTTCAAAGAGATATCTTCGTATTGACTTTTGAATAAATATTTTGTACAAAGGAGACAATCATTCTAGTAAGAGAATGATGCCATAAAAACAATAAAAAACTTTATACAAAGAAAGATAGCTATGTGTACTAATCCCATGGGGTTCCCATTCTGCTATAGCCTTCGTATCTCCGAATATCTTGTCTATTTGTTGCTTCGTCCGAAGATGGTTGAATTGATCAGAAACTCTGAGTTTGTCAGTGGAAGTCAAGAGGTTATCCTCAAAGTGATCCGTCGGGATATAGTCATACGCTTTAATTCCCTAACTTTTGCCTAGACCGCCCTCTCGGGTTTTCAGTCCACCGGGAAACCCTTTTTTGCCCAAGTCGCCATTTTGGGTTTTCAACTTGCCGGGCGTACAAATTTTTTATTTTTATCCCTAACTTTTTCCCGAACCTTTTGGTTCGCCGGGATGCCCTTGTTTTGCCTAGGTGTGTCAACCTAACAGGTCTTTTATGCGTAGTATCTTTTGACTATGTTCGCGTTCGCAGGGTGTGGCAGGTCGTCACCGTCCATGGTGGTTAGGATCATTGCCCCACCGGAGAAGATGTTCTTGATTACGAGTGGTCCTTCATAAGTAGGAGTCCATTTTCCACTGGGATCGCTTTGTGGCAAGATGATGCGCTTGATCACTAGATCTCCAACTTGATATACTTGGCGTCTGACTTTCTTGTTGAAAGCCTTGATCATCCATTTTGATACATCTGACCATGGCACAATAGTAAGTCTCTTTTCATCAATTAAATTTAGTTGATCAAGTCGAGTCTGGATCCAATCGTCCTTATTCAAACCTGCATCCTTCATAATTCTCAAGGAGGGGATATGAACCTCAATAGGCAAGACAACCTCCATGCCATAAACCAAAGAATATGGTGTTTCCCCCGTTGATGTGCGAGCCGTGGAACGATACCCGTGGAGAGCAAATGGTAGCATCTCATGCCAATCCTTGTAGGTGACTGTCATTTTTTGTATGATCTTTTTAATGTTTTCATTTGCAGCTTCGACAACACCATTCATCTTTGGCCGATAGGGGGATGAATTGTGATGCTGAATCTTGAACTACTCACATAAGGCGATGATCATAGTATTTTTAAGGTTGGTACCATTATCAGTGATAATCCTTTCTGGGATACCGTACCGGCAAATGAGATTCTGCTTGATGAAGCGGGCCACAACATTCTTAGTAACGAATGCGAAGGAAGCTGCTTCGACCCATTTTGTAAAATAGTCAATGGCCACTAGAATAAAGCGGTGACCATTGGAGGCTGTAGTCTTGATCTCCCCAATCATATCGATTCCCCACATAGCAAAGGGCCAAGGAGCCGTCAAGACATTTAGAGGAACCGGAGGTACATGCACCTTGTCTGCATAAATTTGACACTTATAACAGGTCCGAGAGTGTTGATAGCAGTCTGCTTCCATAGTAGACCAATAATAGCCTGCCCGTAGGATTTTCTTTGCCATCATATGCCCGTTGGAGTGAGTGCCAAAAGCACCTTCGTGTAATTCATCTATGATCTTTTTAGCTTCAACCTTATCTACACACCGGAGCAGAATGGAGTCATGATTGCGTTTGTACAAGATGCCATTACTCAGGAAGAACTTAGCAGAGAATCTCCTTAAGAACTTTTCATCATTGATTGAATCTCCTTCTGGATATTCCTGAGCCTCGAGATACCTCTTGACTTCCTGAAACCAAGGCTGGTCCACTACCTCTTCAGTATTAATCTCATGGCAGTGTGCTGGTTCACCCATTCGTTTGATGGTGATTTGGGGAGCCTCATTATCCCAATTAAGTTTAAACATAGATGACATTGTGGCTAGAGCGTCTGCTAGCTGATTTTCTTCTTGCGGGAAATGCTCGAAGGTAATCTTCTCAAAATGTGGTAGCAATGTCAAAACATGTTCTTTGTAAAGGATAAGGTTTGGGTGCTTAATGTCCCATTCTCCTTTGATATGACTGACGACCAAAGCTGAATCTCCAAACACATCTAAAGACTTTATTCCCAAGTTTATGGCAGCCTTGAGACTAAAGATGCATGCTTCGTATTCCGCCATGTTGTTCGTATAGTTGAAGCAAAGTCTGGAAGTAAAGGGAGTGTGACATCCTTCCGGAGATATGAGTACGGCGCCGATACCATTACCAAGTGCATTGGATGCCCCATCAAAGAACAGGGTCCATTGGGATCTTTTCTCAGGTCTGTCATATGGTCCGATTTCTTCACAGTTATCTAATGTCATGATGTCTTCATCCGGGAATTCAAACTTCATGGACTGATAATCTTCTACAGCTTGATGAGCAAGATGATCAACTATTACACTGCCCTTTATAGCTCTCTGGGTAGTGTACTGTATGTCATATTCTGTTAGGATCATCTGCCATCTAGCTATCCTCCTAGACAGAGCAGGCTTTTCGAAGATGTATTTTATCGGATCCATCTTAGATATCAACAAAGTGGTATGAGTCAACATATACTGCCTTAGCTGGCGGGCAGCCCATGCCAGAGCGTAACAAGTTTTCTCGAGCAGTGAATATCTGGTTTCACAGTCGGTAAACCTTTTGCTCAGGTAGTAAATAGCATGTTCGTTTTGGCCAGACTCGTCATGTTGCCCCAATACACACCCCATTGATTTCTCTAAGACAGTCAGGTACATGATCAATGGTCTTCCTTCGACTGGTGGCATTAAAACAGGAGGCTCTTGTAAATACTCTTTGATTTTGTCAAAAGAAAACTGACATTCATCATTCCATCTGACTACTTGATCTTTCTTCAATAATTTGAAGATTGGCTCACAAGTAGCTGTTAGGTGAGAAATGAATCTGGCAATATAGTTTAGGCGTCCCAAGAACCCTCTGACCTCCTTCTTAGTACGAGGAGCAGGCATTTCTTGTATCGCTTTAACCTTGGAAGGATCAACCTCGATACCTTTGTTGGTGACAACAAAACCTAGGAGTTTACCAGACCGCACTCCGAATGTGCACTTGTTAGGATTCAACCTAAGTTTGTACTCATTCAACCTCTTAAACAACTTTTGTAAATGATCAATGTTCTCCTCTTCAGTTTGTGATCGGGATATCATGTCATCTACATAGACCTCTATTTCATGATTTATTATATCATGAAATAAAGCTACCATGGCGCGTTGATAGGTTTCCCCAGCATTCTTCAGTCCGAATGGCATCACTTTGTAACAGAATGTGCCCCACTGTGTGACAAATGTAGTCTTCTCCATGTCCTCAGGCGCCATTTTGATCTGGTTATATCCTGAGAATCCATTCATGAAGGAAAATACTTTGTGTTGGGCCGTATTGTCAACCAGGATATTGATGTGGGGAAGTGGAAAATCATCTTTAGGGCTGGCCCTGTTTAAATCTCTATAATCCACACACATTCGTACTTTGCTGTCCTTTTTAGGAACGGGAACAATGTTGGCAACCCATTGAGGATAGGAAGTGATAGCCAAGAACCCAACATTGAATTGCTTCATAACTTGCGCTTTGATCTTCTCCGACATGTCAGGTCTCATGCGGCGAACTTTTTGTTTCACTGGTGGATAGTCTTCTCTTGTTGGCAGACGATGTACCACGATGTCTGTATCAAGTCCTGGCATGTCTTCATATGACCAGGCAAAGATCTCAACATAATCATGAAATAGCAGAATTAGACGCTCCTTGACACTCGGCTCTAGGTTGGCACCCACTTTGATTTCCTTTCTATCTTCCTTGGTACCCAAGTTGATTGTATCCAACGGTTCCTCATGAGGCTGAATAGCTCTTTCCTCTTGTTGTAGTAGTCTGGCCAATTCCCCTGGTACTTCATAATTTTCCTCACCTTCGTCTTCGGCTTGGTAGATTAGGTCTTCAGAGTCACTAAAGGCCATAGCAGTATCGTTACCCATGGGATCCGGAATGGAGGGGCACCTGCATTTGTGAGTGTGGGTGTGTGTAAGGGTATAGCCATCTTTAAACAATAAAATGTAACAGAAAGACAATGTGCACAAAAAGTTTGTATGTGAAAAACGTCCATGATTCATTGAATGTTATATGAAGATGAAATAAAAACCCTTACAAATGGACCATTGCACCTCGGATAAGACACAAGGTTGAAAATGTATGAATTGTTTATGAATATTACAAGTCTGACAGAAATGTTAAAGGTAAATTACTGAGAGATGAAAGTTATTGGGACAAAGTATATGGCTTCCCAATTGTAAAGTCCTTCATTGATAGTAGGAAATATCCAACCTTCCAAGCTGCCATCTTCTTCACTGTCTTCCACTGCGTTGACCTCTTGGTTGCTAATCTTCAAAGGTGGCCCTCCAGCACGGGCACGGTGCATAACCTTCTGAGCACTTGAAGTAAACCCTAAGCCAAACCTGTCAGATTTATACGGAATGTCTAGAAGCTTCCCCCAGATGGTGCATCCACCCTGCTTTACTACTGCCTTGGCGTACTTTAGAGATGACATCCGAAGCGGAGGTCTTGTCATCTTGGGGATTGAGGATACCGTCTTGGTTACTGCAACCTCTTGAGAGACTTCTTCGAAATGTTGAAAAGGAGTTTCAATGAACTCGCCATCTAATTCCACATACCGGAAAGAATTTAGGTGGCTAATCATGTACTCTTCTTCTCCGTGGATAGTGATAATCTTTCCATGGACTGGGTATTTCAGCATCTGGTGTAGTGTAGAGGTGACAGCACCAGCATTTTGGATCCAGGGCCGTCCTAGCAGACAGGAGTAAGAGGGGCGGATGTCCATTACATAGAAAGTTGAGTTGAAAGTATGAGTTCCCACCTTTATGGGGATGTCCACCTCCCCGCGGACCATCCTTTTTGAACCATCAAATGCTCTCACGACTATGTTACTGGGTTTCAATGTCAGTCCTTCGCAATCCAATCTGTCGAGAGCTTTCTTCGGTAAGACGTTCAAAGATGAGCCAGTGTGTACCAAGACATGGGCCAGAGTTGTTCCTTTATATTCCACAGAGACATGTAATGCCTTGTTGTGTTTTCTCCCTCTTGGTGTCAAGTCAGCATCAGAGAAGCCTAAGCCGTTATCAGTTGTCAAGCTGGCCACACAATCTTGGAATTGGTCATCGGATGTCTCTTGTGGCACATGGGTTACCTTCAGGAACTTTACCAGAGCCTTCGCATGTGCCTCAGAACACAGCAACAATTCTAGCATGGAGATCTTGGAGGGAGTTTGCCCCAACTGTTCAACCACATCATAGTCACTCTTCTTTATTATTCTCAAGATCTCCTCCATTTCCTTCTTGGAGGTTTCAGGGATGGTCAGTGGTTGAGCCTTCGTCCAGACAGGCTCTTCTTGAATACCCTTTCTTTGAATTTCAGTAGTAGAAGTATTGGTAGGGATAACAGCATGGGTGGTGTCGTCTTCGCCAGTAGGAGCACTTGCAGATATGATTATTGGTATGGAGGTAATCTTTGGAACTGCCGCAGGTCCAAAAACTGCCTTTGGAGGGGCAATTTCTGGAGAGAAGATTCTACCACTACGGGTAATCTTGCTAGTTCTGGCAATATTGCTAATTTCAGAGTCTTCTTCTTCGGAGCTCATTTCTTCGGCAGTCAGTCCGTCTTGTTTGATACCATGGTAGTAGATTTCTCCACCGTAATTCCACGGTACTATTTCATCTGATTCATATGGGACCGGCCCGGGCATTGTGATCTTAAGAGGAGTAGTTTTTGGAACCGATGTAATCCTAATGGGTCTTTTAGGGACCCTGGAAGGATTGGCGAAGATGGTTATGATTGAAACGTCTTCAACAGGAATAGGTAAAACGGGAACATTTTCAAACAGAATTTCATGGTTGTCTATCAGGCGTTGAATGTCTGTCTTCAACAGAGGGAAAACAGTTGGTGAGGATAAGCAATGATGGCAGTCTTTCTTACAACCTGGGAATACACCAGCTTTCAACAAGTTTATTTTAATGATTGGGATCGGAGTCAAGAGTTCATCCACTATGGTAATAAACAAATCTTCCTTGATAGCATTGGTGTTGTGACCATGCCTAGGCATCAGAGCGAAAATGACATTTGGTTTCTCAGGTGCATCAAACTCAACTTCTTTTGCATCTATAAGGTCTTGAATTTTGTTTTTCAGGGCCCAACAGTTGTTAGTGTCGTGACCCGGACTTTCAGAATGGTATGTGCATCTGTCATTTGGGTGATAATGAGGGGACGCAGTGTTGGGATTCTTTGGGGCCTCCTTTAAAGTTTCCAGATTCAATTTCAGAAGATGCGGTAAAACCTGGGATAAAGTCATGTTAATCCTGGTGAATTGCCGGACTGACATTTCCATCCTCGGTTGGTTACTTCTTGGTTGATCAGATGTAGGCTTTGGGATCATAACGGCCCCTACCATTGGTCGGAGTTCAGCTCTCCCTTGATTCCTTTATGGATAAACAGCAGATACCTCCTTCTTCCTAGTGAAAGGATTTCTCACAGCTGTAGAGGCAGACGGATCCTTCTGAATCTTTCCACTTTTTATACCAGCTTCCACCCTCTCTCCGGTTAATATTAACTCAGTAAATCCAGCAGACGAGCTTCCAATCAAATGGTTGAAGAAAGGGCCCGATAGGGTGCCTAAGAACATATCCACCAACTCCTTTTCAGACAGAGGGGGTTGCACTCTTCTAGCTAGATCTCTCCATTTCTGTGCGTAATCTTTGAAACCCTCATTTGAAGCCATAGCCATACTCTGAAGTTGAGTATGGGTAGGCGCCAAGTCTGTGTTATACTGGTATTGCTTATAGAAAGATGCGGCAAGATCTTCCCAGTTGTGGACGTCAACCCTTTCTAATTGGTAAAACCAATCGAGTTGCGTTCCAGATAAACTATCTTGGAAAAAATGGACCCACAAGTCTTTGTCGACGGAGTACGGCTGAATCTTTATCACATATGATCGGAGGTGCATTTTAGGACATGACAACCCATCATATTTTGCAAATAACGGCACTTTGAACTTTGGTGGGATCACAATTCCCGACACTAGCCCTAATTCTTCAAAGTCTAGACCTGGTACCCTCTGTATTTCTATATCATTTAGACGCTCTTCAAGATGTCTGTATTTATCATCCGCTGGAGGATATTGTTCCTCGAAGTAACCTTCCTCTTCCTCATCCTCTTCATATTCTGACGAAACGACTGTTTCTTTTCCTTTCCCTTCTCCTTCATCAGATGTTGCTGGAAAATTCAAGGTTCTTCTAGTCTGTCCTTGAAACCTTCTCCTCATGATTACAACACCGATTGGTTTCTTCTCTTTCTTCTTTTTCTCTTTTTCCAACAGAGTCTTCAGCTCCTCTTGTCCTTTGGCCAAGGTTGTGAGTAACTGTTGAAACTGCATGTTTTGAGCTTGAAGATCTTTGATTGTCTGTTCGAGATCCATCTTACTGAAATAAACAGTAGAGAGATGAAGAAACTTGTTGCAAAGACCTGTTTATGTTATGATGAATGATATATGCATATGTAATGTTTTCAAGGATTTTAAAATATTCAAGTTCGTTTTAAACAAAAGAGAAACACATGTTATATTAATAAGATAGAGTTTGAGTACATCAATGCCTCTTGGGCAAAATAATACAATACTCTAAGATAAAAAAGTAGTGCGCATCCTCTTTGGCGCAATGTAGGCATTTAGAGTCCGCTCCTCATGAAGTAGCCTAGTGAGTTCCAAAACCTTCTTCTCGCTTGCGTCGAATTGGGCTTCGAAAGTATCACACTCTCCTTTGAGCTGTATCCAATCCCTTTGTAGGTCTTAAAGAGATGTGGGCATGTCAGGATGCAGGATAGTGTATGGAACTTCTCCCTCCTTAACAGGATCAATGATCACCGAGAGAATGGAAGGATAAGGCATCATAAGACTTTGAGCGCGGGTTCGTACCCACTTGAGGTAAGGCTCAAGAGGGATGGAATTATTGTGTCCCAAAGTCTTGCTATCTACCTTGTTTAGCATCTTCCATGCTCGGATGAATCTCTGGCGAAGACCTTGATCGTCGTTGTCGTAGTCGAATACCAAGCCTTGAATCAACATCTCGTGCGGGCCATCCCTTCGGGCATAACCAAACTGTCTTAAGGCTAAGCATGGGTTGTAGGTGACGCCTCCCCTAATGCAAAGTAGAGGGACATTAGGAAATTCCCCATAACGGTCAATAATGATAACATTCTCTTTGGATCGAGAGCACCAATGAATATCTGAATGTTTGAGCGTCATTAACCTTTGTGACCACCTCAAACCTTGCTCATTATTTAAGAGTGATTGGGGAAGATGAGAAATAAACCAACTTGCCAGGAGAGGAGTGAAACACATAAGGACACCTCTTTTCCTCATTGTACGAGTGTGAAAAGAGTGTAAGATATCTCCAAGCAATGTAGGCACCGGATTGCGTGACATGAAGATTTTGACGGCATTCACATATATGAGTTGGTCAGGATTGGGGAACAAGACCATCCCATAGATAAGAAGAGCCACAATTTCCTCAAATGCTTGCAAGTCTAAGGAATTCCAACAGCTTTGGGCCTTCTCAAACAAGAACTTTGCTAAGAAGCCTTTAACACCACTTCTAGTTTCCCAATGGGTTGTGACATCAGATGAGTGCAAGTGCAGGGCTTGAGAAATCTCTTTTGGCTTTGGATCTATTTCCATACCATTGAAAAGTAGTTGATTGAGAATGGGAATTTTCAATAGTTAAGATAATTCTTCCAAAGTGGGCACAAGCTGATAGTCGGGAAATGTGAAGCAATGATGCAAAGGATCAAAGAACTAGAAGATCACCTTCATCATATCCTCCTCTGTGTTGGAGGTGACCAAGTTGAGTAGACGACCATGCCTATCGGTGAACGGATAGTTCTCGAGGATCCTTGAAGCTAGCTCCTTGAGTTGTGGAGGAATTCTTACAAGGTTGATTTGGATAGTTTTCCTGCAAAGTGAATCCATATCCTACAAAATAAGAACAAAGATGATTCTCAAAAATCCTTGAAATGGTTAGTGGATGCATGTGATGTTCATGATGTCCATGATGTTATGTACAAGTATGCATATACAAGAAAAGCAATCAAGTTCTTAGTTTAGGCTTGCATGGAGTTTCATAGGTAAGTGCCCTCTTGAAGTTTAGTTGGCTCAACCTGTCCTAATAATAGTAACCGGGTTCTAAGGAACTCAATATCACTGGATTGTTTCCTTGTTCATTGTTTCAGTTCAAGCCTCTTTAATGGCGACCGAAATATCCCAAGAAACCAACCCTCAATGAGTCTAGTATCGAGTATCTACCAACTTCGGACTGCACCAAAGCCGGTCATCTCACTACATCCTAAAGGCCAAGTTGGTCAAGTAAAGGGTTCTAGAAGTTCATTAGTGCTTCATGGCATCACTCAACGGCCCCGTATTCTCTTTGTTTGACTCAAAGGCTACCGGTACCCACAAATATGTCACACTAACATAGCTATTGCTTAGACCATGTCGGTATACCCCACACAGTTTCCACAACGTATTGATATTTACCTATAATGTTTCCCAAATCCGGGTGGAGGATTCGAACCCAAACAAAGAACCATAATGTAAAGCAAACAAATCAAATAATGTAAGCAAATAAATGTGATCTAACCCTAAGATAACCCCACTTTTATAATATTTCCCAACAGAGTCGCCAGTTCTATGATACGGTGGGAGAACTGACTTGAGGATTTGCGTTTGTGTTTGCAAATGTTGCGGTTAGCAAGAGTCATCACCGACTTTTCTTTTATCCAAAAGGAAAGGTGAAAAAGCACAGGAAAGACCTTTGAGATTGTTTCTTGAGTTCGGGGGGTAGATTTTGAAAAGGGAAGGTGTTCGCACCCTTTTCATCCATGGTTTACCATGGGCTATTTGTTACTTGATAGATCACTTGCTTTTGTTTGTTTGAAATTGTGTTTGGTGTGTTTTTGAAAGTATTTGTAAAAGAGGCCATTCGTTTAGGCAATCTTTGTAATGATTCTCGTTCGTAAGAATTTATACAAAGATGTTTGTCTTTTTGAAAATGTTTTCATTGTTTGTAAGATGTTTCAGAAATGTGAGTGTTTGTTTTTGAAAATAGAAAGGATAGTTGTTTTGAAAAGAAGCAAGTAGCTAGAAGCAATCTACCTACTCAAATGTCTTACTTATGCATTTTCTATTCCTTTGACATTGTTGTTTTACCATTGATTTGGTAAGCAACCCTATCTTTGGAGTTTTACGGGACGGGCGCGGGTCATCGTATAACCATGATTAGCAATGTTGCAAAGTACCTTAGCATTTTGAGGGACTAAGATCATTTGGTAAGGCAACTTTGAATAGCGTCATCGAGGGACTATGATCTTTTGATTTTGTTTGTTTTACCAAGATACTTTGCATGCGTAACATGGCTACTTTGTATAAGGCAACCGAGTGGAGATACCCTAAGGGTGTTTGTGTGCAAGTGTGTTTGATTGCATGCATGATTTTATCTTGAATTGGGATTTTCTATTTCATTGATTTTTATCTTGCCATACATATCCTAATTGCTAGCATTTACATTTGAAAGCGATAAAAATGAGGATATGTAAAGTCTTACGCTATTACAATATTTAGGGGGTGGGGGGTACACACTTATGAATGGGTAATCCACCGAGAAAAATAAAGAAAAATAACAAGGGGAAGAAAAAAAGAAAGAAGGAGGGGGTCAGCGTGCTGCTGAGAGGAAGTCAGAAGTTCTGACCCGGGCCTGCTGCAGAATAGCAACCTGTTAGTGAAAATGTATAGGTCAGAACTTCTGACCCTGGTGTGCTGCAAAACAGAAACCTGTTAGTGGGAAGGTCAGAAGTTCTGACCCTGATGCGCTGCAAAACAGAAACCTGTTAGTGGAAATACATGGGGTCAGAGGTTCTGACCCTGCTGGGAACACAGTAATTTCCAGAAGTTCTGATATTACTGATAACAAAACAGGCCTCAGAAGTGCTGGCGTCAAAGCCAAAACTTGGTCTCCCCCTGTGCTAGTCAGAAAATCTGCAATCTGGTTATTTCTCTCCAAAATAGAAGATATGCCTAAGACATTTTCAGCAGGTGTCATGGCGCTTCAGAAATAAGAAGAATCAGAACCAAAAGTCAGAGGCAAGTATGCCTTTGCTAATTCTAACTCTAAGTTTCAGTTTCTTCAAGGCAGTTCTGAACTGATTCGTTCTCTACTTAAGCATGCAGAGGCGTAAAAATCTTAGAACATAAACAACATCAGAAGCATGATATCTACATTATGTTTTTTGAACATGCAAATCTGATGATGCTTAAGCAGTGTGGTGAGAGTCAGCAGGTGCTTACCTTGCTGTTGGAAGAAATTCTATGAACTGGAGTTAATCTTAACTCTGATAGTGTTATGGACAGGTTCTTTGAATGGGTGGATGGAGAGTATATATATGTGGTCAGAAACTGTATGGGCGTTTCTTAGTCAAGAAACAATTTGGATACAAATGAAGTTTGGAGGCAGGAGATTCAAAGTTGTGTTCAAGGCTCTTGAAACACTAGGTATTTTGGCAGAGTTTCAAGGTGTTTTCTTGCTAAAATTTTTTGTTTCTTTTCTAGCAATTTTTTTGGGTTTGGACCAAGATTTTTTAGTGGATAATGATGCTCTATTTATAGGCAAAGCTTTGTGGGTTTTTTAAACGTTAAGTGGCGCCAATACCATGCAATAGATGTTGACTTACTCTTGAATAAAGTTCATGAAAAGTTGTGATGATTGACAGCTTTTAGCCTAGGCTGGAATAGTAAGCGAGGATTAAGGAAAAGTGACACCCATAGGCCAAAAGTGGCGCATAGATCCATGCCTAAATTTGCACGAGGGTGTTACTATGCCACACGTGGAGAGACCCCTTGGACGAATACTCAAATGTGGTTGTGAGCATTAATGAGCGTTAAATGGTGATGAGATTTGTCAAAATCAGAAATCTTGTAATAGGGGATTTTGCATCATTACCTAAACCTGAGCCAACAGTTCTGCTTCATCATAAAACAACGCACCCAAGCTCTGATTTTGGCCTCCTGTCAGCCAATACATTTTATGATCTTCTGTTCTTACCTTGGTGGATTCTGACTAAGCTTGCGTAGCTGCTGAAGAACCACAACTTCTGACTGATGGTTATGTGCTGAGCTAAGCCTGCAACTTTTGACTGAAGGTTACATGCTGAACTTAATCTTGCAACTTCTGACTGCCCCTGCCTGGAGGTTGGTTTAGAACTTCTGAAGTGTCATTTTTTTCTTAAATACCTATAAAAATCTCAAGTACTTAGAAATTTGTTTTTTTTATAACTTTAGATGGAACAAACTTCCTATTTCAACATGTTTTGCTGAAATATGATTTTTGAGATTTGATTTTAATCAAGAGGTCAAAGTTTGGCCTTTCAGCGTAAATGACCATTTTGCCCTTGGTAGTGATCTTCATGAAAAATTTGTAATTCAAAGCTTGGGATTGGATGGAAGTAAACCTGAGGATCTAGGGTGATTTGAGAAAAATGAGAGGGCAAATTTTGTGGTACAACAACTGGTTTGTTTCCTTGGTTATTGTTTCAGTACAAGCCTCTTTAATGGCAACCGAAATATCCCAAAAAACCAAACCTCAATGAGTATCATATCGAGTATCTACCAACTACGGACTGCACCAAAGCCGGTCATCTCACTACGTCCTAATGGCCAAGTTGGTCAAGTAAAGGTTCTAAAAGTTCATTAGTGCTTCATGACATCACTCAGCGGTCCCGTATTCTCCTTGATTAACTCAAGGGCTACCAGTACCCTCAAATATGTCGCACTAACGTAGCTATTTCTTAGACCATGTCGGTATACCCCTCACAGTTTCCACAACGTATTGCTACTTACCTATAAGGTATCCCAAATTCGGGTAGAGGATTCAAACCCAAACAAAGAACCATAACGTAAAGCATATAAGTTGTTGTACCCCAAAATTTTCCCTCCCATATTTCTCAATGCATTTCAAGTGTGGTCCTCAAATTGCTCAAGGAAGTCCAAGAGTTGACCAGACAACCTCTTTCCTAAGGTAGTCTACCCCAAATTAGGGTTCCATGTTGCATCAAGATGCTTGAGTCAAAATGGTCTCAAATTCTCACCATTGTCCTAATATCTTCTCAAGATCATCCATGTCAAGTTTCAAGCCTTGCAGAGGAAGTTTGCTCAGTCAATTGCTCAAAGGCCTGAAAATCGACTATGCTAGGGAAAAAGTCAACTGTGGCCCACATACAGTCAAACTTCAAGATTTTTTGTCAACATTCTCATTTTGAAGTATTAATAATCATTTGATCAAGGGTTGATCATGATTCCTCAAGGATTTCTCACAATTCATCAAAACCCAAAAGTTGCTAAATTAGGGTTTTGTAGGAAAAGTCAACTCAACTTTGACCAAGCATAACTTTCTCATACTTTATCAGAAATGACCCATCCAAATCTCATTTTGAATAGGATGCAATTCTATACAATTCACATTCAGCTCCCAAGTTCAAAATATGCACTCACAAGAAGATATGAATTTGGACATTATAGGTCATTTTGGAAAGTCAACAAAAACACCTTTTATGTCAAAGCTTCATACATGAACATGGAAGTCTCAATTGAGATGAGACCAAAAGGGTTGCTTATAGGACATCTTGAGCTTTCTAAAAAGTCCAAGAACACATCTCTAGGATCAAAATTGAAAGAGTTATGTATTGGTAAAATTGACCTTTTTTGCAAGATTGTCAAAAGTCAAATGTGGCCAAAATTGCATTTTTTACCAAATGGGCCCAACTTTTTATGCTTGCACTGAGTTTGTAATGTGACCCACGACCCATTATCCCTTCCATTATTCATTCTTTTATTTTTGTCATTTACTTTGATTTTATTTCAATTAAATCAAATAAAATCAAAATAAAATCATGAAAATATCAAAAACTAATCAAAGCTTGAGATTTTGTGCAGGTTTAGGACTATTATACAGCTGGAGATGGAATCAAATCGTGCAAGGTTCATTTGGATACAAAAGATTGCATTTTGCTTGATTTGGAAAGATTTGTACAAAGAATCAAATCATGAATCAATAATCTTAATTGAAGAAGATTTGAAACCAATGCCAACCCTAATTCGTTCTTGGATACATAAGGAAGGATTGCAGACCACAAACAAGGAGGCTAGAGGCGTGTAAAACTGATAACGAGAAATCGTATCATATAAATGCTACCTTTTTAATCGATTTTCATACTGTATTAACCCATTTAACTCCCGATTGTTCCAAGTTTTTATGTCTTTTCACAGGTACAACATGTTTCAAATCAAATTAGTGAAAAAAGATCACATGAAGAAAGCTAACATAAAAGTCAGAAGAAAAAGAACTAAATCTGCAAAATTCTGCAAAGTTTGATGTTGTGACGGTCGTCACACCTCCATTACGAGCGTAACACGGTCACAACCTGAAGAACGCTCGTCACACAGCATTGAAGAACGTAATGTGCTATTTAAGCACATTACGACCGTCACCTCTTCATTACGACCGTCACACGCGTAATTCAACCTCATGCAGAATAGGAGACGTGGGCAACATAATGGATCTTTTCAACTCCTACAAATTCTCAACTTCAGCAACGACCAGTCCGAGTCTTCCTCCACTCAAGTAGTGCAAGTCCACGTTCCTAAATTTTCTGAACTACAAAAATTCTCTTCCATAAATAGGAGACATTTTAATGGAACGGGGGAGAGTTTTTGCTACATAATTTTCTTGCGGAAGCCCTGCCAAAACTATAATCCACTTGCAATTATTAATTTTTTCTTGCTTTATTTTCCCTTTTACCAATTAATAGCTATTTCCAACATTATGAAATTGCTATTGTAGTCAGAATTTATTTTTAGCCTCAGAATTTGTTTCAAGTTCCGATTCCGAAGTTCCAATCTTGCCGACTTGTGGAAGAGGGAGTTGAGGAATAATATTGTTATTCAGGGTTTTAATCGCATTTAATTTAATTTTAATACAATTTGTTTATGTTTATTTATTTATTTATCATGAATGCTTTATCCTTTCCCGATTATATTTTCTGTATGTCTATTTCGAGTACTATGACTAGCTAACTCTCTAGAGTCGGGATGTGATAATAGTAACCAAATGGATTAAATAATGCCTAAGCTAAAATTTAAATTAACTTAATTTCTAGCTATGACTTTTTCTAATTAAAATCAATCTTTTTGTTACGAGAGTAAAAAGAGTAGAATAGGGTAGGATCGAGACCACGAGAGTGTGAGGTTTTAACCGGATAGCTAAAGTTAGGCATTTGATTTAAATACAGTGAGAGCGCTTTAAAACGAATTAGATTTTATTAAGTTTTCAAAAAGTATTTTCTAAACACTTATGGGCTAGCGAGAGCAGGCATAGGGCTTTAGGGGTATAATCCGAGTTAAGACCACGAGAGTGTGAGTTGAGGATTTTTAAACTGATAATTTCTACAGAACCATCTAAGTTAAACATCTTTATATGCTTAGGTTCAATTAGATCCACTTAGGTTCACTATATTACATACCGACCGTTTTGTTATTATTATTCCCTTAATTCGATTTATTTTTCCCTTACCTTAACCTCTAAACAACCAAACGTGACAACATCCACCTTAGCTAAACTAGCAAACCTTTATAGAACTAAAGTGATTACAAAGTCCCTTTGGGTTCGACATCTTTTTATTACTACCGCGATAGGCTGTGCACTTGCAGTTAAGATACCGTTAGACACATTAGGTCGATCGCACATCAAGTTTTTGGCGCCGTTGCTGGGGACTTTGATTTAGTCACTAGTGCACTCGTAAAGTAGTACTGTATAGACTAAGGCAACTATTTATTTTTCCCTCTGTTGTATGCCGAATACTCGCTCCCGAAGCGAGCCTTTGCATTTACAAATCAACGATATCGAGCGCTACCTCAGAGTAAGACGCCGAGTTCAAGAATACCGTGATCTCAACTATCTTCCTCCGACTAAGCTCCCTGATATCTCAATCCCTGAATTAATTGAAGAATCTAAGATGGCTGACGTACCAAATCCACCTCGTGCTCTTAAGGATTACGCAGTTCCTTCTCAAGCGGAGCCCCACAACAGCATTGCCGCTCCTACTATCGCTCGAAACGATTTCGAGCTAGAACCTTCACTTCTATCCGCCGTCTAGCAGAACCAATTTTTTGGATCTCCTACTGATGACCCAAACCTACATCTGTCAGTGTTTGTGCAGTACGCAGACACTGTAAAAGCGAATGGTGTAAACCCCGAGGCAATACGATTGCGCCTATTTCCCTTTTCTTTAAGAGACAGAGCTCGAGCATGACTCTAATCTCTTCCTTCAAACTCAATCACCACATGGGCTGAGTTGAAAAAAGTCTTTTTAGCTAGATATTTCCCACCAAGCAAAACTGCTATGCTCAGAGCCAACATCAATGGTTTCAGACAAAAAGATAACGAATCACTTTTTGAAGCATGGGAACACTATAAGGACATGATCAGACTCTGTCCTCATCATGGTTTAGAAGAACGGATGATCATTCATACGTTCTATAACGGTCTCTTGTACAACACAAGAATGACTATAGACGCTGCTGCTGGTGGCGCATTGATGGATAAACCGTATACCGAAGAAAATCAACTCATCGAAAGCATGGCTCAAAACCATTATCAATAGAGAAGCGAAAGAGCTAATATGGAAAAAACTCAAACAAAAGGTGGCATGATCGAAGTGAATAGTCTGGATCAAGTCAACGCTAAAGTGGAAGCCCTTACCCAGAAGCTAGAAAACCTTACTACTGCTCCAGCAGCTACCGTGGCTGCAGTAGCTCAAGCTTGCGATCTATGTGGTCTTCAATCACATCCTACGCCAGAATGCCCACTTCTAACAGGAGTTCCAACTGAACAAGCGAATTATGTACAGGGAAACCCTTATAGAAATACGTATAACCCTGGTTGGAAGAATCATCCAAACTTTTCATATAAAAGCAACAACGCGTTATACGCACATGGACAAGCTCCTGCCACACCACCTGGTTATCCAAAAGCTGCCCCAAATCACCCCAATAACGGACCTAATACATCCAATGCCCCTAGGAAGTCTAATCTAGAAATCATGATAGAACATTTCATTACTTCCCAATCTCAAACTAATAAAGATGTTCTAAATCAAAATTTACATACTAATGAGCAGATTAAACAATTATCTAGTAAAGTTAACGCTTTGGCTACGCATAATAAGATGCTTGAAACTCAAATTTCACAAGTGGCTCAACAACAAGCATCCATTGCTGCCCCAACTGGATTTTTCCCTGGTCAACCACAACCTAACCCGAAAGACAAGCTAACGCTGTAATCTTGAGAAGTGCAAAAGAACTTGACGGACCTGTTGATCCAAGACTCAAAAATCCATCCATGTACCAAAAGCAGAACAAGCCAACTGAAATTGAGAATGAACCAAAGGAAAAGGAAAACGAGAACCAAGAGGCAGTAGAGAAAGAAAAGCCTTATGTGCCTCCACCACCCTATAAACCGCCGATTCCGTACCCTCAGAGACTTACCAATTCCAAAATGATGGGCCAATTCAAGAAATTCGTTGAACTTCTGAAACAACTAAATATCACAATACCGTTTACAGAAGCTATCACTCAGATGCCCTCGTATGCTAAATTTCTCAAGGAAATCCTATCTAACAAGAAAAAGATAGAAGACAACCGAACAATTAGACTTACTACTGAGTGTAGCGCTATTATTCAAAATGATATGCCCCCTAAGTTAAAAGACCCAGGTAGTTTCTCTATACCTTGTAACATTGGAAAGTTTGTCATAGACAAAGCTCTATGCGACTTGGGAGCAAGTATCAGTGTCATGCCCCTATCCATTTGCAAAAAGCTAGAAATAGGAGAACTTAGACCCACAAAAATGTCCGTTCAATTAGCTGACCGATCAGTAAAATACCCTGTAGGTATACTGGAAAACGTCCCAGTTAGAATATGTCAATTCTATATCCTGACCGATTTCATAATCATGGACATTACTGAGGACTCAGTTACTCCTATAATATTAGGAAGACCCTTCCTAGCCACAACTGGAGCTATAATTGATGTAAAGAAGAGCAGACTGACATTCGAAGTTGGAGAGGAAAAAGTGTAATTCATCCTCACTCAATTATTACAAGCACCAGCCATGAATGACACATGTTATCTAATCGACGTTATAGACGAGTGCGTAAGAGAGATGGAAGCGGAACATACCACATACTCAGAAATAATGAAAATCCAAACCCCTCTGATATTCGAAGATGACAATTGGTGTGAACCATACCAAGATAATAGTTTAAGCGAAAGTCTAGCACTTACACTTGATCATATGCCATGTCGGAAGAAGCCAAGTTTAGAGTTAAAAACCTTACCCAGGAACCTAAGATACGAATTCCTAGATACCAAATGTATGCGACCAGTCATAATCAATTCCAGTTTAGGAACGCTCGAAACTGAGAAACTTTTAGACGTCCTAAGAAAGTACCCGACTGCATTAGGTTATAACATATCCGACCTAAAAGGAATATGTCCTTCAATTTGTATGCATCGTATTATGCTAGAAGAAGATTGAAAAACCTCTAGAGAACCCCAAAGAAGGTTTAACCCAATCCTTAGCACTGTAGTCAGAGATGAAATTAAGAAGCTATTGGAAGCAGGAATCATATATCCAATCTCCGACAGTAAATGGGTCAGCCCAGTACACGTCGTACCAAAGAAAGAAGGTATCACTGTTGTGAAAAACGCAAAAGGAGAACCGATAATGCAAAGAGTAGTAAATGGGCATAGAGTGTGCATTGATTATAGGAAACTAAACAAAGCTACTCGAAAAGACCATTTTCCTCTACCCTTCATAGGTCAAATTTTAGAGCGATTAGCCAAACATTCCTACTTCTGCTATCTAGATGGTTATTCCGGATTTTTCCAAATCCTTATTCACCCTGATGATCAAGAAAAGACTACATTTACATGTCCCTATGGAACATTCGCTTATAGACGAATGCCCTTCGGATTGTGCAATTCCCCAACAACCTTTCAATGATGTATGATGTTAATCTTTGCGGATTTCATCGATAACATCATGGAAGTGTTCATGGACGACTTCTCTGTGTGCGGGCAAAGTTTTGAAGGATGCCTATCAAACCTAGAAAAGATTTTAGAAAGATATGTGAAAGTAAACCTCGTGCTTAATTGGGAAAAATGCCATTTCATGGTCAGAGAAGGAATCGTACTAGGACATGTTATATCTAACAAAGGAATTGAAGTTGATAAAGCCAAGATAGAAGTCATAAAAGAACTTCAACCACCTAAGACCGTTTGAGAAATACGAAGCTTTTTAGGACACTCCGGTTTCTATCGATGATTTATCAAGGATTTCTCGAAGATCACTAAACCACTTACCGGTCTATTAATGAAAGACGCTGAGTTCATATTCGACGAAGATTGTCTAAAAGCGTTAGAAACTCTTAAATCAGCCCTCATCACCGCACCAATCATGCAACCACCCGATTGGAGATTACCTTTTGAAATCATGTGCGATGTGAGCGACTACGCCATAGGCGCAGTTCTTGGACAAAGGAAGGATAAGAAACTCCACGCAATCTACTACGCTAGTAGAACGCTAGACTCAGCTCAAATGAACTACGCCACAACTGATAAAGAACTGTTAGCAGTTGTCTTTGCGCTTGACAAATTTCGTTATTACCTAGTAGGAGCAAAGATAATTATCTACACATACCATGCTGCTATCAGATATCTACTAACTAAGAAGGATGCAAAACCAAGACTCCTCAGATGGATCCTACTTTTGCAAGAATTTGATCTAGAAATTAAGGATAAGAAAGGAACGGAAAACATCGTAGCAGACCACTTGTCAAGATTAGAAGGTATAAAACCCGAACAAGTACCAATTAACGATGATTTTTTGTATGAACAACTAATAGCACAAATAAGAAGCGATCTAGCTCAATTGGACCAAAACAAACCAAAAGCCAAAGAAGCCGTGGAAGCGATCCATACAACCATGGGATTGCCATGGTATACCGACATAGTCAACTACCTAGTTACAGGCGCGCTCCCACCAGACTTAACCTACCAACATAAAAATAAATTCTTCCATGATCTCAAGTATTATTATTGGGATGAACCTCTATTATTTAAAAGAGGACCGAACAGAATTTTCCGCTGATGCGTACCTGAAGAAGAAATGGAAGATGTTATCTCTCACTGTCATTCATCTCCCTATGGCGGACATGCCAGCACTTCTAAAACTTGTGCAAAGATCCTACAAGCCGGCCTATTTTGGCCTAATCTATGGAAGGATGTCCACATCACTGTTAAAAACTGCGATCGGTGTCAACGCACCGGTAATATTTTAAGACGCGATGAAATGCCTCAAAGAGGAATACTAGAAGTAGAAATCTTTGATGTCTGGGGAATCGATTTAATGGGACCTTTCCCATCTTCTTTCGGAAACAAGTATATACTCGTAGCCGTCGATTATGTTTCAAAATGGATTGAGGCTATGGACTCTCCTACATATGACACACGAGTAGTAATTAAGCTCTTTAAAAATACAATCATTCCAAGATTTGGTGTGCCTAGACTTGTCATTAGTGACGGTGGCTCCCATTTCATTTCAAAAATATTTGACAAATTGTTATCTAAGTATGGAGTCAAACACCGAGTAGCAACACCGTATCATCCACAAACAAGTAGACAGGTCGAAGTCTCGAACAGAGAAATTAAACAAATCCTAGAGAAAACTGTCGCCATATCTAGGAAAGATTGGTCATCTAAGCTTAACGAGGCCTTATGGGCTTATAGGACAGCCTACAAGACCCCTATAGGAACTAAACCCTTCAAACTTGTGTACGGAAAGTCCTATCATCTCCCGGTAGAATTAGAACACAAGGCATATTGGGCAATTAAAACGCTCAACATAAACTACACAGCTGCTGGAGAAAAGCGAATCCTCGACTTGAATGAATTAGAAGAATTAATATTAGACGCTTATGAGAACGCTAAAATATATAAAGAAAGAACCAAAAGATGGCACGATAAGCGTTTATCCCGGAAGGAATTCAGTGTAGGATACGTCGTGTTAGTATTTAACTCTAAACTTAGGCTTTTTCCTGGAAAATTGAAATCCAGATGGTCCGGTCCTTTTCAAGTAACAAAAATATTCCCTAGCGGAGCAATAGAAATTAAGGGTAGGAATGGTGACCCGTTCACAGTGAACGGGCAGCGATTAAAACAATATCATCATATTGAGAATAGAAATTATGCGAATAGTCTAAAACTCTTAGAATTACCCATTATTTCCCCTGAATGATCTACTGCTAGGCACTACGTCAGGCTTATGACGTTAAAAACAACACTTAGTAGGAGGCAACCCACCTATTTGTTTTTGTTATTATTTCCG
Source organism: Vicia faba (assembly GCA_948472305.1). NCBI lineage: Eukaryota > Viridiplantae > Streptophyta > Magnoliopsida > Fabales > Fabaceae > Vicia > Vicia faba. Next base: position 121,813 of record CATIWC010000287.1, read on the forward strand.
TTTGTTTTTATTTTTTATTTTTGATTTTCCTTTCCGTTTCTACATTTATTTCTTTTAAAGCCTTATTTTCATTATTTTCTTTTTCATTTTTCCAAAAAATATTTATGCAACTGCTACTGATTTTCAAACAACTTTATTCACTACAGGTTTTCTGAAAAAGTCTTTTTCTATCCTACCTTGTCCCCTGATTTGCTTCCCCCATTTACTATTTACTATGGAAACCACTTTTAGAGGAAGCAACTAAATGAGGAGGTTTGAGGAATTATCACACAGGAATATCGGTATGACCTTATATTATGATGAACCAACAATGGACACTTTAGGCATTAAGGATAGTGTCCTTTATCTGTTTAACCAACTGGGATGGGAAAAATCCCACATTAAATCTAGGTTTGTTACATACCGCGAGCTTACCCTTGAATTCTTGAGATCCTTAGTTCATATACCTGAGTGCGGTTTCAGAACTAGAAAGGGATTTATAGCTTTCAGGTTATTTGGTATTGAATTTGCTTATAACCATAAAGAATTAGCCGACCTTCTAGGATTCCCTAGCGGACCTTTTGCTTTTTCTACCACCCAGGCAGAATTAATGGATTTTGAGCTAGACTACTTTTGGGGGACTTTAACCGGAAACTACCACCCTGAGCCGGATAGCATGGACAATAATGAAATACACAACCCCGCTATCCGCTATTTCCATAAGATTCTAGCACATACCATTTTCGGAAAAGAACAGAACCGTACTGCAGTATCTAAAGATGAGATGTTTTTACTACAGTGTATGACCCAAGGCCGACCTGTTAATGCAGTGCCATTCTTGATGCAGACCTTTTCTCGCATTGCTCAGAACCCTAATGAACCAATCATCATAGGAGGCCTAGTAACCATGATTGCCAACGCCTTCGGACTTAGATACCAACTGCATAGGTGTACACAATTTGGTTCAATCCGCCCTATGAATATTGATTTTTGTTTCCACCTACGAATAATAGGTAATCTAGGTCCTGCACCCTTCGAATACCTGATAAGGGATGAAGTAGTCACAGTATTTACACTTCCTAACCATACCAAAGTAAGTACCCACAATCGCGACAATTGGTTGTATGAGCTTAACCCTCCCGACCACCCTTCAACACCTGAGACACCATAATCCTACCAAGTTAATGATACCACAATGTCTGATGAGAGTGATCCCGAGACCCCTCCTGGTTACCATGATGGTAACAACATCGCAGAGGATGTTGATGCCCCTGCAATAACAAAAGGAGAATATGCTGAAAATTTGAATAAAATCTTTTCTACACTGGATGTTTATCAGACGGACATTAATGGAATCAAGAACGAGTTGAAGCGCATGCGTATGGACGTGATAAGCTTAACTGATATAACTGTGGAGCAGTTTTATCACATAAATGCAGCTTTCGAAGATTTGAAAACACGACTGGGATGAAGCAGCAAAATCAGCATTTATTTCTACTTTGTGTTTTACGTTTCTAGGCAGTTTAACATTTCATTTTAAACAAGCTTACATTCTACAGTTTTTAAAGTTCTGTTAGAAACATATATTTATTTTACTTTCAGTTTATTTTCATTTTCATTAAATTTACTGCGTGTTACATCAAATATTAAATTCACTGTTTATATTTTCATTTTGCAAAATTTTGTTATAAGATGTGTGTTGGAAATACTATGCATGTTTATTGTGTTGAATTAATGTGTTATAAGGTCTTGGAATTAAACTGTTTCATTCATTTCATAAATATAATTCTTTGAATCCGTAACGATCGTAACGTCCCCATGACGAGCGTAACACGCATTTCACCGTGTTACGCCCGTCAGCCCACTGTGACGATCGTCACGCGCGCTCAATAGCATATTATGCTATTACAGAAGTCGTTCCACTTCCCATTCCTTCTTCCCTTTTTCCCAAACCCGTAACATCACCCATTCAAATTTTCTCTTAAATTCCATCACTCCAACACTTAAATACCATCACCCCACTACTCAGTCCACATTCCAAAACCTTTCACGATTCAATCTCTTGCATGCAATATGGCCAACAACGAGCAAATCCCAAATCTCACTTTCAGAGCCGGCGAGCAAGGTGAAACCCAACGACTAAAATTCCAGAAATTCCAACATCGCGGTCTCCAACCTACTCGGTATGTTGACCTTGATTGTCTGAGGAATTTGGGACTGCTAGACAGCGTCCGACAACTTTTGCAGAATGTGAACTTATGGAACCTGTGCCGCCAATCGCAACCCATCTACGAAACTCTCACCTTGGAGTTTCTGCGTTCCTTTGCATACATTACTCCCACTGGAGCCACAAACCAACTCTCAAGCGTGGCCAAATTCCGTATGTTTGGCACTGAGCATCAGCTGTCCCAAAGATATCGCACGGCTGCTCGGTTTCAGTTCTGACGAAGGTGTCCACCTCCGGGTGCCGGATAATTTTGGCGAGGAAGCTTTTAATTTATGGCACAGTATGACAAACATTCGTGCCGGATCCTACGACCACCTCAATGCCATGCATATCCATAATCCGGCTATCAAATACGTTCACCGCATCCTCTGCAACACCATCTTCGCCCGAGATAGCAACCACAAGTTTAACTCTAAGGAGCTTTTCTTCATGCACTGCGTATTTACCGGCCAGAAGATCAACGCTGCCCCATTTTTATTGGCCCATATTCATTCCATTTGTGCTAGAGGCGGAAAACCCTTCTATTTCGGAGGGATTGTCACTTCTCTTGCCATAGGCCTGAATTATGGTGCCGCTCTCACATATATGCCTTCTATGGCACCGACATTGCTGACTCTGGACCACTGCAAGGCAGCACACCTCATTTATAAGCGGGAGGATGGCAGATTCCATCCTGTGATTCAAAAAATTGTTTATAATAACATTACTTTGCCTTGCAGGGACCAAATCGACCCACAAAACAGAGCCAACTGGTTATTCGATCCTGCAGCTTCCGAGGGCCATGTTCCAATTCATGAAGACCAGCCTAATGCCCCCGCAGACGAGATGCAAGAAGAGCTGGACAGTGCTGCCCCCGTTCACGACATTCCAAGACCTTCATCCACACCACCTCCTATTACTCTTGAAGAAATTCTCCGCGCCATCCATCGGCAAAATCAAATGAGTTCCGCACTTGAAAGACGACAACAGGAGCAATATGACTATTTATGTGCATAAAACGCTCAGATTCTGACTGGCTAGCGGAGCATGAACGAGAGGTTGGACGAGGCCCTGTCTGAACTTAACGCCTTAAGGTTGGACGTCAGCACCCTTAGCTACCAGGACACCAATACCGAAGCCACTCCCACCAGGCGATCACGCACCAGGAGTAGAGGACGTGGCCATCAGTAGTTTTTTATTTCTTTCTTAAGTAGTTTACTGCTTCTGTTTCTTTTTCTTTCTGTTTGTTTTTGTACTTGTATTTCCCCGCCTTTACACCACAACATTGAGGACAATGTCGAATTTAGTGTGGGATAGGTACCTTTCCATTTACCATAAACAAGTAATTTTTTACGATATTTCTCAGTTTAAATTTTTCCCCGCTTTATTTAGCCATACCGAAAAATTTTGCTTTATCGTTGCATTAGCCCGACATACCTATCTTAACGAAATCCTATTTAAGGAAGCCGAGAATGATTCAACAAGATCGATACGGTTATGACACCTTAGACTTCCTACTTACGCGATCCGTTTCAATAACCGTTATACCCATATCTTGAGTTTTAGTTCTAAAGTAACCCCTAGTAGTTTATACTAGCAGTCAGCTACGTCTTGACACAAACCACATGGGGAGCCAATGAATATAGGTGTTTGATGCCTGATCAATGAAATATCCTTCTTATCTCGCTGCTAAAAAGGAAAAAGTTGCACCAAAATACAAGGTCGCATATAAGAAATGAGCAAATAATGAAGGAGTCCATTGTTGGTTGGTTCAGAGGTATCTGGTTATGAACTTGGTAGGGAGTGCTACGACTCGATCCCCCCCAACCTCCAATTTGGATAATATGTATAGGGTTGCCACATTCGTGTACCAGATCCCGTGCTAAAAGGGTCAAAGTCACTAACCGGTTACTCCACTACGTGCGTGCTAAGACAAAGGGCTTAATGTGATTCTGCTAGAACAAAACCGGGTGAAATAGATACGAGAGACTCTGGGCAGAATTATAACGGAACTATTGGACAGTTCGTTTTGAAATGGAAGTCCACGACTTAGCTTATTGCTTGTGTCATTAGCATATCGTTAGTGTTTCACTTAAGTATCGGTCGAACTGACGAGGATTTCCTGTAATTGCTTTAAAAACCAGAGGTATGTCATGCATGTGCGCCTGATAAAACTTGTCCGATCTTTCTAAATGATTATTTGCTTGAGGACAAGCAAAGGTTTAAGTATGGGGGAATTTGATAACGAGAAATCGTATCATATAAATGCTACCTTTTTAATCGATTTTCATAGTTTATTAACCCATTTAACTCCCGATTGTTCCGAGTTTTTATGTCTTTTCACAGGTACAACATGTTTCAAATCAAATTAGTGAAAGAGGGAGCTTGAGGAATAATATTGTTATTCAGGTTTTTAATTGCATTTAATTTAATTTTAATACAATTTGTTTATGTTTATTTATTTATTTATTTATCATGAATGCTTTATTCTTTCCCGATTATATTTTCTGTATGTCTATTTCGAGTACTATGACTAGCTAATTCTCGAGAGTCAGGATGTGATAATAGTAACCAAATGGATTAAATTGTGCCTAAGCTAAAATCTAAATTAACTTAATTTTTGGCTGTGACTTTTTATAATTAAAATCACTCTTTTTGTTACGAGAGTAAAAAGAGTAGAATAGGTTAGGATCGAGACCACGAGAGTGTAAGGTTTTAACCGGATAGCTAAAGTTAGGCATTTGATTTAAGTATAGCGAGAGCGCTTTAAAACGAATTAGATTTTATTAAGTTTTCAAAAAGTATTTTCTAAACACTTATGGGCTAGCGAGAGCAGGCATGGGGCTTTAGGGGTATAATTCGAGATAAGACCACGAGAGTGTGAGTTGAGGGTTTTTAAACTGATAATTTCTACATAACCATCTAAGTTAAACATCTTTATATGCTTAGGTTCAATTAGATCCACTTAGGTTCACTATATTACATACCGACCGTTTTATTATTATTATTCCCTTAATTCAATTTATTTTTCCCTTACCTTAACCTCTAAACAACCAAACGTGACAACATCCGCCTTAGCTAAACTAGCAAACCTTTATAGCACTAGAGTGATTACAAAGTCCCTGTGGGTTCGACATATTTTTATTACTACTGTGATAGGCTGTGCACTTGCAGTTAAGATACCATTAGACACATTAGGTCGATCACACATCAAAAACAGAGATAAGAATTGCAAAAATTCAAGAAAATTTGCAAATCAATTTTCAGGATTCAGGCTATCTCAAGTTGTTCTAAGCATCCCAATCGGTTGCTGGACCTCCAAGGATCAAAATTCAACCACTAGCAAGCTTTCTAACATCCAGAAACGCACTGTAAGTGTCACACGATTTCCATACTTTCTTGAATTCGAATACCATAATTCTGGAACATTTAGCATGATTCATTGATATATTCTTAAACCTCATGATGTTTGCAAGCTAATGGTCATATTTAATTGCGTTTTCATTAACTGTACAGCAAAGTGCCATGGCTAGGGTTTTTTCTTTGTGTTTAGGGTTTTCTTGTACAGGGACAATTGGCCATGAATAATGGTACCATGATGCTCGTGAGGTTGCAACGAGTTGATTGGTACCATTGGGAGTGATTTATCATGCCTGAACACTTTTTTTTGAGATTCACAGGGATATACCTACGCTTGGTGTCCGTAGGTAAAAGCCATATAATTTACACTGACGGTAGGAGGAAGAAGATGATAACATGGCGCTTCATGACTAGCCAATTCAAAATTCGCGCGCTTCAGATTTTGTTTTATTGTTTTATCTTATAATATTTGTTGGTTATTATTATGACAACTAAAACAACCAGCTCAACTGGAAAGCGTGCACTAGATGAGTGCTAAAGGACCTGGGTTCGTTCCCCAGGTCCCCAACTTTGCTTTCTATTATTTTCTCTTGCATGATCATGTACATAGGCGCCCCATAAATCCACTATACATCCTCAATATCCAACCAATCAGGTCATCCACATGCCAGATCCAAGGCTTCCCAATGAAGGTCCACCATGGATATGAGTCAAGCGCGTGCACATGATCTGGAAAGTCAAACGGGCAAGACACTTATTCGGCCCAGATTTGCCATCAACGCCCCTCCTTTTTGCTATGATACCACCAGGCCCATTCTTATTCCTTTTTTATTTTTTATTTTCTGTTATTTAATTTAATTTGTTTAATTTATTTTCTAACAAAATTAATTCTTATTTTTTCCTAAAAAAATCATAAAATCAATTTTCATAAATTTAGAATTAGGTTTTATTTTATTTTACTAAATTTAATTTAATGTTAGTATTTAATTTAGGATTAATTTTAACTTTTTTTCATATAATTAAAATAAATTAGGAAAAATTAGGGTTAGCTTGATTTAATTTTTATTTCTTTTCTCAATAAACAAAAAATACAAAATAGGTTAATTTAATTATTTTTCTTAAATTTTAAATTAATTAGGTTTTTATTGATTCAATTAAAAGTCCATTTTTCTCAAATAACAAAAACACAAAAACAATGAGTTTTCTTTTAATTAGGCTTAGGTGGGTTCAAAACCCTAATTCTCTCGTTCTCGATTCATCGCGCGTGCTTATTATTTTTTACAATATTAATGTAACTGCTCACCGTATGTAATAGTTTAAATTAGGATTTCCTTTATTTATCGCTTTTACGGTTTTTTTGGCTACGAATAAATCCCTCCCCCGAAACCATGTAATAGCGTAGTTTTTTATTTCTCGCATTTTAATTCTCGCAAATATTAACTGTTAGATGTATGTTAATAGGATTATATGATAACATTGCATGTTAATTTAAAATGGCTAGCAAACCCTAATGTGCGAAGATAATAACTTGAAATCAAATCACACGCACATGCGCACTCCTAGGGTATACTCTCACTTCGGTTGCCTTCGTTAAACGGTCATTAAGTATAGGGTGTCTTAGTGGTTGCCCTCCTGTCTAACAAAGATCAAAAGTTCCGTTCGGAAATGTTGCCTCGGAAATGTTGCCTCGAATATGATTTAAGACATTAGGGTTATTACTAAGACGTCCTAACATTGCTTTAGTGATCGTATGTCCCTTCCGAATTGACCCTTACAACTCTAACGACGGTGCTACCTATTTCTCAATAGTAGGATAGCGCTGTCTAAAGGAAACAAGAATAGAAACAATCCTTTTTTCGAATAGGTAGATACTAGTAGGTACTTGCTCAAATCAAAATTTTCCGCACTGAAACTTTCAAACAAAGTTTTCAAAAACAACTTCATAACACTCTTGAAGACAGAAGCAAGGGTTAAAACGAAGTAAAATTTTTTTTTCAAAACAAACACACACAAGCAATTTTTAAAAGATGAGCTAGTACTTAAGAGCCCATGGAAAACCATGGATAGAAAGGTTGCTAACACCTTCCCTTTCTATAATCTACCCCCCGTACTCAAAATCTCGAAAATGGAATTTTCCTATGCTTTTTTCCTTTCCAGTTGGATAAAATAAAAGTCGGTGGCGACTCTTGCTTACCGCGATATTTTGCAAACACAAAACTCAAACCAGCATTTTTCAAAATAGTCGGTTCTGCCACCGTATCATAGAACTAGCGACTCTGCTAGGGAATAATAAGTGGGGTATACCTTAGGACTTAGTTCATCATAAATTGCTTCTCTTGTTTGTTTTGGTTGCTTTACTTTTAAGGGTTTGTTTGGGAGTTACTATAGATCCTAACCCGGATCTGGGGACACCTTTTAGGTAAGTAGCAATAAACTGTGAGGGAACTGTATGGCATAGACTGATACGGTTGAAGCAGTAGCTACGTTGATGTGGCACATTGGTTGGTATCGGTATCCCTTGTGGAGAAACAAGGAAAATACGGGGATGCTATGTATGTCGTTAAGCATCAACTGACCTTAGAACCTTTAATCGACCAACTTGGACATTAGAAAGTAGTGAGATAGCCGGCCTCGGTATAAAGCTGAGAACTGGTTGATACTCAATGCTACACTCATTGAGACCATACTCTCGAGATAGTTCCGGCCGCAAGAAAAGATTGCGTGAGCTGAAACCATGACCGATGGAGGATGGTCAGTGATATTGAGAACCTCTAGAACCCAGTTACTGTTTCTAGGACAGGTTGAAACCAACTGAACTTCAAGAGGGTAATACCTTTGACTCCATGCAAGCCATAAACTTAAGGGCTTTTGTGTGACTTTTTTGCCTTTGCCATGCCTGTTATCTGCTATACCTGTTGTTTTTATCATGACATCATGCATCATAACATAGCATGCATACTTCATTATACTAACCATTTCAAAGACCGAGGGGATTTATCTTTGTTCTGTTTTGCAGATTATGGCTTCCGTACGCAGAAATACCATCCGAGTTAACTTTGTGCAAATACTTGCTCAACTCAAAGAGTTAGCCTCAAGAGTTTCTGAGACTTCTTCGTTCATTAAGAGACATGGTCAGCTTCTTAGCCTGGTTACCTCAAAGTTTGATGAGTAGATGGTGAGTGTGCTTTTCCAGTTCTCTGATCCTATGCATCATTGCTTTACCTTTCCATATTATTAGTTGGTTCCAACTTTAGAAGAGTTCTCTAACTTATTGTGCATATCCACCCTTGAACAGATGCCCCTCACAGGTATGGAAGAGACTCCTAGACTAGAAGACATTGCCTTAGCTCTGCATCTGAAACGGGCTGATGTAATATCCAATTGGGAAACACAAAGCGGGGTCGAAGGGTTCTTAGCCAAATTTCAGATAGATCAAGCTCAACTATTCTGGGATAATTTGGATTTTCAGGCTTTTGAAGACATCTTGGCTCTCTTTATCTATGGTTTGGTTCTCTTCCCGAATCCAGATTCTTTTGTGGATGTGAATGCTGTCAAGATTTTCCTTTCTCGCAATCCTGTACCTACTCTACTGGGTGATATCTTGCATGCCCTCTACACTCGTACTGTGGGAAGAAGAGGGACCCTTATGTGTTGCATGCCGTTGTTATCGAGGTGGTTTATTTTTCACCTCCCTAAGTATGTGTTGAAGAACGAAGAAGGTTTGGGTTGGTCCTACAGAATAATGTCACTTGCCCATACAGACATTCTTTGGTGTTCCCGGGCTATGGAAGACACTACTGTCATTGATCGTTGTGGGAGATATCCTAAAGTCCCTTTTCTTGGAATCAGACGGGGTATAACCTACCATCATTATTTAGCTTTGCGACAATTAGGTCGTTCTCGGAGAGACGGTCCCCATGAGCTACTTCTTGAGGATATTGCCTTTGACTATAAGAAGACATTAAGGAGCACCGCCAGAGGTTTATACGAGCTTGGGGCATGGTTAACAGATCTGAACCCCAAGAGTTGGGACCAAGGACTTCTCTTCCTATGCAGCCTTACCTCCAATGGGTCCGAGCTCGTGCCCAGAAGCTTGGGATGCCTTATGAAGCCGTATTTCCTGTTATGATCGGTGGAAATAGAACTGACTGTTTTGGAATGCTGGTTCGCGTTTGCGTTTCGCAAAATGTCGCGGTAAGCAAGAGTCACCACCGTCTTTTATTTTCTCCAACAAGGAAAGGACAAAAGCACAACAAAATTCCTTTTCGAGATGATTCTCGGTTCGGGAGGTAGATTATAGAAAGGGAAGGTGTTAGCACCCTTTCTATCCGTGGTTATCCACGGGCTCTTAGGTACTTGCTCACTATGTTTTCAAAAATGTTTTGCTTTTCTTGTGTTTGTGGGTTTTGAAAAAGTTTTTTTTGAAAAACTTCGATTTAACTCTTGTATCAGTCCTCAAGAGTGTATGAAGTGTTGTTTGAAAACTTTTGTCAGAAAAGTGTCAGTACGAAAAATTTGTTTTGTTTTTGAAAGAGCAAGTACCTGAGAACCTCTACCTACTCAAAAGGAATTAAGCTGTGTAAATGTCCTTTAGACAGTATTGTCCCTCTATTGAGAAGTAGGTAGCACCGTCGTTGGAGTTTTTCGGGTCAATTCGATTATAGGGACATGTGGTCACTAAAGCAATGGTAGGACGCCTTAGTGGTAACCCTAATGTCTTAGATCATTTTTTATCGAGGCAACCGTTTCAAGGCAACTTATGATCTTTGGACAAGAGGGCGACCTCTAAAACTTCCTATACTCAATGACCACGTTCGAGGCAACCAAGTGAGGTGTACCCTAAGAGTGCGCATGTGCGAGTGTGTTATTTCGGTTAATTTTATCTGTACATGTCAATGGTGAGCTATGATTGTTTTTATTTTAAGAGAAATCTTGTCATGCATAGCCTAGTTAACATACATCTAGCAGTTAATAGTTGCGGAAAATAAAGCTAGACTATTACAAGGCGTCGGGTATTTACATCGCCAAAAACAACCCTTGAAAAGTAAATGCGAGAAAATTAAAGAAAGCGATAAAAAGGTCCTAATTAAAGCTATTACATCCTCGGAGCAATTACATAATAATGGATCAAAAATTAATAAAACAAACATTCGCGCGAGAGAAAATTGAATCAGAATGTTTTTAGGGGTTTGACCCTTTTTGAGAAAGAATGAGTTTTTTTGTTATTTTGCGTTTAATTAAATTAAACCTAAAACTAATTAATAAAAAGAAATATTTTTTTTGGTTTTTTATGTTTCAAGGAAATAAATAAAAGATGGTCAAAATTGTCAAGAAACCCTAATTCTACGTTAGTTTTAGATTTATTGTAAAAATATTAAAATTAACCTAATTAAACTAAATAAATTAATTATGTTAGTATTTATTTACAAAAATAACTAATTAAATTTAATAAATAAAAATATTATTATTTTTTATGTTTTCTGGATTTATTATGAAAAAATTAATTTGTTAGTGAAAATAATAATTATAATAAATAATTAAAGTAAAAGAAATAAAAGAAAGTAGAAAAGAAAAGGAAGAAACTTGAAGGGGGTATGGGCCAAATTCTGGAGTGTATCAGCAACTTCCAAGCCCATTATCAATTCCAGCCACGTTGACTATGACCATCCCATGCATAGGCGTTGACTGGAGACTATGGTGATCTCCCACTCACGTCCATTGGATTTCAGTTTGATGACATCTGGCGCCTAGAAATTGGAAGCGTATGGTGGAAATCCCCTTGCAAGCTGCATGTGAATATATGAAAAAAAATAACATAAATGTTTTGGGGGGACCTGGGATTCGAACCCAGGTCCCAAGGGACAATACTCCAATGCCTTTGCCAACTGAACCAGAACGCACTTTTGTTAAAGGAATGGATAATGAATATTATATATAAAAACAACTATTATGCTGTAAAACAACAAAACACACGCGCTCTTTTAAACTGGCCAATGGGACGCTAACACCTCATCATCTTCTTTGTTGTACTTGCAAAAGCAGAAGGTTCGTCGTATGCGCCCTGAGATGTCTGATAAAATCAAAGTTGAGGTCATGAAACAGTTCGACGCGGGATTTTTAGCTGTCACTTCTTATCCGCAGTGGGTTGCCAATGTTGTTCCGGTGCCTAAGAAATATGGTAAGGTACGGATGTGTGTGGACTATAGAGATCTGAACAGGGCAAGCCCCGAGGATGACTTCCCACTTCCTCACATTGATGTTCTGGTCGACAATACCGCACAGCATAAAATTTTCTCCTTCATGGATGGTTTTTCTGGTTACAATCAGATCAAGATGGCTCCCGAGGACACGAAGAAGATAACCATTGTTACACAGTGGGGCACCTTTTTTTACAAGGTAATGCCTTTCGGGTTGAAGAATGCTGGGGCAACTTATCAGTGCGCCATGGTCGCTTTGTTCCACGACATGATTGAACATGAGATTGAGGTTTATGTTGATGACATGATCGCAAGGTCCCAGACCGAGGAAGAGCACCTTGACCATCTCCAGAAACTATTCGACAGGTTGAAGATGTACAAGCTGAGGCTGAACCCGAACAAGTGCACCTTCGAGGCAAGGTCTGGTAAGCTGCTGGGTTTCATCGTCAATGATAAGGGTATTCAGGTGGACCCTGCCAAAGTAAAAGCCATACAGGAGATGTCGGCTCCCCGCACAGAAAAGGAAGTTAGAGGCTTTTTGGGACGTATGAACTACATCGCCCGATTCATTTCACATCTGACTGCTACTTGTGAGGCAATCTTCAAGCTGCGGAAGAAAGATCAAGTGGTAAAGTGGAATGATGAATGCCAGACCTCTTTCAAAAGAATCAAGGAATATCTTCAAGAGCCTCCAATTCTGATGCCTCCAGTTGAAGGAAGACCTTTGATCTTATACTTGACAGTACTGGATAGTTTAATGGGGTGCGTGCTGGGGCAGCATGACGAGTCTTGCCGAAAAGAACATGTTATTTAATACCTTAGCAAAAAGTTTACCGACTGTGAGACCCAATACTCATTGCTCGAGAAAACTTGTTGCACTTTGGCATGGGCTGCTCGCCGACTGAGACAGTATATGTTGACTCACACCTCCTTATTGATATCAAAGATGGATCCAATCAAGTATATCTTCGAAAAGCCTGCCTTGTCTGGAAGAATAGCAAGATGGCAGATGATCTTAACTGAATATGACATCCAATACACCACCCAAAAAGCAATCAAAGGGAGTGTATTGGCGGATCATTTGGCGCATCAGGCCGTGGATGACTACCAGTCCATGAATTTCGAGTTCCCGAATGAGAACATCATGTTGGTGACCGACTGTGAAGAACCTGGACCGGATGAAGGACCTAAAGAAGGATCCCGATGATCTATGTATTTTGATGGAGCATTAAACGCGTTGGGTAATGGAATTGGCGCTGTGATTATATCTCCTGAGGGCTGTCATACTCTGTTTATTGCCCGATTATGTTTTAACTGCACCAACAATATGGCGGAGTATGAAGCATGTATCCTGGGTTTTCGAGCTGCTATTGACCTGAGGATTAAGTTCTTGAGTGTATTCGGAGATTCTGCTCTAGTGATCAGTCAGATCAAAGGCGAGTGGGATACGAAGCACCCAAATCTTATTCCTTACAAAGAGTATGTACTGACATTGCTCTTGCACTTTGAGGAGATAACCTTTGAACACTTCCCCAGAGAAGAGAACCAGTTAGCGGACGCACTAGCTAAAATGTCTTCTATGTTCAAAGTCAGGTGGGACAATGAGGCTCCCCAGATTACCATCGAGAGGTTGAACGAACCCGCACATTGCTGTGACATTGAGACTGAAGAGGTAACGGATAAGCCTTGGTTTCACGAGGTAAAAAGGTATCTTGAGGCCCAAGAATACCCCGAGGGTGCATCTGTTAATGATAAAAAGTTATTGAGAAGGTTCGCCGCGAAGTTCTTCATCAGCAATGGTATCCTTTACAAGCGTAACCATGATTCAACCTTACTGCGATGTATGGACAAAAGCGGGGCGGAAAGGATCATGGCAGAGTTACATGAAGGTACCTTCGAAACTCATTCTAGTGGACATACCATGGAAAAGAAGATCCTACGGGCTGAATATTATTGGTCCACTATGGAAGCCGATTGTTATCAGCATTCTCGAACCCGTCATAAGTGCCAAGTCAATGCTGATAAGGTGCATGTACCCCCAGTTCCTCTGAATGTTCTGACATCTCCTTGGCCCTTTGCAATGTGGGGCATCGACATGATTGGCGAGACTAGACCTACTGCGTCCAACGGGCATCACTTCATTTTGGTAGCGATTGATTATTTCACAAAGTGGGTCGAGGCAGCTTCCTTTGCTAAAGTAACCAAGAACGTCGTGGTCCGGTTTATCCGACATAATCTGATTTGTCGATATGGTGTACCAGAGAGGATCATTACAGACAATGGTACAAATCTCAACAATACTATGATCACCGAGCTCTACAAACGGTTCAAGATACAACATCATAAGACTTCTCCCTACCGGCCGAAGATGAATGGGGTTGTTGAGGCAGCTAACAAGAACATCAAGAAGATTGTGCAGAAGATGATAGTGACGTACAAACACTGGCACGAGATGCTACCATTTGCTCTTCAGGGGTATCATACCTCAACACGAACATCGACAGGGGAAACACCCTACTCTCTGGTGTATGGCATGGAGGCAGTCCTACCCATCAAAGTCCAAATACCCTCTCTCCGGATTATGAAGGATGCAGGTTTGAGCAAAGACGATTGGATCCAAACCCGACTTGACCAGTTGAATTTAATCGACGAAAAGAGGCTTACTGCTATTTGTCATAGTCAGACGTATCAAAAGCGAATGATCAAGGCATTTAACAAGAAAGTCAAGCGTCAAGAATATCAAGTCAGGGATCTGGTGATCAAACGCATCATTCTGCCGCAAGGTGATCCTAGGGGCAAATGGACCCCCACATACGAAGGGCTATTTGTGGTTAAGAATATTTTCTCGGGAGGAGATATGATTCTAACCACCATGGATGGTGACGACCTTCCTCACCCCGTCAATGCAGACATAGTGAAAAGATACTATGCATAATCAAAGACCCGCTAGGTTGACTGGCCTAGGCAAAGATAAGGGCTTCCCGGCGAACCAAAAGGGTTTGGGCAAAAGTAAGGGATAAAAATGAAAGAGACTGTACACCCGGAAAATCGAAAACCTGAAAAGGCGGCTTGGGAGAAAAAGGGTATCCCGGTGGACTGAAAACCCGAAAGGGCGGTCCAGGAAAAAAATTAGGGATTGAAGCGTAACACTATGTCTCATTGGATCATATTGCAACCAGACTTCGGTGTCGACTATCGAGCTTGGATGGTGCCAATCAATCTGATCTACCTTCGGCCAGGTAGCAAAGTGATGATATGCTTGAAGATATAAAGGCAATAGCAGAGTTGGAACCCGATGGGATTGTTTCACATAGCTGTTTTTCTTTCTTTTACACAAATTGTATAATTTCTATTCTTCGGCGGTGTTCTCTTACTAGGACGTTAGCCTCTTTGTATAAAACGCCTATTACAGGCCAACTTCAAAAATCAATACAATTCATTTTCATGAGAAATCTCAACTTGTTTTGCGTTTTTCTGCTTTGTTTTGCAAGAACATCCAATGATACATTTTTTGATATATGCATTTGAAAATAATTGATGCTCATAAATACTTACACAAGAAACAAAAGACAATTACTCATAATTCCAGGAACATGGGAAAACAAGAAATGTCCTAACCTTACAGTTGCTATACCCACTAGGTACAGGGATAGAACCAGCTTGAGAATATGACTAAAGGTACATGCACTCCCCACAGAGTAAGAAGTATCCGAATATAGTGATGTTAATTCTCCCCAAGCAGAATTTATCTATCACCAACAATAGAAGACTACCATCTGCTGAGTTTATTTCTCCCACAGGAAAAAATTCAATCCCCGTTAGAATTCATTATCACCAGTAACAGTAATTCATCCCCAGCAGAGTGGTTTCTCCAAATCGGCAGATCGTCCAACAAAGTATCTCTCTTCCCCGCAGAGTCAGCTTCCCCCACAGAGTTATTCTCAAACGAAGTCTCTCATGGCAGGTTGTTCTCAAGAAGAACAGACGCAAGTCTCCAGTTAATCATCTTCGGTCACTATCCCCAACGAGAACGAAGAATTCACCTCCTTATACTCTCCAACAGCAGTCCGGGATTTATTCTCTCTAGCCAGAGAATATCACGAGAGCATTGCATATCCATACATCATGGCTTATGCATATGCATCATACAGTATAATCTCATTTATTTTGAGAATATCATTATGCAATACATTTCATACATCATGACATTACATACGACTAACTCTTTACCTTTCAGGGAAAGGTACCATCAAGTTCTCATAAGTTTTCTCTGGTTCAGTCAAATCGATACTAAGATTTTTGTCCCAGTTCAAGCTATGAAGCCCGGAAATCGTCTGGATAATATCTTGATTTCTCCTAAATACTATGAAGCCTGGAGTCGACCAGATAGTGGTATATGTTAAATACAAGCTATGAAGCCCGGAAATCGACCGAAAAAAGCTTAAATCCTCAGCAAGTTATTGTGAAGCCTGGAAATCGACCAGATAACATAAAAGATATCATGAAGCCTGGAAACGACTGGATAATGGTATAAGACATTGCGAAGCTTGGAATTCGACCAAATAGCAGTCCACTTGGCCAATTACTATGAAGCCCAGAAACTGATCGGATATTAGTATGCCTTAAAATCAGATGGAAGCCCGGATGCGACCAAATAACCACCTAATTTATTCTGAAGCCTGGAGTACGACCAGATAAGAATTGAGAAATTGCAAAGCCTAGAGCACGACCAGATAGCAAGTTTAATCTCATCTCCCTAGTAAGTCACTGTAAGGCCTTGAGCACGACCAGATAGCAGTCGGTCTTATTTTCCTCAGCAAAACACTGTAAAGCCTGGAGCACGACCAGATAGCAGTTCATTGTCACCTCCTCGACTAAGACATGATTCCCCAGTAGAGTAACGGACAAATGAAGCTCCTAAAACTCTATTTCTCTCAAGACAGAGACTAGCATTCCCCAACGAAATATTACTCAACAACAGGTATACGGGTTCTGGCAAATGAACCTCTTATGTGATCGACACTTCTTCTGATGGAATCTATAAGCCCATTCCTTATATCGCAAGACAAGTACCACTTCATGCGAGTGCAAATTTCTGGGCACTCTAGTGTTCAATCATCTTCAACCTTCAGATCACGAAAGGCAGACAAGCCAATCTACATCCTCAGGTTTAAGAAGATTGAACAGGGGCAGCTAGTGTACCCCAAAATTTTCCCTCCCATATTTCTCAATGCATTTCAAGTGAGGTCCTCAAATTGCTCAAGGAAGTCCAAGAGTTGACCAGACAACCTCTATCCTAAGGCAGTCTACCCCAAATTAGGGTTCCATGTTGCATCAATATGCTTGATTCCAAAGGGTCTCAAATTCTCACCATTGTCCTAATATGTTCTCAAGATCATCCATGTCAAGTTTCAAGCCTTGTAGAGGAAGTTTGCTCAGTCAATTGCTCAAAGGCCTGAAAATCGACTGTGCTAGGGCAAAAGTCAACTGTGGCCCACATACAGTCAAACTTCAAGATATTTGGTCAACATCCTCATTTTGAAGTATTATTCATCATTTGATCAAGGGTTGATCATGATTCCTCAAGTATTGCTCACAATTCATCAAAACCCAAAAGTTGCTAAATTAGGGTTTTGCAAGAAAAGTCAACTCAACTTTGACCAAGCATAATTTTCTCATACTTTATCAGAAATGACCCATCCAAAGCTCATTTTTAAGAGGATGCAATTCTCTACAATTCACCATCAGCTCCCAAGTTCAAAATATGAACTCAAAAGAAGATATGAATTTGGACATTATATGTCATTTTGGAAAGTCAACAAAAACACCTTTTATGTCAAAGCTTCATACATGAACATGGAAGACTCAATTGAGATGAGACCAAAAGCGTTGTTTAGAGGACATCGTAAGCTTTCTAAAAAGTTCAAGAACACATCTCTAGGGTAAAAATTGAAAGAGTTATGTATTGGTAAAGTTGACCTTTTTTGTAAGATTGCCAAAAGTCAAATGTGGCCAAAATTGCATTTTTTGCCAAATGGGCCCAACTCTTTATGCTTGCACTGAGTTTGTAATGTTACCCACGACCCATGATCCATTCCATTAGTAATTATTTTATTTTTGTCATTTATTTTGATTTTATTTCAATTAAATCAAATAAAATCAAAATAAAATCATGTAAATATCAAAAACTAATCAAAGATTGAGATTTTGTGCATGTTTAGGACTATTATACAGCTGGAGACGGAATCAAATCATGTAAGGTTCATTTGGATACAAAAGATTGCATTTTTCTTGATTTGGAAAGATTTGTACAAAGAATCAAATCATGAATATATAATCTTAATTGAAGAAGATTTGAAACCAATGCCAACCCTAATTCGTTCTTGGATACATAAATAAGAATTGCATACCACAAACAAAGAGGATAGAGGCGTGTAAAACAGAGATCAGAATTGCAAAAATTCAAAAAATTTGCAAATCAATTTTCAGGATTCAGGCTATGTCAAGCCGTTCTAAGCATCCCAATCGATTGCTGGACTTCCAAGGATCAAAATTCAACCACTAGCTAGCTTTCTAACATGTAGAAACGCATTGTAAGTGTCACATGATTTCCATACTTTCTTGAATTCGAATACCATAATTCTGGCACATTTAGCATGTTTCATTGATATATTCTTAAACCTCATGATGTTTGCAAGCTAATGGTCATATTTAATTGCGTTTTCATTAACTATACAGCAAAGTGCCATGGCTAGGGTTTTTTCTTTGTGTTTAGGGTTTTCTTGTACAGGGACAATTGGCCATGAATAATGGTACCATGATGCTGAAGGGGTGAAAAACACAAGAAGGGGGGGTTGAATTGTAAAACTGGAAACTTAAAGCAAATGACAAGGTATTTTTATCCTGGTTCGTTTGATCTCAAACTACTCCAGTCCACCCGTCAAGGTGATTTCGCCTCTCTCCAACGAGGTCTTAATTCACTATATTCAACTGAATACAAATCTGCTTTAGCAACTGCTAAAACCTTCTTGATTCAAACCACAATCCGGTTTGTCAAGGCAACACTTTCTTACAAAGGAATGAACAAGAGTGTATGAATGTTTTCTACAAAAACTATATCACAACTGTGATGTTTACACAAATGAAGCTTAGAATACTAAGTTGCTAAACGCTAATAAAGTATCAGAGTTTGTTGGTTTAGCAAGACTTGTAGAGTGAAGATTATTGTTCAGCTTTGTGCGTGTAGAGAGTTTGGAAGCATTAGCCGTGATAATCTTCAAAGCTTGGTTTATATAGCACTTGAGAAGATGAACGTTGAAGCAAATATTCTTGATTCAATGTTATTAACAAGCTTTCCTTTTTGAGCAGATCTTGTCTAGAATGATGCCGTTGGTATTGATTAGCTTTCAATGCACAGTACCGTTGCTTCTTCAATGCACATTCTGGCTTGGCTCATTCTGATTCTGCTTCGCTGCTGATGAACTATTTGATTCTGTATCAGAGTGTTTTACGCGCAGTTCTGTTCATCAAGCTTCAGCATGTGCAAGCGTTGATCATCTGATCTTGACGTTCTGATTCAGCAACTTCTGATGCTGGCGTACAGATTCATATTCTGATGCTGAAAACGTGATCTTGCTTATTTTAATCAGCATATCTGCAAATCAGAGCATAGTAATTTTAGGTAGCATATAATTCAATCATGAAGTATTTAACTACTATATCTTTTCACTTTGTTATCATCAAAACTTAAATAGGGTACTAGATTCAAACATTGTTCTAACAGATGCTCGTGAGGTTGCAACAAGTTGATTGGTACCATTGGGAGTGATTTATCATGCCTGCAAAGTTTTTTTGAGATGCACAGGGCTATACCTACGCTTGGTGTCCGTAGGTAAAATCCATATAATTTACAGTGACGGTAGGAGGAAGAAGATGATAACGTGGCGCTTCATGACTAGCCAATTCAAAATTCGCGCGCTTCAGATTTTGTTTTATTATTTTATGTTATAATATTTGTTGGTTATTATTATGACAACTAAAACAACCAGCTCAGCTGGCAAGCGCACAATGGATGAGTGCTAAAGGACCTGGGTTCGATCCCCAAGTCCCCAACATTGCTTTCTATTATTTTCTCTTGCATGATCAGGTACATAGGCACCCCATAAGTCGACCATACGTCCTCAATATCCAACCAATCATGTCATCCACATGCCAGATCCAAGGCTTCCCAATGAAGGTCCACCATGGACATGAGTCAAGCGCGTGCACAGGATCTGGAAAGTCAAACGGGCCAGGCACTTATTGGGCCCATATTTGCCATCAAACACCCCCCTTTTTGCTGAAAGCCACCAGGCCCATTCTTATTTCTTTCTATTTTCTTTTATTTAATTTAATTTGTATAAATAGTTTCTAACACAAAATTAATTCTTTTTTCCTAAAAAATCATAAAATCAATTTTCACAAATTTAGAGGTAGGTTTTATTTTATCAAATTTAATTGAATATTAGTTTTAATTTGATTTAAGATAATTCTAACTTTTTTGTATATTTAAAATCAATTAGAAAAATTAGGGTTAGCATGTGATTTAATTTATTTCTTTCTCAAATAAAACAAAAATACAAAAATAGGTTATTTTAATTATTTTTTCTTAAATTTAAATTAATTATAAATTAGGTTTTTTTATTTATTTAATTAAACTTTATTTTCTCAAAATAATCAAAAACACAAAAAAACAATTATCTTTCTTTTAATTAGGTGTAGTCGGGGTCAAAACCCTAAATCTCTCGTTTTCGATTCATCGCGCGCGTTTATTTTTGCAAATATTAATGTATCTGTCCATGGTATGTAATAGCTTAATTAGGATTTTTCTTTATTTATCGTTTTACGGTTTTTTTGGCTATGTAATTAATCCCTACCTCGAAGCCTTGTAATAGCGTAGTTTTTATTTCTCGCATTTTAATTCTCGCAAATATTAACTGTTAGATGTATGTTAATAGGATTGTATGATAAGATTGCATGTTAATTTGAAATGGCTAGCAAACCCTAATGTGCGAAGATAATAACTTGAAATCAAATCACTCCCACATGTGCACTCCTAGGGTATACTATAGGGTGTCTTAGTGGTTGCCCTCCTGTCCAACAAAGATCAAAAGTCCCGTTCGGAAATGTTGCCTCGAATATGATCTTAAGACATTAGGGTAATTACTAAGACGTCCTAACATTGCTTTAGTGATCGTACGTCCCTTTCGAATTGACCCTTACAACTCTAACGACGGTGCTACCTATTTCTCAATAGTAGGATAGCACTGTCTAAAGGAAACAAGAATAGAAACAATCCTTTTTCGAGTAGGTAGATACTAGTAGGTACTTGCTCAAATCAAACTTTTCCACACTTACACTTTCAAACAAAGTTTTCAAAAATAACTTCGTAACACTCTTGAAGACAGAAGCAAGGGTTAAAACGAAGTAAAACAAATTTTTCAAAACAAACACACACAAGCAATTTTTAAAAGATGAACTAGTACCTAAGAGCCCATGGAAAACCATGGATAGAAAGGGTGCTAACACCTTCCCTTTCTATAATCTACCCCCCATACTCAAAATCTCGAAAAAGGGATTTTTCTGTGCTTTTTTCCTTTCCAGTTGGATAAAATAAAAGTCGGTGGCGACTCTTGCTTACCGCGACATTTTGCGTACACAAAATGCAAACCATCATTTTTCAAAACAGTCGGTTCTTCCACCGTATCACAAAACTGGCGACTCTGTTGGGGATGAATAAGTGTGGTATACCTTAGGATTTAGTTAATCATAAATTGCTTCTCTTGTTTGTTTTGGTTGCTTTACTTTTAAGGGTTTTATTTGGGAGTTACTATAGATTCTAACCCGGATCTGGGGACACCTTTTAGGTAAGTAGCAATAAACTGTGAGGGAACTGTACAGCGTAGACCGATACGGTTGAAGCAGTAGCTACGTTGATGTGGCACATTGGTTGGTAGCGGTATCCCTTGTGGAGAAACGAGGAGAATACGGGGCTGCTATGTGTGTCGTTAAGCATCAATTGACCTTAGAAACTTTAATCGACCAACTTGGCCATTAGAAAGTAGTGAGATAGCTGGCCTCTGTATAAAGCTGAGAACTGGTTGATACTCGATGCTACACTCATTGAGACCATACTCTCGAGATAGTTTCGGCCGCAAGAAAAGATTGTGTGAGCTGAAACCATGACCGATGGAGGATGGTCAGTGATATTGAGAACCTCTAGAACCCGGTTACTTTTGCTAGGACAGGTTGAAAACAACTAAACTTCAAGAGGGTAATACCTTTGACACCATGCAAGCTTTGAACTTAAGGACTTTTATGTGACTTGTTTGCCTTTGCCATGGCTGTTATTTGCTATACCTGTTGTTTTTATCATGACATCATGCATCATAACATAACATGCATGCTTTATTATACTAACCATTTCTAAGGCCGAGGGGATTTATCTTTTTTCTGTTTTGCAGATATACCATCTGAGTTAACTTTGTGCAAATACCTGCTCAACTCAAAGAGTTAGCCTTAAGAGTTTCCGAGACTTCTTCGTTCATTAAGAGACATGGTCAGCTTCTTAGCCTGGTTACCTCAAAGTTTGATGAGCAGATGATGAGTGTGCTTCTCTAGTTCTTTGATCTTGTGCATCATAGCTTTACCTTTCCAGATTATCAGTTGGTTCCCACTTTAGAAGAGTTATCTCACTTATTGGGCATATCCATCCTTGAACAGATGCCCTTCACAGGTATGGACGAGACTCTTAGACCAGAAGACATTGCCTTATCTCGGCATCTGAAACGGGCTGATGTAGTATCCAATTGGGAAACACGAAGCGGGGTCGAAGGGTTCTTAGCCAAATTTCTGATAGACCAGGCTCAGCTATTCTGGGTTAATTTGGATTTTCAGGCTTTTGAAGACATGTTGGCTCTCCTTATCTATGGTTTGGTTCTCTTTCCAAATCCGGATTCTTTTGTGGATGTGAATGCTGTCAAGAATTTCCTTTCTCGCAATCCTGTACCTACTCTACTGGGTGATATCTTGCATGTCCTCTACACTCGTACTGTGCGAAGAAGAGGGACTCTTATGTGTTTCATGTCGTTGTTATCGAGGTGGTTTATTTCGCACCTACCTAAGTCTGTGTTGAAGAACGAAGAAGGTTTGGGTTGGTCCTATAGAATAATGCCACTTGCCCATACAGATATTCTTTGGAGTTCCCGGGCTATAGAAGTCACTACTGTCATTGATCGTTGTGGGGGATACCCTAATGTCTCTTTGCTTGGAATCAGTGGGGGTATAACCTACAATCCTTGTCTAGCTTTGCGACAATTTGGTCATGCTCGGAGAGATGGTCCCCATGAGGTACTTCTTGAGGATATTGCCTTTGATTACAAGGAAGATGTTAAGGAGCACCGCCGGATGTTTATACGAGCTTGGGGCATGGTGAACAGATCTGACCCTCAAGAGTTGGGACCAAGGACTTCCCTTCATATGCAGCCTTACCTCCAATGGGTCCGAGCTCGTGCCCAGAAGCTTGGGATTCCTTATGAAGCCGTATTACCAGTGATTGCGGAGCCCACTAACGAAGAAGACGTTCCTTACATGATTCTTTATCCTTACATGCCTACTGATATTGGGGCATTGAAGAGGTCTTGGATTCAGCTGAAAGAGGAAAGGGATACTTACCGGGAGAAGTACCATGAGCAAGAAAGGAAGATTTTGAAGCTCACCAGGCAGCTCGAGAAAGAAAAAGTGATCAATGACTACGTCAACACGAAGGGGAAGCGTCCATGGGATTTTTGATTTTTGCTTTTCTAGTTTTAGATTTGTTTTTCATTTAATTCTTTGTAACGCCTTAAAAGGCATTGTTGAACCTTTTACAAGTTATTCTAATAAAGTTTGTTTAATTTTTGGTTCGCAAATTTAAATCTCCCAAAGTATTTGAAATCATTACATACGCATCCCATTATCATGCACATCATTACAAGTACCATTACAGGTTTCTCTTCTCCTTCGTTGTTTATTTCAGCAGAAATGTCTTCTGAAATATCTTCTGATCAAGCCATCAAAGATCTTCAGGCACAAAATGCCCAATTCCAATAGATGTTCTTGAGCTTGGCTAAAGGGCAAGAGGATTTTAAGACTCTCATTCTGAAGTATGGGCAAAAGGTTTGGGAATAGGTTGCAACAGGAAGCTGATCTGATCTCTTTGTCCAAGGACGGGGAAAACCAATAAGAAGAAAAAGGCTCTAGTCCTATAGTCTTTGATAATGATACTGATTTTGATGATGAGAAATATCCTCTTGCCGAGGATAGGTATAAGCAGCTAGAAGACCGGTTGAGTGCTATGGAGATTCAAAAGATCCATGGTTTAGATTTCGGAGAACTGGGATTGGTATCGGGAGTGGTGATCCCTCATAAGTTCAAAGCTCCGGTTTTTGCTAAGTATGATGGAGTGTCCTGTCCAAAACACCATCTCTACTCGTATGTCAGGAAAATTCAACCTCACACTGCTGATAAATATTTGTGGGTGCATTTCTTTCAAGATAGTCTGTCAGGGACTCAACTTGAATGGTTTTATCAATTGGAAGGAGCCAATGTCCGAAACTAGGAAGACCTTGCTGCTGCTTTTTACAGACAGTATCAGTATAACGCCGACCTTGCTCCCACTCGTACTCAGCTCCAAGGTATGTCTATTGGTGCAAGTGAAGGTTTTAAGGAATATGCGCAAAAGTGGAGAGAATTAACTGGAAGAGTCCAACCCCCTTTGTCTGATCGAGAGTTAGTTGATATGTTCTTGGGGACGCTATCTGGTTCATTTTTTAATCATCTGATCGGCAGTTTGTCATCTGGGTTTACCGAGTTGATTTTAACTAGAGAGAGAGTAGAAGCTGGTATCCGAAATGGTAAAATACAGAAGGATACTTCATCAAGTGCAGTGAAGAAGCCTTTCACCGGTAAGAAAGAAGCTAGTGTAGTCTACGGGCCGAGGGGCCAAAGCAGACCTGAACACCGTCAAGCAGTAAATGCGGTAGTGATATCAAGACCCACAATTGCTCCACAACGCAACAATCAACAAAGGGTGGAAAGACCACAAAGACAGTACACTCAGCTCAATATGACCTTGTCTCAAATTCTACCATAATTATTGAAGACCAATATGGTAACTCTGAGGGAGGCCCCGAAGAACCCCAACACCACTTCTCCTCACTATAAACCGAATGCTCGCTGCGCCTATCACTCCGAAAGTCCAGGTCATAATACAAACAACTGTTGGGCCTTGATAAACAAAGTGCAAGACTTGATCGAAGCCAAAGAGATTGAGTTTGACGCTCCGGAAAAGCCCAACATCATAACCGCTCCCATGCCCAAACATGGTCATGGAGTAAATGCTGTGGACGATGATTTGTTTGTGACCTCTATGGAATAAATTTCTACTCCTTTGATGATAGTAAAGAAGAATGTGTTGTTGGCCAGTTTATTTCCGGGCTGTGGTGAAGGTTGCCACATATGTTCAATTCTGCCTGTTGGTTGCCATTTATTGAAATCAGGTGTTCAGCGCCTGATGGATAATAAAGAGATCCTGTTCGAAAAAACTTTGATTCCGTTGATTCCAATTCAAGATGTTGCCATCATAACCATTTCCACCAATCCTTCCAAGGTTTCCTCGAGAAAACCTGTTAGGATTACATCCGTCCCGAGAATTGCTCCGTTAATAATTATTATTCTCGATCCTATCCCATACACTTCAGACAAGGTTGTGCCATGGCACTATGGTGCTGATGTGTATTACCATGGAATTAAACAAGACTTTAAAAGTGAAGAAGTTGATACTGATGTCAGCAACATTGTGGGGGCTAGCAAGGTCACTAGAAGTTGAAGACTCTTTTCTCCCGAGATTTCTCCTCCGACTGTCTGCAAACCTATTGTCATTCCATCTGCTAGTACATTAGCTACGGTTCCAGTTCTTACTACAGTCATAACTCCTGTCGCCGAGCCATCTGAGACTCGGGGCAAAGAAGGACGAAGGCGCCTAGAAAAATTATGTTGGAAGCCTCTAAATAAGAGATAGAAGAAATTCTGAAGATTATCAAGAAGAGCGACTACAACGTAGTCGAACAGTTGGGGCAGACCCCGTCAAAAATCTCTATGTTATCCTTGTTGTTGTGTTCTGAATCCCATGCAACGGCTTTAATTGCATTCCTCAAGACTGCGCATGTGCCGCAGGAAACTTCAGCTGATCAATTCATAGACTGTGTAGCTAGTTTGACTGCTGACAATGGGTTGGGTTTCTCAGATGCAGATCTGACTGCTAAAGGAAGAAATCACAATGATGCTCTGCACGTCTCGATTGAGTGCAGGGGAACTACTATGGCCCATGTACTGGTGGACACCGGGTCCTCACTGAATGTTCTGCCAAAGAAAGCATTAGACCGGTTGGATTATGAAGATTTGATTCTTAAGGCGAGTAACATTGTGGTCAGGGCTTTCGATGGATCAAAAAGGATGGTGCACGGGGAGGTGGACATCCCTGTTAAACTTGGTTTTCAGACCTTTGGATCCACCTTCTATGTGATAGATATCATACCATCATACTCTTTCTTGTTGGGTCGTCCTTGGATTCATAGGGCTGGGGCAGTGACTTCAACGCTCCATCAAATGCTGAAATATCCGGTAAAGGGGAAGATTGTCATAGTACGAGTTGAAGAAGAGTACATGGTAAGTCATCTCAATTCTTTCTGTTATGTGGAGATGGATGGAGAGTTCATAGAAACTCCTTGTCAGAACTTTGAAGAGGTCCCTCAGACTTTGGCGTCAACTGAAGTTTCTACTGACAAACCTCCGATGAAGACGGCTTCTCTCAAGGATGCCAGGGTTGTAATCGAAGAAGGTGGGTGTACAAATTGGGGTCAGCTCCCTGATTTCCCACACAAAACTGACAAATTTGGTTTGGCCTTTACTACACGGGCTCAAAGGGCTGTTAGGCGCGCATGGATTGGAAGACCTCCTCTACATATCAGCAATCAGGGAGTTAATGCAATTGAAGATGATGAAGAAGATTCAAATATCGACAACTGGATCTACCCTACAACCAATGGTGGATTGAACAACTAGACGACGAAGGACTTCATACCTGTTTCTTTTATTCCATAGTAATTGACTTTTTGTTTTAAGAGTTGTAATAAACAATTTAAAACTTTACGGCCTGGTGTCTTGCCCGAGGAACTTTGGCCCTGCTTGTTAGGGATTATTATTTGTCATTTTCATATATCATTAATAAAGCATTGGACGTTTCTTGCATTACAAATTTTGTGCTCCTTGTTTTTTTTCTTTTCTATCTCTCACTCTATGAAAACAATTATTCTCTTACACACACTCACATATCATAATGCAGATCCATATCCATTCTGGATCCCATTGATAACGACTCTGCTACTTCCGGTTATGACTTCGAAAATCCGATCAACCAAGCTGAGGATGAAGGTGAGGATGATTGTGAGGTTCTTGGAGAACTTTCTATACTATTACTACATGAAGAAAGGTCCATACAGCCCCATGAAGAGCTAGTTGTGTAATCTCAAGCCTCAACTCAACTTTAGTTTTGATGAAAGACAAACAAGCTAGTTTTGATAAAAGAAAAAAAAGCACTATGGAAAGAAGGAAAAGAAGTGGAATTAGCTTAAAGCATCATTCACTCAAAGCTTCAAGGATCATGGCAAGCAATCAAGTATAACAATTCTCATTTGAACTACATTGATTATAAATGCTCAAAAATGATATACACACTTGCCACAACACTTCACTTAAATTTTAAAACAAATTTTAAGTTTTTTACTGATGTAAATCGATTAACACTTGATGTAAATCGATTTACACATGCCTTTTCAAAAACTGATTGTCTCTGGCAACAATCGATTTACATGAAGTCTAAATCGATTGATCACAAAACTAAGTTAATTTTTAACACTTGTAAATCGATTTACACAACATGCTAATCGATTTACACTTCAAATTTTTTGAAAACATGAACGTTACAAACCCGTGCAATCGATTTACATCTTATGTTAATCGATTTACACATTGTAACTTTTGAAAAATCTGAACTGGTTTCAAGATATCCTTCACACCTTTTCTCCAATAGATGCATGGTCATACATTGCATCCTCTCAAGTTTTTCAAACAGAAAAGTGTCCATTTGGAAAGGTATCTTGATTACTTTAAATACTAAAATTTTCAAATTATAAAATAACACTTCTCTTATGCAATAATTCTGAACTTTGTAAAATATTCAAACTTCATATTTCTTAACTTTTAAGAACAAAGATTTTCTGCACTTTCACACATATAAGAACAGAAATCTTTGAGCATTATCTAACCATTGTGTTACAGTTTGAATTGCTTACAAGAGAAGAAAGAAGAAACTTCAAAGAAGTCACTCTATGTGATCAACATCTTTCAAGAAATCATACTTCATAAAATTATACAAAGTGTAACTTTTTTCCAGGATTGTTGGAATTAAGTATTAGATTACTTTTGTACCTTGTTGTCCATTGTTGGAAACAAGAGGTATCTTTTGAGAGGATTGTTCTCAAGAGACTTATTGGAAATACAAGAGGGTGTTCTTGGTATTTGTTAGGTTCTTTAGTTGATAAGACTAGGAAGAGTCTTGTAAAAGTTCTAACAAAATAGTGAAATCTCTTGCGTGTTTGCAAGGGGACTGGACGTACTTCCGGGGTGTGGAAGGAACCAGGATAAATCTCCGTGTCTCTTTACTTTCTGCACTTTACAGTTTTCAAAGCATTAAATCAATACCAGAAAGTATAAAATAAGTCAAAAATCGACCACCACCTAATTCACCCCCCCTCTTAGGCGCATTCTTAAACTTACAATTGGTATCAGAGCAGGTTATAGGTATCCTGCTCCTAGAGATCCAGAATGGCTTCCGCAAATCATCAACCCGTTTTCAGAGATGGTGGTAGTAACAACAAGCCTCCTCTATTATGTGGTAAATATTTTGACTTCTGGAAAATACGCATGAAGGCGCATCTAGAAGCACAAGGAGAAGAAGTATGCGATGCTGTTGAAAATGGTCCATTTATTCCGGTAACGGTAATCAATGGGGTTGGCTCTTCAAAGCCTAAAACTGCATGGGACGACGATGATAAAAAGAAAGTTCTCTATGAAAAAAAGGCAATAAACCTTCTTCAAGGTGCACTTAGTATGGACGAATTTTTCTGTGTCTTGACATGCAGAACAACAAAGGAAATATGGGATACCTTGGTTCAAACTCATGAAGGAACGGCTGAAGTAAAAAGATCAAGGCTAAATACCCTAAGTCAAGAATATGAACTATTTCGAATGCAGCCCGGAGAATCCATTCTTGACTTACAAAAGAGATTTGTGCATTTGACAAATCACTTAAGTGCTCTTGGTAAAACCTTGACAAATGATGAACTCAACCTGAAAGTCCTTAGATCATTGACTAGGGAATGGCAACCAAAGGTAATGGCAATCTCGAAAAAGAAGAGTCTCTCTGCAATGACTTCCGCTACATTATTTGGCAAACTTCAAGAATACGAAACGGAACTCGGTAGACTTGAAAAACATGAGAATCTAGAAAAGAAGTCCAAAAACATTGCTTTAAAAATTGACTCAAAGGAAGTTGTAAAAGAAGACAATCCGGAAGAAGATGAAAATTTCATGCTTCTTGTTAAAAGACTTGGGAAGTTTTTTGGCCGAAATGACAAGGGCGGATCTCATGCACATAAGAGAAAGCACTTCAAGAAAAGAGAAGCCTCCACATCAACACAAGATGTCTCATGTTATGAATGTGGAAAGCAAGACATATCAAGCCAAACTGTCCAAATCTCCCAAAGAAAAACGGATTCAAAGGAAAGGACTCAAAACAAAAGAAAGCCTACATAGCATGGGAAGATAATGATATGAGTAGTTCATCGGAATCGGAAAACGACGAATGTGCAAATTTAGCCTTAATGGCATCGCATCACTCCGACGAGGAAGAAGAGGTTAGTAATGAATTTACTCTTTTTGATGATGATGTTCAAGGTGCAATTGATGAACTCTTGAAAGAATGCAAAAGTTTATACAAAAAGGTGTCAAACCAAGAAAAAGAACTTCTAATTTGTCTCGAAAAAATTGACACCATGACTAAAGATTTTGATCTTCAAAAACAGAATTTTATAAAAGAAAAGGAAAACTTTGCATGCTCCAAGTGTGAATCAAATGTCTTTCAAATTGTTCAATTGAAAAGAGTCATTGAACGATATGAAAAAGGACAAATAGGATTGGAAGGATTACTAAGACAACAACGTTATCCAAATGATAAAAGAGGTCTTGGTTATGTGAGTTCTAAGAAACCAAATAACAAGCCCACTGTTTTTGTAAAGGCTAGTAATAGTTCCAATACCAAGATAGTAGAAAAGAAGAAAGTTGTTCATAATCATCAAAAGAAAAAGCCTAAAGTATCTAAAAGAAAAGAAATTCCTAGATACAAGAGAAAATTTGTTCCAAACTATTTTTACTGTGGTATAATTGGACACACACCCAATGCATGCTATATTAGAAATTTCAGTATGGCTAGTGGACACTATGCATGGGTAAAAAAGGGAACTAACTATGAAGGACCCAAGGCCACTTGGGTACCTAACAAGAAATAATTTGTTTTTGTAGGTATGCTTGAAGTCCACATCAAATCTTTGGTATCTTGATAGTGGATGTTCAAAGCATATGACAGGAGATGTACACCAATTTTCATATCTAGTACATAAAGCCAAAGGGTATGTCACCTATGGAGACAACACCAAAGGAAATATTCTTGGCCTTGGAATAGTTGGCACACCTCCATCCATTCAAATTGAGGATGTTCTCTATGTTGAAGGATTAAAGCACAACCTTCTTAGCATAAGTCAACTTTGCGATAGAGGGTTCAAGATCAAATTCAACAAAGAATAATGCCTTATTATGGATGAGGCAACCAATGAGGTAAAACTCAAAGGTATAAGATCTAACAATATTTTTATGATTACTCTAGATGATTTGTCTATGAAGGTACAATGTCTTATGGTAAACAAAAATGACGCTTGGTTATGGCACAAGAGGATTACTCACATACACATGGAGCACTTGAACAAATTGGTTAAGCATGACTTAGTTATTGGTCTACCAAAGATGAAGTTCATCAAAGACAAATTATGTAGTGCATGCAAAAAGGGCAAACAGACCAAATCAACTTTCAAACCAAAGAATGTGGTTTCAACAACAAGACCACTTCAATTGTTGCACATGGATCTTTTTGGTCCATCTAGAACAAGAAGCTTCGGAGGTAACATTTATGCTTTAGTTATTGTAGATGATTTATCCCTTTTTACTTCGACTTTGTTTTTAGTGCACAAAAATGACGCATTCAAGGCATTCAAGAGATATGCAAAACAAGTTCAAAATGAGAAATCATTAAAGATAACATCAATCCGAAGTGATCATGGTGGAGAGTTCCAAAACAGTCTATTTGAAGAATTTTGTGAAGAAAATGGGATCTTCCACAATTTTTCAGCACCAAGAACTCCACAACAAAATGGAGTAGTTGAAAGGAAAAATTGGTCTTTAGTGGAGCTTGCAAGAACCATGCTAAGTGACTCAAGTTTGCCTAAATATTTTTGGGCGGATGCGGTAAGCACGGCATGTTACGTAAGCAATCGCGTGATCATAAGACCTATACTAAAGAAAACTCCATATGAGATTTACAAAGGAAGAAAACCAAATATCTCTCACTTTCACATTTTCGGGTGCAAATGTTTTGTCCTTAACAACGACAAAGACAATCTCGGTAAGTTCGATGAAAAATCGGATGAAGGTATTTTTCTTGGTTACTCCCTTTCTAGCAAAGCTTTTAGAATTTACAATAAAATAACTTTAACTATAGAAGAATCAATGCATGTTTCTTTTGATGAATCTAACACCTCCAAGGAGGAAGTTGTTATTTGTGATGATGATGATTCTATAGATTTATCTCATGAGAATTCTTGCGAAGGTGGCAAAATTGTCAACCCGGAACAAAGACATGAACTTTCACATCAAAATGAAAATGATGATGATCTTCCTCAATAATGGAGAACTCATTGTGATCATCCAATTGACAACATAATTGGAGATATTAGCAAAGGGGTATCTACTCGACTAAATCTTAAGGATGCATGCTTGAATATGGCGTTTGTATCTCAAGTTGAACCTACTAAAGTGGCTCAAGCACTAGAAGATGATCAATGGATCCTTGCCATGCAAGAGGAGCTAAACCAATTCGAACGGAACGAAGTTTGGGAACTTGTTCCTAATCCAGGAAATAAACGTATCATTGGAACCAAATGGGTATTCAAAAACAAGATGGATGAAAATGGTATAATCACTCGAAACAAGGCAAGACTAGTTGCTTAAGGATACAACCAAGAGGAAGGAATTGATTTTGAAGAAACATTTGCTCCGGTAGCACGTTTGGAAGCAATAAGACTATTACTTGCATATGCATGCTCATTGGACTTTGAACTTTTTAAAATGGATGTAAAAAGCGCATTTATCAACGGACATAAATGAAGAAGTCTATGTAAAGCAACCTCCCGGATTTGAAGACTTCAAACATCCTAATCATGTCTTCAAATTGAAGAAATCTCTCTATGGGCTGAAGCAAGCACCCAGGGCATGGTATGATAGACTACGCGCATTCCTATGTGAAAAAGGGTTTGTAAAGGGTAAAGTTGATACCACTCTCTTCATAAAAAATGTTAATCATCATACTTTACTTGTACAAATCTATGTAGATGATATTGTTTTTGGTTCAACGAACCAAAATATGTGCAAGGAATTTTCATCTATGATGCAAGGAGAGTTTGAGATGTCTATGATGGGAAGATTGAATTTCTTTCTCGGTCTTCAAATTAAGCAACTCAAACACGGTATCTTCGTAAACTAATCAAAATATTGCAAAGACCTTATAAAGAAGTTTGAGATGGAAAGCAGCAAAGAAAGTGCAATTCCTATGGGATCCGACACCTATCTTGATCCAGATGAATCAGGGAACTCTATTGACATGACTAAGTATCGTGGAATGATTGGCTCACTCCTCTATTTAACAGCAAGTAGACCTGACATCATGTTCAGCGTTTGCTTATGTGCAAGATATCAAGCCAATCCTAAAGAGTCTCACCTTGCAGCAGTCAAGCGCATAATAAAATATCTCAAAGGAACAACCAACATCGGATTATGGTATCCAAAAGGTAGTATGTGCAATCTAGTTGGTTATTCTGATGCTGACTATGCAGGTTGTAAAACTGATCGCAAAAGTACAAGTGGAACATGTCACATTCTCGGAAATGCCTTGGTTTCATGGTCATGCAGAAAGCAAGCAATCGTCGCTCTCAGCACTGCCGAAGCAGAATACATTGCGGCTGGAAGTGGATGCGCTCAAATTCTTTGGTTAAAACAACAATTACTTGACTATGGAGTAAACCTTGGATGCATTCCGCTTCGATGTGATAACACAAGCGCGATCAATATTACGAAAAATCCAGTTATGCATTCCCGGACAAAACACATTGACATCAGACACCATTTCATCCGAGATCACGTACTCAAAGGAGATGTCGAGATAACTTTTGTGGATACTCAAAATCAACTCGCGGACATTTTCACAAAACCACTTGCAAAGGATGCATTTTTCAAAATTCGTCGTGAACTCGGAATCCTAGATGAACGAGATATATAAGGTGCACTCTATCCTTAACTATACTTTAATAAACATATATATGGATTTAAACAATGTGTCAAATGTTAAAATTACTGTTTTTAAAATTTTTCCTTTAAGTAAATCGATTTACTTGGTGTGTAAATCGATTTACCACTGAAGCAAAACATTTTTTTCATAAAATCCTTTTGTGTAAATCGATTTACACAGTATGTAAATCGATTTACCACTGAACGAAAATTAATTTTCATAAAAATTCTTTTGTGTAAATCGATTTAACCAAGGGGCAAATCGATTTACCATAGAAGCTGAAGCATTTTTATGTATTTTTTTTTCTATGCAAATTAATTTTTTTCCAGCATGTGATAGTTGTATGAGCTTTTAATATATTGGTCAAACTTTCCTTGCCTCTCAACCTCCCACCTTATTATTGGCCTCTCATGGAATCTTGACCACTCCACTCAATTAAAACCTCATAAAGACCTCACTTAATCTCTCTATTATTTAATCTCACCAAAACTCCCTCATAACACCCAAACTCACTCCCTTTCTCATAGCAAAACAAAAATTCTCTATCACCCTCACTCAAAAACCCTAACCATATCCATGGCTCCCAAGAGAAAAGCAACAGCCTCAGAAAAAGGGAAGAAGCAAACTGTTGCATCCGCTGAAAACTCTTTGCTCGAGTACCTCTCGGATTCAAAGCGTGAAAGATTTATCAAGCATTTTCAAAAGAAAATTATCTCAGCTCCAAAATTCGGTATGTTATCTACCTTTCCGGATGAATGCTTCTCGTTTCAAAGGGACTTAATTGCTTATGGGTTAGAACCATTAATCTCATCACATGGTTTCTATTACCCCGATCTAGTACGAGTATTCTACAGCAATATGCATTATGATAACAACAAATGTTATACCTATGTGCTCGGAACAAGAATTCCTCTATATTCCAAAACTATTGGCAGAATTTTGAACATTCCATATACTGGAAGTACCCTCTATGACCCAGAGGATTATGATTGGGAAAATTACAAGAAGCGAAAATTCTTCTACAGCATTGGCAGGTTATCCGAATTTGAATACCGTGCAAAGCGGATTCGTAGTCTTGGAGGTGTTATTCCGACTCGGGACACTTGGAGTGCTGGTAATTTTCATATTGATGATAAATTTTTTCACTATTTTCTGGTATATATCTTGTTTCCTAGAGTAGGAAATCATTGTACTGTGACCGACCTAGAACTGCAAATTCTATATCGAGGAAAAATGGTATTGCGGTAAACTGGGCTAAACTTATTGTGGTGCATATGCTAAGAGTTGCCACAGGGGCCACTTTTCTACCATATGCATATTTCATTACAAGGATCTTGGAAGCATTTGATATAGACTTTACTGGGTTTGAGAAGATTGAAATGGATCCAATCACCAATAGGATCTCCATCGAAAATGTTGATTCTAGGATGGGTGTTCATTTCAATGCTGAAGCAAAAACCATCACATACATTGGAGAGGATGTTGTAGGTGATGAAGGCAATAATGCAGATGAAGAAGACAATGAAGTTCCTCCTCCTGCTGCCTCTTCTGGTCCAACAAATCAAGATGTTATGGATTACATGATGCAACAGTTTGCTTCTCTCAATTCTAATATCAATGCTAGATGGACCGAGATAAATGACTCTACCTCCTCTCGCATCAATGCTTTCCAGAATGATGTGAACCAACAGTTTTGATATCTCTATTCACATCTTCATATCCCTCCATACGATCCAAACAATCCAGCACCTCGGCCTCCTCAATACACCGAACCACCTCTACAACAACAATTTCCATATCCAGGACCCTTCCAATGACCAATATTATTGAATTCTTGTTATTTATCATTATGTTTTTGTTTTGTAATCATTCAAGTGTTAGTCTGTTGTATTTTAACTTTGTTCGCTATTTTTAAACATATGCCTTTTAGTTCTTGTTCATATATTTTACAAACTGTTATAAGTATCATTTTATGTTAATCGATTTACACATTGTAACTTTTGAAAAATCGAACTGGTTTCAAGATATCCTTCACACCTTTTCTCCAATAGATGCATGGCCATACATTGCATCCTCTCAAGTTTTTCAAACAGAAAAGTGTCCATTTGGAAAGGTATCTTGATTACTTTAAATACTAAAATTTTCAAATTATAAAATAACTCTTCTCTTATGCAATAATACTGAACTTTGTAAAATATTCAAACTTCATATTTCTTAACTTTTAAGAACAAAGATTTTCTGCACTTTCACACATATAAAGAACATAAATCTTTGAGCATTATCTAACCATTGTGTTACAGTTTGAATTGCTTACAAGAGAAGAAAGAAGAAACTTCAAAGAAGTCACTCTATGTGATCAACATCTTTCAAGAAATCATACTTCATAAAATTATACAAAGTGTAACTTTTTTCCAGGATTGTTGGAATTAAGTATTAGACTACTTTTGTACCTTGTTGTCCATTATTGGAAACAAGAGGTATCTTTTGAGAGGATTGTTCTCAAGAGACTTATTGGAAATCCAAGAGGGTGTTCTTGGTATTTGTTAGGTTCTTTAGTTGATAAGACTAGGAAGAGTCTTGTAAAAGTTCTAACAAAATAGTGAAATCTCTTGCGTGTTTGCAAGGGGACTGGACGTACTTCCGGGGTGTGGAAGGAACCAGGATAAATCTCCGTGTCTCTTTACTTTCTGCACTTTACAGTTTTCAAAGCACTAAATCATAACCAGAAAGTATAAAATAAGTCAAAAATCGACCACCACCTAATTCACCCCCCCTCTTAGGCGCATTCTTAAACTTACAAGTTGAATTAGTGAATTTGGGTACAGAGGAAGACACGAAAGAGGTTAAGATAGGTGAAAATCTAGAGCCTAGTGTCAAGCAACGATTGGTACATATGCTACGGGACTATGTTGAGATCTTCGCTTGGTCTTACGAAGATATGCCTAGTTTGGACACCGATATTATGGTACACCGCCTACCAACCAAAGAAGACTGTCCTCCTGTAAAGCAGAAGGTTCGTCGTATGCGCCCTGAGATGTCTGAGAGAATCAAAGATGAGGTCATGAAACAGTTCGACGCGGGATTTTTAGTTGTCACTTCTTATCCGCAGTGGGTTGCCAATGTTGTTCCGGTGCCTAAGAAAGATGGTAAGGTACGGATGTGTGTGGACTATAGAGATCTGAACAGGGCAAGCCCCAAGGATGACTTCCCACTTCCTCACATTGATGTTCTTGTCGACAACACTGCACAACATAAAATTTTCTCCTTCATGGATGGTTTTTCTAGTTACAATCAGATCAAGATGGCTCCCAAGGACATGGAGAAGACAACCTTCGTTACACAGTGGGGCACCTTTTGTTACAAGGTAATGCCTTTCGGGTTGAAGAATGCTGGGGCAACTTATCAGCGCGCCATGGTCGCTTTGTTCCACGATATGATTCACCATGAGATTAAGGTTTATGTTGATGACATGATCGCAAGGTCCCAGACCGAGGAAGGGCACCTTGACCATCTCCAGAAACTGTTCGGCAGGTTGAAGATGTACAAGCTGAGGCTGAACCCGAACAAGTGCACCTTCGGGGTAAGGTCTGGTAAGCTGTTGGGTTTCGTCATCGGTGATAAGGGTATTCAGGTGGACCCTGCCAAAGTAAAATCCATACAGGAGATGCCGGCTCCCCGCATAGAAAAGGAAGTTAGAGGCTTTTTGGGACGTCTGAACTACATCGCCCGATTCATTTCACATCTGACTGCTACTTGTGAGCCAATCTTCAAGCTGCTGAAGAAAGATCAAGTGGTAAAGTGGAATGATGAATGCTAGACCTCTTTCGAAAGAATCAAGTGGTAAAGTGGAATGATGAATGCTAGACCTCTTTCGAAAGAATCAAGGAATATCTTCAAGGGCCACCAATTCTGATGCCTCCAGTTGAAGGAAGACCTTTGATCTTATACTTGACAGTACTGGATAGTTCAATGGGGTGCGTGCTGGGGCAGCATGACGAGTCTGGCCGAAAAGAGCACGCTATTTACTACCTTAGAAAAAAGTTTACCGACTGTGAGACCCGATACTTATTGCTCGAGAAAACTTGCTGCACTTTTGTATGGGCTGCTCGTCGGCTGAGACAGTATATGCTAACTCACACCACCTTATTGATATCAAAGATGGATCCAATCAAGTATATCTTCAAAAATCCTGCCTTGTCCGGAAGAATAGCAAGATGGCAGATGATCTTAACTGAATATGACATCTAATACACCACCCAAAAAGCAATCAAAGGGAGTGTATTGGTGGACCATTTGGCGCATCAGGCCGTGGATGACTACCAGTCCATGAATTTCGAGTTTCCGGATGAGAACATCATGTTGGTGACCGACTGTGAAGAACCTGGACCGGATGAAGGACCTGAAGAAGGATCCCGATGGTCTATGTATTTTGATGGAGCATCAAACGCGTTTGGTAATGGCATTGGCACTGTGATTATATCTCCTGAGGGCTGTCATACTCCGTTCACTGCCTGATTATGTTTTAACTGCACCAATAATATGGCGGAGTATGAAGCATGTATCCTGGGTCTTTGAGCTGCTATTGACCTGAGGATTAAGTTCTTGAATGTATTCGGAGATTCTGCTCTTATGATCAGTCAGATCAAAGGCGAGTGGGATACGAAGCACCCAAATCTTATTCCTTACAAAGAGTATTTACTGACATTGCTCCCGCACTTTGAGGAGATAACCTTTGAACACTTCCCCAGAGAAGAGAACCAGTAAGCGGACGCGCTAGCTACCATGTCTTCTATGTTCAAAGTCATGTGGGAAAATGAGGCTCCCAAGATTACCATCGAGAGGTTGGACGAACCGGCACATTGCTGTGACATTGAGACTAAAGAGGTAACGGATAAGCCTTGGTATCACAAGGTAAAAAGGTATCTTGAGGCACAAGAATACCCCGAGGGTTCATCTATTAATGATAAAAATTTCTTGAGATGGTTCTCCGCGAAGTTCTTCGTCAGCAATGGTATCCTTTACAAGCGTAACCATGATTCAACCTTACTGCGATGTGTGGACAAAAGCGAGGCAGAAAGGATCATGGTAGAGTTACATGAAGGTACCTTCAGAACTTATTCCAATGGACATACCATGGCAAAGAAGATCATACGGGATGGATATTATTGGTCCACTATGGAAGCCGATTGTTATCAGCATTCTCGAACCTGTCATAAGTGCCAAGTCTATGCTGATAAGGTTCATGTACCTCCAGTTCCTCTGAATGTTCTGACAGCTCCTTGGACCTTTGCAATGTGGGGCATCGACATGATTGGCGAGATCAGACCTAGTGCGTCTAACGGGCATCGTTTAATTCTAGTAGCAATTGATTATTTCACAAAGTGGGTTGAGGCAGCTTCCTTTGCTACAATAACCAAGAACGCCGTGGCGCGGTTTATCTGACACAATCTGATTTGTAGATATGGTGTACCGGAGAGGATCATTACAGACAATGGTACAAATCTCAACAATACAATGATCAGCGAGCTCTGCAAATAGTTCAAGATACAACATCATAACTCTTCTCCCTACCGGCCGAAGATGAATGGGGCTGTTGAGGCAGCTAACAAGAATATCAAGAAGATTGTGCAGAAGATGACAGTGACATACAAAGACTGGCACGAGATGTTACCATTTGCTCTTCATGGGTACCGTACCTCAGCACGGACGTCGACAGGGGCAACACCCTACTCTCTGGTGTATGGCATGGAGGTAGTCCTACCCATCGAAGTCCAAATACCCTCTCTCCGGATTATGAAGGATGCGGGTTTGAGCGAAGACGATTGGATCCAAACCCGACTTGACCAGTTGAATTTAATCGACAAAAATAGGCTTACTGCTATTTGTCACGGTCAGACGTATCAAAAGCGAATGATCAAGGCTTTTAACAAGAAAGTCAGGCGTCAAGAATATCAAGTCGGGGATCTAGTGAT
The DNA here is from genome assembly GCA_948472305.1 of Vicia faba. Classification (NCBI taxonomy): domain Eukaryota; kingdom Viridiplantae; phylum Streptophyta; class Magnoliopsida; order Fabales; family Fabaceae; genus Vicia; species Vicia faba. The sequence continues at coordinate 161,335 of CATIWC010000287.1, forward strand.
CAAACGCATCATTCTGCCGCAAGGTGATCCCAGGGGCAAATGGACCCTCACATATGAAGGGCCATTTATGGTTAAGAATATTTTCTCAGGAGGAGCTATGATTCTAACCACCATGGATGGTGATGACCTTCCTCACCCTGTCAATGCAGACATAGTGAAAAGATACTACACATAATCAAAGACCCGCTAGGTTGACTAGCCTAGGCAAAGATAAGGGCTTCCCGACAAACCAAAAGGGTTCGGGCAAAAGTAAGGGATGAAAATGAAAAAGACTTTACACCCAGCAAGTCGAAAACATGAAAAGGCGGCTTGGGCAAAAAAGGATATCCCGGTGGACTGAAAACCCGATAGGGAGGTCCAGGCAAAAATTAGGGATTGAAGCGTAACACTATGTCTCATTGGATCATCTTACAAACAAACTTTGGTGTCGACTATCAAGCTCAGACGGTGCCAATCAATCTGATCTACCTTCGACCAAGTAGCAAAGTGATGAGACGCTTGAAGATATAAAGGCAATAACAGAATTGGAACCCGATGGGATTGTTCACATAACTATTTTTTTTCTTTTACACAAATTGTATAATTTCTATTCTTTGGCGGAATTCTCTTACTAGGACGTCAGCCTCTTTGTATAAAACGCATATTACAGGCCAATTTCAAAAATCAATACAATACATTTTCACAAGAAATCTCAACTTGATTTGCTTTTGTCTGCTTTGTTTTGCAAGAACGTCCAATGATACATTTTTTGATATATGCATTTGAAAATAATTGTTGCTCATAAATACTTACACAAGAAACAAAAGACAATTACTCGTAAATCCAGGAACAGGGGAAAACAAGAAATGTCCTAACCTTACAGTTGTTATACCCACCAGGTACAGGGATAGAACCAGCTTGAGAATATGACTAAAGGTACATGCACTCCCCGCAGAGTAAGAAGTATCCGAAGACAGTGATGTTAATTCTCCCCAAGCAGAATTTATCTATCACCAACAATAGAAGATTACCATCTGTTGAGTTTATTTCTCCCACGGGCAGAAATTCAATCTCCGACAAAATTCATTATCACCAGCAACAGTAATTCATCCCCAGCGGAGTGGTTTCTCCAAATCGGCAGATCGTCCAACAGACTATCTCTCTTCCCCACAGAGTCAGATTCCCCCACAGGGTTATTCTCAAACGGAGTCTCTCATGGCAGGTTGTTCTCAAGCAGAACAGACGCAAGTCTCCAGTTAATCATCTTCGGTCACTATCCCCAGCGAGAATGAATAAATCACCTCCTTATACTCTCCAACAGTAGTCCAAGATTTATTCTCTCTAGCCAGAGAATATCACGAGAGCATTGCATATCCATACACCATGGCTTACGCATATGCATCATACAGTATAATATCATTTATTTTGAGAACATCATTACTCAATACATTTCATACATCATGACATTACATAAAACTAACTCTTTACCTTTCAGGGAAAGATACCATCAAGTTCTCACAAGTTTTCTCTGGTTCAGTCAAATCGATACTAAGATTTATGTCCCAGTTCAAGCTATGAAGCCCGGAAATCGACCAGATAATATCTTGATTTCTCCTAAATACTACGAAGCCTGGAATCGACCAGATAGTGGTATATCTTAAATACAAGCTATGAAGCCCATAAATCGACCGGAAAACAGCTTAACCCCTCAGCAAGTTATTGTGAAGCCTGGAAATTGACCAGATAGCAATAAGAGATATCATGAAGCCTGGAATTGGCCAGATAATGGTATAAAACGCTGTGAAGATTGGATCACGACCAGATCACAGTATAAGGTACTGCGAAGCTTGGAATCAGACCAAATAGCAGTTCACTCGGCCAATTACTATGAAGCCCGGAAATTGACCGGGTATTAGTATGCCTTAAAATCAGATAGAAGCCCGAATGCAACCGGATAACCACCTAATTTATTCTGAAGCCTGGAGCACGACTAGATAAGAATTGAGAAATTGCAAAGCCTGGAGCACGACCCGATAGCAAGTTTAATCTCATCCCCCAGTAAGTCGCTATGAAGCCTGGAGCACGACCAGATAGCAGTCTGTCTTATTTTCCTCAGCAAAACACTATAAAGTCTGGAGCACGACCAGATAGCAGTTCATTGTCACCTCCTTGACTAAGAGATGATTCCCCAGTAGAGTAACGGACAATTGAAGTTCCTAAAACTCTATTTCTCTCAAGACAGAGAGTAGCATTCCCCAGCGAAATCTTCCTCAACAATAGGTATACGGGTTCTCGCAAAGGAATCTCTTATGCGATTGAAACTTCTTATGATGGCATCTTTAAGCCCATATTCCTTCATCAACCTCCAAATGGCATTTATAATTCCATTACCGACATCGCAAGACGAATACCACTTCATGCGAGTGCAAATTTCTGGGCACTCTAGTGTTCAATCATCTTCAACCTTCAGATCACGAAAGGCAGACAAGCCAATCTACATCCTCAGGTTTAAGAAGATTGAACAGAGGCAGCTGTTTTACCCCAAAATTTTCCTTCCCATATTTCTAAATGCATTTCAAGTGAGGTCCTCAAATTGCTCAAGGAAGTCCAAGAGTTGACCAGACAACCTCTTTCCTAAGGCAGTCTACCCCAAATTAGGGTTCCATGTTGCATCAAGATGCTTGCGTCTAAAGGGTCTAAAATTCTCACCATTGTCCTAATATGTTCTCAAGATCATCCATGTCAAGTTTCAAGCCTTGCAGAGAAAGTTTGCTCAGTCAATTGCTTAAAGGCCTGAAAATCGACTATGCTAGGGCAAAAGTCAACTGTGGCCCACATACAGTCAAACATCAAGATTTTTTGTCAACATTCTCATTTTGAAGTATTATTCATCATTTTATCAAGTGTTGATCATGATTCATCAAGAATTGCTCACAATTCATCAAAACCCAAACGTTGCTAAATTAGGGTTTTGCAGGAAAAGTCAACTCAACTTTGAACAAGCATAACTTTCTCATACTTTATCATAAATGACCCATCCAAAGCTCATTTTGAATAGGATGCAATTGTCTACATTTCATTTTCAGATCCCAAGTTAAAAATATGCTCTCACAAGAAGATATAAATTTGGACATTATAGGTCATTTTGGAAAGTCAACAAAAACACCTTTTATGTCAAAGCTTCATACATTAACATGGAAGACTCAACTGAGATGAGACGAAAAGGGTTGCTTAGAGGATATCTTGAGCTTTCTAAAAAGTCCAAGAACACATCTCTAGGGTCAAAATTGAAAGAGTTATGTATCGGTAAAGTTCACCTTTCTTACAAGATTGTCAAAAGTCAAATGTGGCCAAAATTGCATTTTTTTCCAAATGGGCCCAACTTTTTATGCTTGCACTGAGTTTGTAATGTTACCCATGACCCATGATCCCTTCCATTAGTCATTATTTTATTTTTGTCATTTATTTTGATTTTATTTCAATTAAATCAAATAAAATCAAAATAAAATCATGAAAATATCAAAAACTAATCAAAGCTTTAGATTTTGTGCATATTTAGGACTATTATACAGTTGGAGATGGAATCAAATCGTGCAAGGTTCATTTGGATACAAAAGATTGCATTTTTCTTGATTTGGAGAGATTTATACAAAGAATCAAATCATGAATCAATAATCTTAATTGAAGAAGATTTGAAACCAATGCCAACCCTAATTCGTTCTTGGATACATAAGGAAGGATTGCAGACCATAAACAAGGAGGCTAGAGGCGTGTAAAACATAAATCAGAATTGCAAAAATTCAAGAAAATTTGCAAATCAATTTTCAAGATCCAGGCTATCTCAAGCCGTTCTAAGCATCCCAATCGATTGTTGGACCTCCAAGGATCAAGATTCAACCACTAGCACGCTTTCTAACATCTAGAAACACACTGTAAGTGTCAGACGATTTCCATACTTTCTTGAATTCGAATACCATAATTCTGGCACATTTAGCATGACTCATTGATATATTCTTAAACCTCGTGATGTTTGCAAGCTAATGGTCATATTTAATTACGTTTTCATTAACTATACAGCAAAGTGCCATGGCTAGGGTTTTTTCTTTATGTTTAGGGTTTTCTTGTACAGGGATAATTGGCCATGAATAATGGTACCATGATGCTCGTGAGGTTGCAACGAGTTGATTGGTACCATTGGGAGTGATTTATCATGCCTGCACAGTTTTTTTGAGATGAACAGGGCTATACCTACGCTTGGTGTCCGTAGGTAAAAGCCATATAATTTACAACGACGGTAGGAGGAAGAAGATGATAACGTAACGCTTCATGACTAGCCAATTCAAAATTCGCGCACTTCAAATTTTGTTTTATTGTTTTATCTTATAATATTTGTTGGTTATTATTATGACAACTAAAACAACCATCTCAGCTGGCAAGCGCGCAATGGATGAGTGCTAAAAGACATGGGTTCGATCCCCAGGTCCCCAACTTTGCTTTCTATTATTTTCTCTTGCATGATCAGGTACATAGGCGCCTCATAAGTCCACTATAAGTCCTCAATATCCAACCAATCAGGTCATCCACATGCCAGATCCAAGGCTTCCCAATGAAGGTCCACCATGGACATGAGTCAAGCGCATGCACAGGATTTGGAAAGTCAAACGGGCCAGGCACTTATTGGACTCAGATTTGCCATCAAACACCCCCATTTTTGCTGAAAGCCACCAGGCCCATTCCTATTTCTTTCTATTTTCTTTTATTTAATTTGTTTAAATATTTTCTAACACAAAATTAATTCTTTTTTCCTAAGAAATCATAAAATCAATTTTCACAAATTTAGAGGTAAGTTTTATTTTATCAAATTTAATTGAATATTAGTTTTAATTTAATTTAAGATAATTCTAACTTTTCTGTATATTTAAAATCAATTAGAAAAATTAGGGTTAGCATGTGATTTAATTTATTTCTTTCTCAAATAAAACAAAAATACAAAAATAGGTTATTTTAATTATTTTTTCTTAAATTTAAATTAATTAGAAATTAGGTTTTTTTATTTATTCAATTAAACTTTATTTTCTCAAAATAATCAAAAACACAAAAAAAAACAATGATCTTTCTTTTAATTAGGTGTAGTCGAGGTCAAAACCCTAAATCTCTCATTTTCGATTCGTCGCGCGCGTTTATTTTTGCAAATATTAATGTATATGTCCATGGTATGTAATAGCTTAATTAGGATTTTTCTTTATTTATCTTTTTACGGTTTTTTTGGCTATGTAATTAATCCCTACCCCGAAGCCTTGTAATCGCGTAGTTTTTATTTCTCGCATTTTAATTCTCGCAAATATTAACTGTTAGATGTATGTTAATAGGATTGTATGATAAGATTGCATGTTATTTTTAAAATTTCTAGCAAACCCTAATGTGCAAAGATAATAACTTGAAATCAAATCACTCTCACATGCGCACACCTAGGGTATACTCTCACTTCGGTTGCCTTTGTTAAACGGTCATTAAGTATAGGGTGTCTTAGTGGTTTCCCTCCTGTTTAACAAAGATTAAAGGTCCCGTTCGGAAATGTTGCCTCGAATATAATCTTAAGACATTAGGGTTATTACTAAGACATCCTAACATTGCTTTAGTGATCATACGTCCCTTTTGAATTGACCCTTGAACTCTAACGACGGTGCTACCTATTTCTCAATAGTAGGATAGCGCTGTCTAAAGGAAACAAGAATAGAAACAATCCTTTTTCGAGTAGGTAGATACTAATAGGTACTTGCTCAAATCAAACTTTTCCACACTTACACTTTCAAACAAATTTTCATAAACCACTTTGTAATACTCTTGAAGACAGAAGCAAGGGTTAAAACGAAGTAAAACAAAATTTTCAAAACAAACACACATAAGAAATTTTTTAAAGATGAGCTAGTACCTAAGAGCCCATGGAAAACCATGGATAGAAAGGGTGCTAACACCGTCCCTTTATGTAATCTACCCCCCGTACTCAAAATCTCAAAAAAGGAATTTTTTTGTGCTTTTTTCCTTTCCAGTTGGATAAAATAAAATTCGGTGGCGACTCTTGTTTACCGCGAAATTTTGCGAACACAAAACGCAAACTAACATTTTTCAAAACAGTCGGTTCTGCTACCGTATCACACAAGTCAAGAAAAAGAAAGCAATTAAATGTGATCTAACCCTAAGGTAGCCCCACTTTTAGAATTCTCCCCAGCAGAGTCGCCAGTTTTGTGATACGGTGGGTGAACTGACTTGAAGGTTTTGCGTTTGATCGCAAATGTTACAGTTAGCAAGAGTCGCCATCGACTTTTCTTTTATCCAAAAGGAAAGGTGAAAAAGCACAGGAAAGACCTTTGAGATTATTTCTTGATTTCGGGGGGTAGATTATGAAAAGGGAAGATATTGGAACCCTTTTCATCCATGGTTTTCCATGGGCTCTTAGTTACTTGCTAGATCACTTGCTTTTGTTTGAAATTGTGCTTTGTGTGTTTTTTGAAAGTATTTGTAAAGACTCCATTGTTTAGGCAAACTTTGTAATGATTCTCGTTCGTAAGAATGTATACAAAGATATGTTTTCAAATTTGTAAGATGTTTTGAAAGTGTAGGTGTTTGTTCTTGAAAATAGCAAGGATGTTTTGTTTTTGAAATTGAGCAAGTAATTAAGAGCATTCTACCTACTCAAAAGTCTTTCATGTTCATTTTCCTTTTCCTTTGACATTGTTATCTTACCATTGATTTGGTAAGTAACCCTATCTTTGGATGTAAACGGGACGAGCGTGGGTAAAAGTATAACCATGATTAGAAATGTTGCAAGGTATATTAGTATTCTCTTTTAGGGACTAAGATCATTTTAAAGGCAACATAGATAGCGTCATCGAGGGACTATGATCTTACATTTTACTTGTTTTTGCTAAGATACCTCACATGCGTAATATGGCCATTTAGTAAGGCAACCAAGTGGATTTTACCCTAAGGGTGCTTGTGTGCAAGTGTATTTTTTTTCATGCTTGATTTTGTATTTGATTAGGGTTTTCTAATTGATTGGTTTTAGTCTTTCCATACAAACCCTGATTACTAACATTTGTATAAAGCGATAAATTGCAGAATTTAAAATTACTATGCTATTACAATACTTGTGGGAGGGGGTGTATAAATTATAAATGGGGATTGCTAGAAAATAAACCTAATTATCTATTACAACCACATTGAATTTATATAAGAATTGAATAAATAATGTACAAAAGTAAATAAATATACAAGAATGTAAATGTAAAGTAAATGGATATTTTGTTTGAAATTTTTTTAGAAAAGGGGTTTTGTTTTAACCTAATTATTTAAAAGAAAAAATAATTAAGTGAATTAGTAAAAAGTAAAACCTAAATTTACTAGGAAAAGAATTTTAAATAAAAACCCTAATCTATTAATTGATTAAAAAGAAATTAAGTTTATAAGAAGAATATTTTTGGTATTTTTGTCTTAAAAATAATTTATAGTATTATGAAATATTTTTGGTCTTTTTTTGTTTAAAAATAATATATTTTAATTGTGTAAAAGAAAATAACTAAATCCTAGTTTTTTGTAGTTAAATATACAAAATCAATTAGTAAAATAAATAAAGTAATGATTAAATAAAATATTTTTTTGTGTAAAAAATAAATAAACTAATTCAAAATAAAAATTTAATGTTTTTTATATTTTTTTTGATTTTTTTTAGTATTAAATAAAATAGTTTAAGAAAATAAATAAATAAAAATGAGAAAATTAAATAAAATGTGTCAGGGGCTGTATAAGTGAAACAGGGAGTGTGACATGAAAAAAAACATAAAGCCCAAGGAAAGAGGCCCAGCGCTGCCAAAAAAGAAAAGTTAGAATGTTAAAAATATGAAAAATCTAAAAGGGTACCACTTGGGCTCGAACCCAGGTCCCTATAGTCACAGGCGCGCGCTTCTACCATTAGGGTGGCTATACATCCGTTTATATAATCAAAACAACAAATATATGATAGTAAACAAGTCTGTGGCCTGAACTTCATCTTCAACCTCACACCCAGCCAGAGCCTATGTGTTGTACCCCAAAATTTTCCCTCTCATTCTATCAAGATTCTCCTCACAAAAACTTCTTGGACTCAAGACCAGCTTAGGGTTTGCTCCGCTTAAGACATCTCCTTGCACTGATGACCTGAAATTAGGGTTTCAGTTTGCACATGGATTTTTGGACTTTCAATACCTCTTGTGACTTTCATACTTCATGTTGGACTCCTAAGATTGCTCATACCAAGTTTCAAGTCTTGATTCATATTTTTGACCAGTCAATTGGACATTTGACCTAAAAATCAACTGTATTGGGGAAAAAGTCAACCATGGCCAATTTATAGTCAAAACTCATAACTTTTGACCCACATAAACATTATAGACTCATATGAACCATTTGATCAAGTTTGGACCACAACTCCTCAAGAAATTTGATCAGATCATCAAAAGGGCAAAATGGTTATTTTTAGGGTTTTGACTTAAGAAGGGCAACTTCTGATTTTTCACCTAGCCAATGGCCAATTGGGTTCAAGCATGGATTCAAGTAATCAATGCCATCATCTTGACCTAATCACAAGGTTCAAAAGATCTCAAATGCACAAGATTGACAAATGAATTTTCCAGTCAACTAATCAAAATCAACTGTGCACTGAAAAGTCAAACTTTGAGTTTTTGGTCAAAATCAAGTGCCAAGGGTCATTTTTCATCAAGATGTGTTAAAACATGAAAACTGTTGATCAAGAACCCTAATTTTGGAAATTAGGGTTTAAAATGGAAAATTTTCATAACTTAGAAATTTTTCTAAGTTATAAAAATTTCTTATTTTTTCCCAACTTTGCCCAACTTTTTCACCATGATGCAATTGGATTCAAAGAAAACTTCCAACATGAAAGTTTTAGTCCTCCGCAAAATCTCCAACTTTTATTCACAAAGTTTTTCCAAATGAAGCTTGGATCTCAAGTTATGATTTTTTGAACAAGGGTCCATAAACTTTTTAACTTAGTGAAAATTTGGCCTGTTTTAGGCAGGATTTTGACCTAACTTCATGAAAACTTTTCACCTAGTTCCAAGTGGAATCTAAAAATAAATTTCAAAGATGTATTGTAGAGCATGTTACAAGCTTTCCAAAATGTCTAAGAAATCTCCAAAATCATTTATGGTTAGGGAGAATCGAAGAAATGAAAATGGCCATTTCCCACTTTTGTCCAAAGCATTTTTCACATTGGTTCAAGTTGCAAATCAGTTTGGATCATGCTTGTACTTGCATTACATGTTCTAATCCTTTTTACACTCCAAAATGGAATGCAAATACATTGGACAATGGCTTTGTTATGAGCTATAAAGCATTGTACATTGATTAATTCCATTTATGGCAAAAAGTTTACATTGCTATTTTAATAAAGCATGCTTTATGTAACTTTGTTTATCTTGAGCCATGAACCTAACCTCTTGCTGAAAAAAAGTCCACAAATACCAGGCAATTTGTACCAACTCTCCTCAGGCCTTGAGCTAGCCTGTACAGGCTTTGGCATTGTCACTTCCCACCTTTTCTTCAAAAGCAAGTAAACTTGCAAAAAGTCCATAACTTGGGCATCTGAGAAGAACAAGCTTTGGTATCATTTCAAAGGAGTTCAGCATATTGTAACAAGCAGAAACACGAATGCCAAACCTCTCAAACACCCTCTAACACAGAAAACCCCATTTCTGCCCAAAACAGGGCAACTTCTGCAAACACCAAGCCATTTCCATTTTGCCTCGTGCATTTTGCTTGGAACCATTTCAAACACATTCCCTACAACCCACTTGAACTATCCAGGAACCTATCCAGCAACTGTGAGCTCATTTACAAGCTTCACCATTTTCAATTTCAGAGTTTGCAGGTTGAGTTCTACAAGGAGATTCAAGCCATTTCAAAGCAAGTTGAGCATTGGGAAAGGGTGAGGGAACTTCAAGCAAGCTCACAAGTACTTCAGACCTCACTCAAAACTCCTACATTGCCATATCCAAACTCAACTGAACAAGGTAATTTTCAAAGTTCTATCTCCTTATTTAGGCATCATTAGGCTTAAGTTTGTGAAGCAAAAATGTAGTCCTTAATGTACTTGAACTGTACATATGCATAGCTTCCATTTATATTCACTGAGCTAGGATTATTTGATAGTTGAAGTTGCTGAAAAAACTAGGTAAGAATTTAGGGCCATTGAAATTCTCTTTGGTCTTTGAGAGTTAGGTCAAGTTCTTTTAATCATTGGAATCGTATGATCATGAGCTACATTTTTCATGTTATGCATTTTTTATATTATGCAAGGAATAATAAGAACAGGTTTGAAAGGCAGCGCGCGCGTTTTTTGGTCTGGAGGTGAGGGATGAAGTGAGCATTGGGCTTGGGCTTGCTGTTCCTACTTTTCACACCACCCTTTTTCCTTTTGGCACCCCCCTTTTACTTTTTGCACCCCCCTTTGTATTTTTTGATATTTTTCAATTTTTTCTTGATATTTTTATATTTTTGACTTTTATTATTTTTCTGAACATTTTTAAATCATAAAAATATTTTTCTTAATTTTTGCATTTTTATTTTATTATTTTTATTATTTTCTTGGTATAAAAATAGTTTATTAAATAACAATATACTTTATTTTCTTAAATAAAATTGTAAATAATATTAAAATACTTAAATACTTTATTTTATTATATTATACATGTAGTTGTTTAGTTATTGGCTTGCATTTTTGGTAAAACCCAAGTGTATGTGTGAATGTCATGACTGATGTCATAACATTCTAGTTTAGTTTGTACTGATTCATTAGGTACCTTTGCAGAAAAATATTGTCATACAGGTACTGATGTTTATAAGTGTGTATCTGAGCATTTTGCAAAATGATCACATTTACCTAAATCGGTAGACAGGTTTTTCAGATGTCATAACAGATGTTAAGACATCCTGTTCTGAACTAACAGGTTTGCAGTTTGGTTAATTCTGAGTTTTTTCAGGAAAATGACTCAGTCTTTCCAGAACAGAATCCTGCGTTTTCTTTGGGTTAACCTAGCTCAACCCTAACCTGGTTGATAAAGTCCTGTGACCTAGTCTTAAGGTCAAATGGAATTAACCCTAGCTTTTTGTGGAAACCCTAACTGAAGATGCAGCTGCTATATATTCAACAGGGCTGCTGTTTTGAAAGTAATCCCTTTTTGACAGAAGATCATTTAGAAGCTGTATAGTTTTTACTATTGTAATCCAATCAATTATCATTGTGATAAGTGACTTGGAATAGGTTTTAATTGTAAGGGTTGTGTAACACTCAAAGCTTTGAAGCAAGAGTGTTTGTATGTCTCTTGACTAAAGTTGTGAAGCAAAGTCAAGTTAGGGTTGTGTAACACTCAAAGCTTTGAAGCAAGAGTGTTTGTGTTGCTTGATTAAAAAGCTGTGAAGCATAATCAAGTGTATGTTTTGAAGAGTGTCTTCAACAATTCATTAGTCAAATTGTTTTTATGTATCACTGCTGTGATTGAGGGGGAGTGAGTAGGAACTCAGGTTTAAGTTGTACTTAGATTGAAGTTGCATTGGGTAGGTCTTAAGTGAAGGAGATAAACTGGTTGGTTTATTCCTGAATTAATATCTCTTATAGTGGATTTCCTCCTTGGCTTGGTAGCCCCCAGAGTAGGTGTTGTTGCACACTGAACTGGGTAAACAATTGACTGTGTTCTTTACTGTTTTTGTATTTACTGTCTTATAGAAAGTCAGATACGGTGTCATAACATTGAACGTGACATTGAGTATCTGCAGCCAGAATTTCAATTGGTATCAGAGCAGGCACCCTGCATGTATTACTGGGTGAGATATAGGGATATCACTTTCTGGCACTATGGACAAAGAAGGAGTTTTTGGAAATAGACCACCCATTCTGGATGGAACTAATTATGACTACTGGAAACCTCGTATGATTGCCTTCTTAAAATCTCTGGACAAAAAGGCTTAGAGAGCTGCTGTCAAAGGATGGATCCATCCCACCATAACTGAGAAAGATGGGACAATCAGTTTGAAGCCTGAGGAAGATTGGAGTAAAGAAGAAGATGAGTTAGCCCTGGGAAATTCCAAAGCCTTAAATGCCTTGTTCAATGGAATTGATAGAAACATTTTCAGACTAGTACATCAATATGAACTGGCCAAGGAAGTTTGGGACACTCTCAAAACTACCCATGAGGGCACTTCCAAAGTGAAAATGTCAAGGCTTCAGATGTTGATTACAAAGTTTGAGAATCTAAAAATGATGGAAGATGAAACCATTCATGACTTTCACATGAACATCTTGGAGATTGCCAACACCTCAGGAGCACTGGGAGAAAAAATGGCAGAAGAAAAATTGGTGAGAAAGATTCTCAGATCCTTGCCTAAAAGATTTGCAATGAAGGTAACTGCCATAGAGGAAGCCCAGGACATCAGCAAGTTGAAAGTGGATGAACTTATTGGGTCTCTTCAGACTTTTGAGATGGGGATCACTGATAATGGTGACAAGAAGAACAAGAGCATAGCACTTGTATCCAACACTGATGTTGAAAACAAGGAGGATGAAGAAGAAAATATTTCAGAAGCTATAGCCATGCTTGGAAGACAGTTCAACAAACTCATCAAAAGAATAGATCCAAAGTCGAGGTCTAATGTTCATAACATTCCCTCTGACATTGACATTTCCAGCAGAAGACCAAGGTCAGAAGAGAAGGGAAACCAAGGCAGAGGTATTCAATGCCATGGCTGTGAAGGATATGGGCATATTCGAGCTGAATGTCCTACCTTTCTTAAGAAACAAAAGAAAGGAATGACTGTTACTTGGTCTGACTGTGATTCAGAAAGTAATTCTGAAGAAGAATCTGCCAAACTAGTTACTGCTCTAACTAGTGTTTGTACCTATGAAAGTGACACTAGTGATGAAGAAGTGACATTTGAAGAACTGACTGATACCTACAAGAAATTGTGTATCAGAAGTGCTGAAGTCTGTGTGCAGAATGAGAAACAAGCAAAACTCATCATAAAGCTGGAGGCTGAAAAAAGGGCAGATCTTGAAACTATAAGTCATCTAGAAGGGGAAGTTCAATTGCTGAACTCACAACTGAACCAAATGACCAAATCTGTCAAGATGCTGTCTAATGGAACAGATAAATTGGAAGAGATTCTTCAGGTTGGACAAAATGTGGGAAACAAATCTGGACTAGGATTTGTGGAAGCAAAGAACTCTGGTACAGATAAGAAGATCAGGCCTGATAAGCAAATGTCAAAACAGATGTCTCAACACAACTCTCAACATCAGGAACAAAGACATATGAAGAAAAGGTACCAAAGATGGAGATGTCATCATTGTGGGAGATATGGCCACATAAAGCCCTTCTGCTTCAGATTGCATGGATACCCCAATCAAAACTCAGGTGTCAAACCTAAGTCTAAAAAGGTACCACATACTCCTCAATGGAAGAAAAAGGCTACTGCCCTGATAGCCCATACTTCCCTGAGAGTGTCTGCAAAGGAAGGCTGGTACTTTGACAGTGGGTGTTCTAAACACATGACTGGAATAAAGAACATTCTCAATCATGTTAAACCTCACAACACTAGTTATGTGACCTTTGGAGATGGTGCTAAAGGTGAAATCAAAGGAGTTGGTAATTTGGACTGCCCTGAAGTTCCAAGTCTGAGTGAAGTATTGCTGGTAAAAGGGCTGACTGCTAATCTCATTAGTATCAGTCAATGTGTGATCTAGGATTCAAGGTCAATTTCTCAAAATCTGAATGTCTTGTAATCAATGAAAAACAAGAAATTATAATGAAAGGAGTCAGATCCAAAGATAACTGTTACTTGTGGCAGCTTGAGAACACTAATAACTCCACTATGTGTCCAATTACCAAAGAAGAAAAAGAGATGAAACTGTGGCACCATAAGCTTGGTCATCTTCATCTAAGAAGAATGAAAAGAGCTATCTCTATGGAAGCAGTCAGAAGGACTCCAAGACTACAGATTGATAAAAGAAGGGTTTATGGTGAACTTAAAATTGAAAGGCTTGGTAAAAAGAAACATGTCTATGATGTGGTGGATAAACTTGAAGAAGGATGTGTTGTCAGAACCAGAAGTAATCATGACAAGGATTTTGGAAACAACAAGTCTAATAAATTCTGTTTCCCAGAAGAAATGAGTTGTGAAGTCTCTTCTCCTATAACTCACCATCAAAATGGAGTTGACAAAAAGAAAAATAAGATCATTCAAGAATCAACCAGAACTATGATTCATATCAAAAGAATGCCTTCCCAACTTTGTGCTGAAATGGTTGCAGCTAGTAGTAACTGTTCTCAAAATATCTGGACAAAGCAGATGCTCACTGAGTATAATGTCTCACAAGATGTTGTGACATTGTATTGTGACAATCTGAATACAATCAATATTTCCATGAACCCTATTCAGCATAGCAGGACCAAGCACATTGACTTTGTTGAGAAGAAGTCAATTAAACTGGAACATGGTATCATTAAGCTTCAGCTGGCTGATTCTTCTACCAAGGCTCTTGTTGGAAATAAACTTGAAAACTTGAGGGGCAGGTTGGGTATTTGCCAACATGAGAAATTGTAGCAATTAATTTTGCTTAAAACAAGGGTTGAAGGAGTTAATTTTGTTAAGTCTAATTTTAGTGGGTTAATCATATGTTTTCCCAATTCTTTCAAAATCTTTAAGAAGTTGAAAAGACTCTCTTTTGCCTCCTACCTATCTCGTCTTTGCAACCTGTTCCCTTCTCTCAATCAAAGTTTTTTCTCAAATTGCTACTGGTGCTCTAAGTCAATCAAACTGTCTCAAACATCATCTTCAACCAAGGCGACCTCTTCATCTTCATCATCTTCATCATCTGACCAAGACTCTCGAGCAATCACCACATGCATAGAATCTGAAGTTCTTGAGATCACTCCTCTCAGAGAGATGGCTACTGACCCCGCCAAAGTCAAAAAGCTAAGAACTAGACATGCAGGAAGAGCTCAAGCTGCTGCCTCTGGTAATCCTTCTCATCCTTCTTCTTTATCAAATAGAGAAGGATCAGTTCAAGTTCATCAAACAATTGCTAGGCTAGTGACAAGTATACTAAGCGGAAACCAATCTGTACCGGGGATTTCTGTCCCTTTAAATCAATCAGGAAGCCCAAATGTGGATGTCTCTGAGAATGTAGATGTCTCTGAGAATGTTATGACACAAAATGACAACATTCAGAACCCTTCAGAAAAGACTGCTGATCCACCTATCATTGATGTGGATGAGGAATACTCAGACAATGATCTAATTGCCAATGTAAACCCTAGCATAGCTAAGAGAATGATGAAAAGGAAGAATAATCAGAATGCTGGAAAATGTTTGACCAAAGATAAACCTGCTAATAAGAAATCCAAGGTTGAAGGCATGGCTGGGGTAGAATCTGTGAAAATTGTTCAGTCCAAAGGGAAGGTGAAAGCCCAGGTGCATACTGATAGACAACCAATTTCAAAGAAGAGAAAAGAACCTGAATCTTCTGATTCTGATGAGGAATCAGAGTTTGAGATTGATACTGAAGAAATTCCCATCAGAAGGAAGCTCCCCTCCAGCAAAATTGCTAGAGTTCCTGAAGTCCCAACAGACAACATCTCTTTTCATCATCCTGACAATGCAAACAGATGGAAGTATGTTTGCTTGAAGAGAATAGCTTTAGAAAGAGAGCTAAACAATGATGCCATGGAGTGCAAAGACATCATGGACCCGATCAAGAATGTTGGACTGATGAAGACAGTGATAAAATTTAACAAGTGTTATGAAAATCTGGTCAAGGAGTTCATAGTTAACTTGTCTAATGATTGTGCTGATGGAAGGTCAGCTGACTTTGAAAGTGTTTTTGTTAGAGGAAGAAGGGTTAATTTCTCTCCATCAGAAATTAACAAATTTCTTGGAAGATCAAATGAGGATTGTCCTGATCTGGAAGTCACTGACAATGAAGTTTGTCAAACCATCACAGCAAGGCAAGTGAAGTGCTGGCCCTTGAAAGGCAAGCTAAATGCCAGCAAACTTAGCATGAAATTTGCCATCCTGCACAAGATTGGTGCAGCCAACTGGGTCCCTACAAACCATAAATCAACTATCTCCACAAGATTGGGGAGATTTATTTATGCTGTGGGAACCAAGACTGCTTTTGACTATGGCAGGTATATTTTTGAACAAACTTTAAAACATGCTGGTAGTTATGCTGTCAAAGGACCAATTGCCTTTCCCTCCCTCCTTTGTGGAATTATCCTTGCACAATACCCTGATATCTTGGTGGCAAGAGATACTGCTTGCAAAAGAGCTCCTGCCCTTGGGTTGCACTACAAACTGTTTCAGGGATCTCATGCTCCTGATATTGTCATAACATCAGCTGAGACATCGTCTGTGAAGACCCAGTCCAAAACATCTGATGTCATAGCTGTCTTAAAAGAGACCTGCAAAGAACTGGAAGCTAGGAAAAAGACCCTAGAAAACCTAATTGCCAGGTTAGAAAAGGAGGAAGCTGAAGGAAACAGAAGGGAAGAGGGTGTAGAAGCTGAAGGTCATCTCAATACTGAAGAAACTAGCTCCTCTGAGTCTGATGACAGTGCTTAAAGGTTGGTTGCTGTTTGGTGGAGTTGATGCTGGTCCCTGGTGGAGTTTGGAAGTGTGTTCAGTTGCTGCTCTTATTACTTTTTCTGGATGACTGTATAATTTTTATGAACATGTATCTTTGGCCCATTTGTGGCTAAAGAGGGGGAGATATATTTTGGTACTTACTTAATTAGACATTCTATTTTTCTGCAGTCATTTCTTTCTGCTGCTATCTATCTCTAATTGCTTAGGGTCTTTAGCCAAAAATCTGCCAAAGGGGGAGTTTGTAGTTGTTTAGTTATTGGCTTGCATTTTTGGTAAAACCCAAGTGTATGTGTGAATGTCATGACTGATGTCATAACATTCTAGTTTAGTTTGTACTGATTCATTAGGTACCTTTGCAGAAAAATATTGTCATACAGGTACTGATGTTTATAAGTGTGTATCTGAGCATTTTGCAAAATGATCACATTTACCTAAATCAGTAAACAGGTTTTTCAGATGTCATAACAGATGTTAAGACATCCTGTTCTGAACTAACAGGTTTGCAGTTTGGTTAATTCTGAGTTTTTTCAGGAAAATGACTCAGTCTTTCCAGAACAGAATCCTGCGTTTTCTTTGGGTTAACCTAGCTCAACCCTAACCTGGTTGATAAAGTCCTGTGACCTAGTCTAAAAGTCAAATGGAATTAACCCTAGCTTTTTGTGGAAACCCTAACTGAAGATGCAGCTGCTATATATTCAACAGGGCTGCTGTTTTGAAAGTAATCCCTTTTTGATAGAAGATCATTTAGAAGTTGTATAGTTTTTACTATTGTAATCCAATCAATTATCATTGTGATAAGTGACTTGGAATAGGTTTTAATTGTAAGGGTTGTGTAACACTCAAAGCTTTGAAGCAAGAGTGTTTGTATGTCTCTTGACTAAAGATGTGAAGCAAAGTCAAGTTAGGGTTGTGTAACACTCAAAGCTTTGAAGCAAGAGTGTTTGTGTTGCTTGATTAAAAAGCTGTGAAGCATAATCAAGTGTATGTTTTGAAGAGTGTCTTCAACAATTCATTAGTCAAATTGTTTTTATGTATCACTGCTGTGATTGAGGGGGAGTGAGTAGGAACTCAGGTTTAAGTTGTACTTAGATTGAAGTTGCATTGGGTAGGTCTTAAGTGAAGGAGATAAACGGGTTGGTTTATTCCTGAATTAATATCTCTTATAGTGGATTTCCTCCCTGGCTTGGTAGCCCCCAGAGTAGGTGTTGTTGCACACTGAACTGGGTAAACAATTGACTGTGTTCTTTAATGCTTTTGTATTTACTGTCTTATAGAAAGTCAGATACGGTGTCATAACATTGAACGTGACATTGAGTATCTGCAGCCAGAATTTCAATACATATAAAATATTATTTTTTCACATATTTTAATTTTTAACATTTTTGTACATATTATTATTGTTTTTCTTGAATAAAAAATAAATAGTATAAAGCATATTTTCTATTAAACAAAAATTAGGGTTTCCACCCTTTCAAAAATAATCATTTTATTTATTTTTCTTATTTTTTAAGACATAGATAAATTTATTTTTACATACATAAAAATAAATACAAAAAAACATTTGTGCATATTTATATTTAATTGCATATTTAAATACTTGTTTATTTATTTATTGTAAATTAAATTCAATTGGGTTGTAATAGTAAATTAGGGTTTTATTTTGTGCAAATACCCCCTATTCAAACTTGTACCCCCTTCCCCATAATATTGTTGTAATAGTCTTAGATTTACTTTGCGCATTTATTGCTTTTATATGCCATGATAGTAAACTAGGGTTTGTATGCAAAAGACCAAAATTCAAAACAAATAGCATGACTTAAAACAAGACAAAAATACATGAAAAATAACAACACAATGCACACAAGCACCCTCTACGGTTTCTCCACTTTGTTGCCTTAAAACATGGCCATGGTATGCATGCTAGGTATTTTGGCAAAATAAAGCAAAACAAAAGATCATAGTCCCTCGATGACGCTCGATAAGGTTGCCTAAAAACAAATGATCTTAGTCCCTCGGAAAAAATGCCAAGATACCTAGCAACATTGCTATCATGGCTATATGATGACCCGCGCCCGTCCCGTTTGACATCCAAAGATAGGGTTGTTTACCAAATACAATGGTAAAACAACAATGTCAAAGGAATAAAAATGTGTAGGGAAGACTTTTGAGTAGGGTAGACAACTCCTAGTTACTTGATCAATTTGCAAACCATCCTTGCTATTTTCAAACAAACACTCACACAATTTTAAGAAACAATTTCCAAACAAAACATTGAAACATTTTTCAAAAGACAAACACCTTTGTATACATTCTTACGAACGAGAATCATTACAAAGGTTGCCTAACAAATGCCTCTTTTCAAAATAATTTCAAAACCACACAAATCACCATTTCAAACAATTGGAAAAGCAAAGCAAGTGATCTAAACAAGTAACTAAGAGCCCATGGATAATCATGGATGAAAAGGGTGCTAACACCTTCCCTTTTTATAATCTACCCCCCGAACTCAAGAAAATATCTCAAAGGTCTTTCCTGTGCTTTTTTACCTTTCCTTTTGGATAAAATAAAAGTCGGTGGAGACTCTTGCTAAACCGCGACATTTTGCAAACACAAATGCAAACCTCAAGTCAGTTCTCCCACCGTATCACAGAACTGGCGACTCTGCTGGGGAAAATTTTAAAGTGGGGTTACCTTAGGGTTTAGATCACCTTTACTTGCTTACCTTGTTTGGTTTGATTGCTTTACATTTGGTTCTTTTGTTTGGGTTTGAATCCTCCACCTGGATTTGGGGAAAACATTCATAGGTAAATAGTAATACGTTGTGGAAACTGCACGGGGTATATCGATACGGTCTAAGCAATAGCTATATTAGTGCGACATATTTGTGGGTACCGGTAGCCTTTGAGTCAATCAAAGAGAATACGGGGCCGCTGAGTGATGTCATGAAGCACTAATGGACTTTTAGAGCCTTTACTTGACCATCTTAGCCTTTTAGGATGTAGTGAGATGACCGGCTTTGGTGTAGTCCGAAGTTGGTAGATACTCGATACTACACTCATTGAGGGTTGTTTTCTTGGAATATTTCGGTCGCCAGTAAAGTGGCCAAACTGAAACAATGAACACAGAAAATAATCTAGTGATATTGAGCTCCTTAGAACCCGGTTACTATTTATAGGACAGGTTGAGCCAACTAACTTCAAGAGGGTACTTACCTATGAAACCCCATGCAAGCCTAATATAGGAACTTCTGTGACTTGCTTGTACATATACTTGTGCATACATCATGAGCATCATGAAGCATCATGAAGCATCCACTAACCATTTCAAGGATCTTGGATTTTCATCTTTGTTCTTGTTTTGTAGGCTATGGAATCACTCCGCAGGAAAACTATTCAGGTCAACCTTGTGAGAGTTCCTCCTCAACTCAAGGAGCTTGCTTCCAGGATTCCAGAGTATTTTCCATTCACTGAAAGACATGGTCGACTTCTCAGCTTGGTCAACTCCAACATAGAGGAAGACATGATGAAAGTTCTTTTCCAGTTCTTTGACCCTCTACACCACTGCTTTACATTCCCCGACTACCAGTTAGTGCCTACTTTGGAGGAATTTTCTCAACTCCTGAGGATTCCTATTCTCCATCAACTACCTTTCACCGGTACGGAGAGATATCCAAAGCCCGAAGATGTTGGTCAAGCCTTACACTTGCAACCATCTGATATCATAGGTCATTGGGAAACCAGAAGTGGTGTCAAGGGTTTCTTGGCAAAGTTTCTGTTTGAGAAATCTCGAGAATGCTGGAATTCTTTGGACCTACAAGATTTTAAGGAGGTTGTAGATCTTCTCATCTATGGGTTGGTCTTGTTCCCAAACCCTGATTAGCTTATAGATGTGAATGCTGTCAAGATCTTCACGTCTCGGAATCCTGTGCCCACTTTATTTGGGGACATCCTACACTCATTTCACACTCGGACAATGAGGAAGAGAGGTGTTCTCATGTGTTGTACTCCTCTTCTAGCAAGGTGGTTTATTTCTCACCTTCCCCAGTCAGTTTTGAAGAATGAGAAGGGTTTAAGGTGGTCACAACGACTGATGACTATTAAGCATTCTGATATACATTGGTGTTCTCGGTCCAGAGAAAATGTTATCATCATTGACCGTTGTGGGGAATTCTCTAATGTTCCACTACTTGGAATTAGGGGAGGCATTACCTACAACCCCTGCTTGGCTCTCCGACAGTTTGGTTATGCTCGACGGGATGGCCCTCATGACATGATCATTCAAGGGTTGGTCTTCGACTTCGACAATGACGATCAAGCTCTCCGCCAGAGATTCATCTGAGCCTGGAGAATGCCTAACAAGGTAGACAGCCAAACTTTTGGACACAAGAATTCCATCCCCCTCGAGCCTTACCTCAGGTGGGTATGAATTCGCGCCCAAAGTCTTATGATGCCCTATCCCTCCATTCTCCCAGTGATTATAGAGCCTGTTCAAGAAGGAAAGATTCCATACACCCTCCTACATCCTGACATGCCAACATCACACGAAGATCTACAACAGAGTTGGATACAGCTCAAGGAAGAGCGGAACACTTTTGAAGCCAGCTTCTACGACAGTGAGAAGAAGGTTTTAGAACTTACCAGGCTACTACAAGAGGGGCGAACTCTTAATGCCTACATCGCGCCAAAGAGGATGCGCAACGTCTTTTTATCTTAGAATTTTGTACTATTTTTCCCTAAGGGCATTGTTGTAAACAATTTCTATTATATTAATATAACGTTTGTTCCTTTTTGTTTTAAGACAATTTTGATTTTTCTAAAATCCTTGAATACATTGCATATGCATAAACAACATTCAACATAACATAACAGGTCTTTGCGACAAGTCTCCTTATCTTCCTACTGTTTATTTCAGTAGAGATGACTCTAAAACAGACTATCAAGGATGTCCAGGCTCAAAATGCTCAACTCCAAGAGATGTTCTTGAACCTATCCAAGGGGCAAGAAGAGGTGAAGGCTCTCCTCACAAGGGGCATGGTCATGGGGAATCCAGAGGGCACCAGGAGTGATCAGTTGGAAAGGCTACAGATTGAAATGGAAATAATGAAGATCCAGATGATGGGACAACTGGTGGGCCAGGTGGCTTTTATTTAAAACATGGCTCAAGGACAAGAAGAGCTAAGAGTCCTCTTCAACAAGCTTCATCAAAATGAATGTAACCAAATGGGGCAAACTACTAGGGTTTGAGGATCAAGTCATCATTCAGCCACCCTCGAGACAAGAAGCCGAGAGAAAACCTCCCCAGTTGGCTTCAGGATAACGAGCCCAACAACAACCTCGCCAACGTCAACAGTGTAATCGGCGTAGGCGAAATACATCTGAAAAACGCTTCACTGAGATTAACATGTCATTATCTCAGGTGTTGCAACGCTTGTTGGAAGTCAATATGATTGTATTAAGGGACCCCTCTCGGAATCCCAACACAGCCTCTCCAGGGTACAATCCAAATGCAAGATGTGTGTATCACTCCAACAATCCTGGACATGACACCGATAGCTGTTGGGCTTTGAGAAACAAAATTCAAGATCTGATTAAAGAAACAACGCTGGAGTTCACACAAGATGGCCAGATGAAAATATTCCGTTGAGGGCTCTCCACCTAAAATGACAAGTTCGAACAAAGAGGCTTCTGTTCATTTTGAATTTCCATTTGTAATTTCTTTTGTTATTCAAACAATTATCTATTAATGTCAAACTCTGTTTCATTAATGCATTGCATATGTTTGTCTTGAATTCATCTTTTCGTTTTCACTATATTTAAAACTATGCTTTTTATCCTTCTTATGACACAAACCTTTAGAGGGAGGATGACGAAAACAATACCATAATCTCATACAGTATGCTTTTGGACAAACCTTGCTAACGATGTACAGGCGTTTCTTTCAAATCCTAAACACTGGAGTTATAAGGAAGATAATCCCTAGTCAACCCCACTGAGCCAAAAAAGTAGAAGTTTTCTGTTTTAACACAAATTGAAACCTTTAATCAAAACCTGGGGCAGGGTAGTCTCTCAGTTAATTCAAATGTGCATTTAGCCGCAAACTCTCATTTCGTAATACAACGAATGACATCAAAAATATTCCTTTGGAATAAAAATACGGTGATGGTCCCCCATCACATAGGCAGTCACTATCTCTCAAAAATAAAAAGCCCACTAAGTCGAAACCTACGAAGGAGGCTTAAGAAAATTGGGGCATCCCGCTGACTGTAATCTCAAAAACAGGAACAGTCAGGAAAAATTAGGGATAACAAATCAATCAAGAGAGGTCACTACAAATCCTCAACAAAAATAATGTTGCAAAAATGACGGCCTTCCAACGAATTTAACTTGTTTGAACCATCACCAAAACATCATTCCAAACTCAATTGGAGTTCGACGCACAATTAACTGAGTTTAAGACTGAAGAACATCACGAAGAGCGGGTGGGTACAAATATACTTTGAGCCTTTATCCTTTGTTTCTTAAACCGTGAACCAAGCCACGTTACAACCCTTCAAAAGTCCTAATTGAAGCATGGGTTAGTTCGAAAGTACACTGTTACAAAAGGTATCCTAACTCCTGTAAGGCTTTGCTCTAATTCCTGAGTTGAATTTTTCTTACAAGAGTTTTCTGCTAAAAAATGCATTTTCAAAATTTCAAGACAAGCATAAACTTTGCATTATTTGAATATCGTTGTTTGCATATGGCTATTTGTTTGGCAGCGGATAAATTCACACAATGAATATCCAATGAACAAAAGGCTCTAAGTGAACAAAGTCACTTCAAGCGGGATGACACTTCCATTGCAAAAATCTCCTATCAACAAGGGGACATGACATGTCATTATTTAATAAACCTGGGGCAGTCCAGTCAAGATTTCAAGAAATCTCTCAAAGTGCAGAGTAACCAGGGGAAAGTCTCTGTCCCCGTCACTTGGGGCATTGAACGTCAATCCCAACAAAGATTTGCATACAGTCAAACATTTCCTGGAAAAAGTCATAAACACTCACTACTAGGGGCAATGACAAATATCCCTAAAATCCTTCTCACAGAGATGATTCCTCAATAGATTAACGGACGACCGAAGTTACCAAAATTCAACAAAGATGGTACCCCAATAGAATAACGGATGACTGAAGCTCCTAAAACTCTATTTATATCAAGACAAAGATCAACATTCCCCAGCGGAGCTAAATTTCAAAATCCCCATCAGAGTTAAGCTCCTGATCCCCAGCGGAGCCACAACTTTGAACTACAGATCCCCAACGGAGCTAAACTTCAACCTTTAACCCCAGTGGAAATCATCCAGTTTCCTCAAAATCCCTAGAGAGTTGTCTTAAACCAGATAATTCCCCAGCAAGTTGCTTTGAAGCTTGACAAGCTAACCAGACAGCAACTTTGGATAATTCCCCAGTAGATTGGCATACAACCCAAACTCTTGAACTCTCTCCAAAACAGGAATGAGTTGTTCTCCACAGGATCTCCTAAACTCCCCAGTAGGATAGCTACTCCCCACAGAGTTTTCACTTTCTCCCCGCAGAGTTATTTAATTCCCAGTAGATTGAAGATTCTAATTCCCCAGCCATGGTCATCAAAGTTCTCGGGATTCCCCAAGCAGGTTTCTCAATCAGCACTCGACATTATTCCTACAACAGAATATTTATCATCCTCCAACTTCAAAGACATGAAGGATTCCTACATCCTTAGAGAAGTCAGGATTTTTCTTAATCCCCAATAGTCTCCAAGGATTTCTCATCCTCAACAATCAAGGATTTATCTTCCTCAACAACAGTCGAGGATTTTGCTATCCCCAGCTGTCAAGGATTTATTTTCCTCGGCAATACAGCAAATCAGCTTACATGCGCATATATTACACTCATATGTCATAAACATTGATAAAGCACATTTATTGCATCATACATTTCATGCAACATAACTATATGTTTCAGATAACATTTTACCCTTTTCAGGATAAGATTAAAAGCTATCTTTAACAAATATTCAAAAGATTTTAGATACAGTACAGATACACTCCAAACACGGAAGTCATTCTGATACTCATTCAGATCTCTTATTCAGATACAGTACGGATACACTCCAGACACGAAAGTCATTCTACTACTCATTCAGAATCCTAAGTAAAGATACAGTACGGATACACTCCAGACACGAAAGTCATTTTGATACTCATTCAAGATTTCAATTCTCAGATACAGTACGGATACGCTCCAGACAAGGATGCCATTCTGATCACTCATTCTGATCTCTTATTCAAATAAAGTACGGAGACACTCCAGACACAGAAGTCATTCTACTACTTATTAAGAATCCTAAGTCAAGATACATTACGGATACACTCCAGACACGGAAGTCATTCTGATACTCATTCAATATTTCAATTCTCAGATACAGTACGGATACGCTCCAGACAAGGATGCCATTATGTTCACTCATTCAGATCTCTTATTCAGATACAGTACGGATACACTCCAGACACGAAAGTCATTCTACTACTCATTCAGAATCCTAAGTCAAGATACAATATGGATACACTCCAGACACAAAAGTCATTCTGATACTCATTCAAGATTTCAACTCTCAGATACAGTACGGATACGCTCCAGACAAGGATGCCATTTTGATTACTCATATCTCTTATTAAGATACAGTATGGATACACTCCAGACACGGAAGTCATTCTCTTACTCATTCAAAATTCAAAGTCAAGATACAGTCCAAATACACTCCAGACACGAAAGTCATTCTCTTACTCATTCAGAATTCAAAGTCAAGATACAGTCCAGATATACTCCAGACACGGAAGCCATTCTGTCACTCATTCTAATTTTTCCCCAGCTCAGATGCACTCCAAACATGGAAGTTATTATGTCACCTATTCAAGATACAATCCAGATACGCTCCAGACACGGAATCCATTCTGTCACCTATTCAGATCCAAATCTCCAGATACAGCTCAGATACGTTCCAGATACGGATACCATTCTGATGTTCGTTCTCCGGATTTACAACAAACATTCTTGATGGCATCTACAAGCCCATCTCCGAAAAGATTCTGTCACCTCTCCAAATGTCATCTTTAAGCCCATTCCCTCAACTACTTCATCGAGTCCAAATTCTTGGGCACTCTAGTGTCCAATCATTCTCTTACCTTCGAGTCACAGACGACAGAACTCGCCAATCTAACTCTTCAGGTTCAAGAAGATTGAACAGGGGCAGTTGTTGTACCCCAAAATTTTCCCTCTCATTCTATCAAGATTCTCCTCACAAAAACTTCTTGGACTCAAGACCAGATTAGGGTTTGCTCAGCTCAAGACATCTCCTTGCACTGATGACCTGAAATTAGGGTTTGAGTTTGCACAGGGATTTTTGGACTTTCAATACCTCTTGTGACTTTTATAATTCATGTTGGACTCCTAAGATTGCTCATACCAAGTTTCAAGCCTTGATTCATATTTTTGACTAGTCAATTGGACAGTTGACCTAAAAATCAGATGTATTAGGGAAAAAGTCAACCATGGCCAATTTACAGTCAAAACTCATAATTTTTGACCCACATAAACATTATAGACTCATATTAACCATTTGATCAAGTTTGGACCACAACTCCTCAAGAAATTTGATCAGATCATCAAAAGGGCAAAATGGTTATTTTTAGGGTTTTGACTGAAGAAGGGCAACTTCTAATTTTTCACCTAGGCAATGGAAAATTGGGTTCAAGCATGGATTTAAGGACTCAATGGCATCATCTTGACCTAATCACAAGGTTCAAAAGATCTTAAATGCACAAGATTGACAAATGAATTTTCCAGTAAACTGATCAAAATCAACTATGCCTTGAAAATTCAAACTTTGACTTTTTGGTCAAAATCAAGTGCCAAGGGTCATTTTTCATCAAGATGTGTCAAAACATGAAACTTGTTGATCAACAAACCTAATTTTGGAAATTAGGGTTTAAAATGGAAAATTTTCATAACTTAGAAATTTTTCTAAGTTATAAAAATTTCTTATTTTTTCCCAACTTTGCCCAACTTTTTACCATGATGCAATTGGATTCAAAGAAAACTTCAAACATGAAAGTTGTAGTCCTCCACAAAATCTACAACTTTGATTCACAAATTTTTCCCAAATGATGCTTAGATATTAAGTTATGATTTTGTGAACAAGGGTCCATAAACTTTTTAACTTAGTGAAAATTTGCCCTATTTTAGGCAGGATTTTGACCTAACTTCATGGCAACTTTTCACCTAGTTCCAAGTGAAATCTCAAAATGCATTTCCAAGATAGATTTTAGAGCATGTTACAAGCTTTCCAAAATGCAAAGAACTCTCCAAAATCATTTATGGTTATGGAGAATCGAAGAAATGAAAATGGCCATTTCTCACTTTTGTCCAAAGCATTTTTCACATCGGTTCAAGTTGCAAATCAGTTTGGATCATGCTTGTATTTGCATTACAGGTTCTAATCCTTTTTACACTCCAAAATGGAATGTAAATACATTGGATAATGGCTTTGTTCTGAGCTATAGAGCATTGTACATTGATTTATTCCTTTTATGGCAAAAAGTTTACATTGCTATTTTGATAAAGCATGCTTTATGTAACTTTCTTTATCTTGAACCATGAACCTAACCTCTTGCTGCAAACAAAGTCCACAAATACCAGGCAATTTGTACCAACTCTCCTCAGGCCTTGAGCTAGCCTGTACAGGCTTTGGCATTGTCACTTCCCACCTTTTCTTCAAAAGCAAGTAAACTTGCAAAAAGTCCATAACTTGGGCATCTGATAAGAACAAGCTTTGGTATCATTTCAAAGGAGTTCAGCATATTGTAACAAGCAGAAAAACGATTTCGAAACCTCTCAAACACCCTCTAACATAGAAAACCCCATTTCTGCCCAAAATAGGGCAACTTCTGCAAACACCAAGCCATTTCCATTTTGCCTCGTGCGTTTTGCTTGGAACCATTTCAAACACATTCCCTACAACCCACTTGAACTATCCAGGCACCTGTCCAGCAACTGTGAGCTCATTTTAAACTTCACCATTTTAAATTTCTGAGTTTGCAGGTTGACTTCTACAAGGAGATTCAAGCCATTTCAAAGCAAGATGAGCATTGGGAAAGGGTGAGGGAACTTCAAGCAAGCTCACAAGTACTTCAGGCCTCACTCAAAACTCCTATATTGCCATATCAAACTCAAGTGAACAAGGTAGTTTTTAAAGTTCTATCTCCTTAATTAGGCATCATTAGGCTTAAGTTTGTGAAGCAAAAATGTAGTCCTTAATGTGCTTGAACTGTACATATGCATAGCTTCCATTTATATTGACTGAGCTACGAGTATTTGATAGTTGAAGTTGCTGAAAAAACTAGGTCAGAATTTAGGGCCACTAAAATTCTCTTTGGTCTTTGAGAGTTAGGTCAAGTTCTTTACATCATTGGAATCATATGATCATGAGGTACATTTTTCATGTTATGCATTTTTTATTTTATGCAAAGAATAATAAGAACAAGTTTGAAAGGAAGCGCGCACGTTTTTTGGTCTGGAGGTCAGGGATGAAGTGAGCATTGGGCTTGGGCTTGTTGTTCCTACTTTTCACACCACCCTTTTTCCTTTTGGCACCCCCCTTTTACTTTTTGCACCCCCCTTTGTAATTTTTGATATTTTTCATTTTTTCTTGATATTTTTATATTTTTCACTTTTATTATTTTTTCTGAACATTTTAAAATCATAAAAATATTTTTCTTAATTTTTGCATTTTTATTTTATTATTTTTATTATTTTCTTGGTATCTAAATAGTTTATTAAATAACAATATACTTTATTTTCTTAAATAAAATTGTAAATAATATTTAAATACTTAAATACTTTATTTAATTATATTATACATATAAAATATTATTTTCTCACATATTTTAATTTTAAACATTTTTGTACATATTATTATTATTTTTCTTGAATAAAAAATAAATAGTATAAAGCATATTTTCTATTAAACAAAAATTAGGGTTTCCACCCTTTCAAAAATAATCATTTTATTTTTTTTCTTATTTTTTAAGACATAGATAAATTTATTTTTACATACATAAAAATAAATACAAAAAAACATCTGTGCATATTTATATTTAATTGCATATTTAAATACTTGTTTATTTATTTTTTTGTAAATTAAATTCAATTGGGTTGTAATAGAAAATTAGGGTTTTATTTTGTGCAAATACCCCCTATTCAAACTTGTACCCCTTTCCCCATAATATTATTGTAATAGTCTTAGATTTACTTTGGACATTTATTGCTTTTATATGCCATGATAGTAAACTAGGGTTTGTATGCAAAAGACCAAAAGTCAAAACAAATAGCATGACTTAAAACAAGACAAAAATGCATGAAAAATGACAACACAATGCACACAAGCACCCTCTATGGTTTCTCCACTTTGTTGCCTTAAAACATGGCTATGGTATGCATGCTAGGTATTTTGGCAAAACATAGCAAAACAAAAGATCATAGTCCCTCGATGACGCTCGATAAGGTTGCCTAAAAACAAATTATCTTAGTCCCTCGGGAAAAAATGCCAAGATACCTAGCAACATTGCTATCATGGCTATACGATGACCCGCGCCCGTCCAATTTAACATCCAAAGATAGGGTTGTTTACCAAATACAATGGTAAAACAATAATGTCAAAGGAATAAAAATGTGTAGGGAAGACTTTTGAGTAGGGTAGACAACTCCTAGCCACTTGATCAATTTGCAAACCATCCTTGCTATTTTCGAACAAACACTCACACAATTTCAAAAATCAATTTCCAAACAAAACATTGAAACATTTTTCAAAAGAAAAACACCTTTGTATACATTCTTACGAACGAGAATCATTAGAAAGGTTGCCTAACAAAGGCCTCTTTTCAAAATACTTTCAAAACCACACAAAGCACCATTTCAAACAATTGGAAAAGCAAAGCAAGTGATCTAAACAAGTAACTAAGAGCCCATGGATAACCATGGATGAAAAGGGTGCTAGCACCTTCCCTTTTCATAATCTACCCCCCGAACTCAAGAAAACATCTCAAAGGTCTTTCCTGTGCTTTTTTACCCTTCATTTTGGATAAAATAAAAGTCGGTGGCGACTCTTGCTAAACTGCGACATTTTGCGAACACAAACGCAAACCTCAAGTGAGTTCTCCCACCGTATCACACTCAGTATCTTTTTCAAATATCAACAAAAATGAAAATTGTAAACAGGAAACTTATAGCAAATTTTCTCACGATTTCAGAAATGCAAAGCAATAAAATTATATATCAAAGATAAGATTGAATTTTAATGGCTCTAATCTGAACCCTAAAAATTTCATAAACTTCAATCTTAAAATTCTCTAAGCTCAAGCAATATAAATGAAAATTATGGACATGGTTAGCTTTAGGGCAATGATATCTACATTTTTCATTCACAAATAAACCATTAATGATGCCTGTATGAAAAGTTCCAAAGTCAGAAAACTTATCTTGCAAGAGGGTATCGGGTTTGGAGTTTGAGTAGCTTTCAGTGAGTTCCAATGATTAGATTAGCTTCCTCAAGTTCCCAGGTAGCTAATGGGATGCTTAGCTTGAGCTGAAAGGGCCTGAGGAGTTCGGGAGAAGTCAAGGTGCAAGGTGTTGTTTTTGAAAATGGTGGATGATGATGGAGGTGTTACAGTGCTGCTGCAGGTGTTGGGATTGTTTATGTATTTTGTTTAGAAGCTTTTGAAAGTAAAAGGCCAAGAAATGCACGAGCAAATTTGGAGATTGGATTCAAAACTCAGAAATGACAAGTTTTGAAGTGTTTTTGGTGATTCTGTGTTCTTGGTGTTTTCAGGGCTTAAGCATGCGTGGGATTTGTGGAAAATGACTTGTGTATGTATAAGCAAAGAGGTTTGAGTGCTTTTGAAAGTCAGAAGTACAAGTTACAAGCTAAATGCTATGTTACTTGATTTTCAAGAAAAGTGAGAAAACAAGTTTCAAGAGGAAGTACAAGCATGAGCTGAGTGATTGTAAGTGTCTAAAAATTTTCTCTAGAGCTATAAGACATGTATGATCAGAAGAGAACAAGTGCAAGGCTTAAGAACAATTTTTATGCAAAAAGCTACTTTATCAAAATGGCATTGTGCACTTTCTTCCCAAAATGGATATAAAGCATGGCCTTGCACTGAATGCTTGAATTGAGACCTCTAACAGTTGTGCAAGCAATTAATTATAGAGTGCCTAACAAGTTTGAGGCCTGCAAAGTAGAGGTTATGCAACACAACTTTGAATTTTGAATTTTGTTCATCACAAAATGACTTGTAATTCAAGTGTGAAAACCCTGACTTCATCTCTTCGATTCTCCCTACTAAAAAATGATCTCAAGGAGTTCTTGGACATTTTGGAAAGCTTGTAATGTGATCTACAACCCATATTTGAATCACTTTTGAAAATTACCCTTGGAACTATATGAAAAGGTGCCATGAAGTTAGGTCAAAATCCTGACTAAATTAGGGCAAAAATTTCACTGTGTTTTGTTTCATGATCATGTGTTCTTAAAATTATAACTTGAGATCCAAGAACTTTTGGAAGGAGTTGTGAAAATAAAAGTTGTATATTTCATGGAGATCTACAAATTTCATGTTGGAAGTTTCTTTTGAATCATCTTGCATCATGGTGAAACTTCTGCTCAAAGTTGTGAAAAAAATAAGAAATTTCCAACACTTAGAAAAATTTCCAAGTTTAGAAATTTTAACTTTTCAAAATGAAATCTTGAATTTTTGATTTCTTGATTAATAATTTTCATATTTTGACATGCTTTGATGAATTTTGATCTTTGATATTTGATTTTGACCAAAAAGTCAAAGTTTGACTTTTTAGTATACAGTTGACTTTTGACCAGTTGACTGAAAATTCATTTGTCAATCCATTGGACTTGAGAAATGTTTTGAGCCATGTCATAAGGTCAAAATGATGCAATTGGACTCTTGATATCATGCCTTAAATCAATTGATCATTTGCTAGGAAAAAAATAAAAAGTTGCCCTTTCCCAATCAAAACCCTAATTTTGACCATTTTGCCCTTTTGAAGATTTGATCAAATTTCTTGAGGAATTATGGTCCAAAATTGATAAAATTATAAAAAGTTTAAAATTTTGATGTGGATCAAGAATTATGAGGTTTGACTGTAAATTGGCCACATATGGTTTTTTCCCCAATACAGCTAATTTTTAGGTCAACTGCTCAATTGACTTAGCAAAAGTGTAATCCAAAGCTTGAAACTTGACAAGAGTAATCTTGAGGGTACATAATGATCCATGAAATTCATATGGGGCATTGGAAGTTCAAATATCCTTGTGCAATCTCAAACCCTAATTTTGGTCATCAGTGCTTAAGGAGATGTCTTGAGCTAATCAACCTTAGTGCAGTCCTGAGCCAAAGGAGATTTTATGAGTAAATTCTTGATAAAGGAGAGGGAAAATTTTAGGGTAAAATAGAGGGCTCTAAGGACCACCCTGTTTACAGCTTCGACTTTCCCGTTTGTTTAAGGGTGCTCGACAGAAGCGGAGTGCTGAATGGTTCCCACTTTGGTGAAGAATTCTTGAAAATTCTTGTCCGTGACTTATGTCTCATTGTCGGTGACAATGGCTTAAGGTATTATGAACTGAGCAAGTATGTCCCAGTCTTAACCATTTTCTGAAGTAGTCCACACCTACTATCGGATACTTGTTCTGGCTTGATCCTATGGCAAATGGCCCGAGGATGTCTAGTCCCCACCACGGGAAGGGCCATGGGGAAAAAGGGACTTGAGCACGTTTGGTGGTGCTAAGTGCATATCCCCGTGGTGTTGGCATTTGTATCACCTTTTTATGTGTTGTTTTATGTCGTGTTTCATGGTGGGCCAGTAAAATCCTGCTCGTATGGCTTTCCTCGCGACGGATCTTCCTATGAGGTGCTGAGCGTTAATTCCTTCAGGGATTTCTTGTAGGATATGCGCGATACTGGTCTCCTCGACACATATGAGGAGAGGAACATAGACTCCTCATCAATATATTCTGTTTTATACTAGAACATACGAACAAGCTCTTCGCCTTACCATGCTGGCTTCTTTTTGGTCGGATGACAGTTCTCCCTTTGTAAGGTAGTTGTATACCGTGGTCATCCAGCCGTTTTTATTGCTGATGGTGTTTATGTCTATAGTTTGACTAAATTTTTTAATGCTCGGTCGAGGGAGTATTCCCTGAATTACTGACTGTGATCGGTGGGAATAGAACTCACTGTTTTGGAATGTTGGTTCGCGTTTGCGTTTGTTTTTGCAAAATGTCGCGGTAAGCAAGAGTCGCCACCGTCTTTTATTTTATCCAACAAGGAAAGGACAAAAGCACAGAAAAATTCCTTTTTGAGATGTTTCTCGGGTTCGGGAGGTAGATTATAGAAAGGGAAGGTGTTAGCACCCTTTGTATCTATGGTTATCCACGGGCTCTTAGGTACTTGCTCATTATGTTTTCAAAAGTTTTGCTTTTCTTTGTGATTGTGTGCTTGAAAAGAGTTTTTTGTTTGAAGAGAGTGTGAGTGCGAAAAGTTTTGTTTTTGTTTTCAAAGAGCAAGTACTTAAGAACATCTACCTACTCAAAAAGGAATTAGACTGTGCAAATGTCCTTTAGACAATGCTATCCCACTATTTAGTAGTAGGTAGCATCGTCGTTGGAGTTTTCGGGTCAATTCGATTAAGGGACGTGTGGTCACTAAAGCAACGTTAGGACGCCTTAGCGGTAACCCTAATGTCTTAGATCATTTTTACGAGGCAACTGATTCGAGGCAACTTATGATCTTTGGACAAGAGGGCGACCTCTAAAACTTCCTATACTTAATGACCACGTTTGAGGCAACCAAGTGAGGTGTACCTAAGAGTGCGCATGTGCGAGTGTATTGTTTTTCAGTTATTTATCTTTGTACATGTTATGGTGAGCTACTGTTGATTTAAAGGTTAATCTTGTCATGCATTGCCTATTATTCACACATCTAACAATTAATGGTTGCGGAAATTAAATTGCGGAAAATAAATCTAAGCTATTACAAGACGTTGGGTATTTACATCGTCAAAGACAAACCCTTAAAAATTAAATTGCAAAAAGTAAATAAAAGCGATAAATAAATAAATAATGTCCTAAATTAAAAAATTATTACATCCTCAAAGCAGTTACAATATTGAAATATGGATAAAAAATTATACGCGCGCGAGAAAATTGAATCAGAGGTTTTTTTAGGGTTTTGACCCTTTTTTATTCAATAAAGCATATTTTTGTTATTTTTTGAATTAAAAATTAGTCTAAATTAAATAATTGAATTAATTAATTAAATGAAAATATTTTTGGTTTTTTTATTATTTAAGGAAATAAAATAAGAATGGTTAAAAGTATTAAAAACCTAATTCTAAATTAATTTTAATTTAAAGCAAAAGATGTTAAAATTGAGCCTATTTAAAACTAAATTAATTAATTAATTGTTTATTTACAAAAATAAAATAATAATGAAATTAATAAAAATAATATTTTTTTTTGTGGTTTTGATTTTATTAGGAAAATATTTGGTTAGTATAATAATAATAAAAACAATTAAACCATAATAAAAAAATGAAATTGTGAAAAGAAATAACCAAATATGGGGGGGTTTGGGCCCAAACTGGGTGTTTGTCAACAATTTTTGAGGCCCATCAACGTTTCATCCTTGTTTGACCTTTCAGATTGCTTATGCGCTTGTTGACCAGAGTGTATGGTGAGCGTGCAATCTGGATCCTTGAATCTGCTTGGTGGGCCACTTGGAATCTGATGGGAAGCATGATGATCCACGCTTTGGGGCGCTGCACATGAGTACCTGAAATAAAATTGCATAAAGTTTTGGGGGACCTGGGATTCGAACCCAGGTCCCATTGTTCATATGCCAGTGCGCTCACCAACCCAACCAACCTGCTTATTCGTTATTGAAATACATGACAAATATTATATGGAAAATAATTAACTATGCCTGGCCAAAAAAATAAAAACGCACAATTGATTCAAATGAACCAACCACGCCCAGCCACGTGTTCGTCTTCTTCAAACGCCCTGGTTCATTTACCTGCGGATTTTGTTCCGCAGGAAGATTCGTAACATCTATCAAAAATCCTTCCTAGGCCATAAAAACACCATCCAAGAACATGGATGTGATCATCTATGTCTCCTGAGTATCCCTATAACCATTATTTGTCTTAATTTTACCTTCAATGCAAATGCCTAAAAACAAAACAAGAAAACCCTAGGTTCGGGCATCACCATTCAGGGCATGAAAATGAAATTGAATATTGCAGACATGTTAGAAATTTGACATTAAGCATAATTATTCATAAGATTTGGCAAAAGGATGCAAGATAACTGATTCACGATCCCATGTACAGGGCCAAGTTCGTGGTGACTTACAGGGCGTTTTAGGCAACGAAAAGGCTTGGTTTCAATTGGTATAGCTTTACTGGATGTCAAGGAAGAGGGTTGCGTTGTGATTTTGCCTTGTATCGAGCTCCAAGATAGATTTCAGAATTCAAGTTTCCAAGCTTTTTTTCCAAAGTTGTGTGGCCGTTTCTGCAGAGTTCTATGCGTGTTCTAGGTTTTGCTTGCTTGTGTGAATATAATAGAATGCATTTAGGTCAAAATATGGGCCACAATCCTTATGCATTGAAGATGGAATATTGGATTTGATCACCATTGATAAGCTTTCCAAAAATAGGCCAAATCTGATTTTTTGTGCATAACCAAGCTTGATACGAATTTGATTTGGTTTATGATGGTATTTGAAAGTTGTACAAATCACAAGAATCCCTTTACATAAATTTTTAGATTTTATTTGATTTAATATTGATTAATAATGAATTAAATCAATAAAAATGAAATAAAATAGAAAAATAAATGTTTGGTCATGAAATTAAAGATGGGACACGTGTGTGTCATGGCAAGACCAAATCAAGTGGAAAAAAGTGGGCCCTTTTGTCAAAAATTAGAGTTTTGAGGATAGTTGACTTTTGGCAATTTTGGAAAACTGCCCAACTTCAACAATGCATAACTTCTTCAATTTTGAGCTTTTGGAGGTGTTCTTGGACTTTTTAGAAACCTTGGGATGTCCTCTAATCAAAACTTTTGGTCTCATCGAATTTTTATGTTCAATGCTCAAGTTATAAGCTTTGTAAAAAAAGGTGTTTTTGTTGACTTTCAAAAATGACCTATAATGTCCAAATTTGTAAATTTTTGTGAGTGCATTTCTTGATCTTGGAGTGTGAATATGGATTGTAGGAAATTGCATCCTCTTCAAAATGAGCTTTGGATGGGTCATTTCTCATAAATTATGGGAAAGTTATGCTTGGTCAAAGTTAAGTTGACTTTTCCTACAAAACCCTAATTTAGCAACTTTTGAATCTTGATGAATCTTGAGCAATCCTTGATGAATCATGATAAACCCTTGATCAAATGATGAATTATCCTTCAAAATGAGAATGTTGACAAAAAATCTTGAGGTTTGACTGTATTTGGGACACAGTTGACTTTTGCCATAGCACAACCGATTTTTTGGGCCTCTTGAGCAATTAACTGACCGAACTTCCTCTATAAGGCTTGAAATTTGACATGGATGAACTTAATAAAATATTAGGATATTGGGGATAACTTGAGGTCATTTGGATGTGAGGACCTTGATGCAACACAAAACCCTAATTTTGACTTGACTGCCTTAGGAGGTGATTTGACTGTCCAAACCTTGAGCCAACTTGAGCAACTTGAAGCTTCTTCTTGACAAGTCTTGAGGAATATGGGAGGGAAAATTTTGGGGTACAACACTGACTTGTTTCCCCCTTTCCTTTTCGTGCTCATGAGTTTTGACATAATATTTGCTCGAGTGTTGTGCTCACGGGGAACATGTTGAACCTCCACGGATTCTAATTTTGTCATTCTCTCTCAGACTAGGGCAAAGTACTCAGAGAGGTTGTCATTTTTTACCTAATATTCCTCCGTACCTGGGACGCGACGAGTTAAAAGTTAATGAAGATTTTCACTTCCTCGGGTCCTAAGTCCTCGGCCAGACATGATTCGACAAGGAAGCCCTCGTACTCTGCCTGGTTATTGGAGGTTGGAAATGATAACATGAGGGAGACTTTGATCATGACCCCTTCCACGTTCTCAAGGATGATGCCTTCCACACTTCCCGTCAAGCTGGAAGCTCCATATAAGAAAATGGTCCATTTTCGTGCCTTGGATGCCGGGGACGTGGGGGATGTCATCTCGACTACAAAGTCGGTCAACGCATGGGCTTTAAGTGCCTTTTTACTCTCATATTGGATTTCGAATTCAGACAATCCCAACGACCATTTAAGCATTCTTCCCTCCATATCTGAGCATCCCAGCAATTGCCTCACGGGCTGATCTATTCGTACTACGATGGTGTGGGCCAAGAAGTAGTGCCTTAATCTTCTTGCTGCTTTAATGAGGGACAGGGCCACCTTCTCAATCTGTTGGTATCTGAATTATGGACCTTGTAAGGCCTTTCTCATAAAGTATATGAGCTTTTTCCCCTCAGTTGTTTCTCGAATTAGGGGCGGCACTGACGGCCTCGGCATCCACAGCAAGATAAAGGTAGAGGGTTTCCCTGTTATCTGGTTGCGATCGGACTGGTGGTCATGAAATGGCTTGCTTGAGGTGGACGAGGGCTTGTTCGCACTCCTCGGTCCACTCGAAGGATGCCTATTTGCGAAGGAGTTTGAAGAAAGGTTATGTGTGCTGGGCAGATTTTACCACAAAGTGGGATAATGAGGTCATTTTTCCGTTCAAAGATTGGATAGACTTCTTCGAGCCTGGCATCGGAAATTCGAAGAAAGTCCCACACTTTTCAGGGTCGGCTTTGATTCCTCATTCAGTTAAGTAGAAGCCAGGAAATTTTCCTGCCCGCATGCTGAAGGTGCACTTCTCCGGATTGAACCGCATATTGCACTTCCTCGCCTTTTCGTAGACCATCTTTAGATGGAGCGTGTAATCAGATTCCTCTTGGGACTTCATGATCATGTCGTCCATATAGACTTCGAGCATGTCTCCAATCTCTCCCCGGAAGACCTTGTTCATCATCCTCTGGTAAGTAGAGACAACATTTTTCAGGACGAAGGGCATTACATTGTAGTAATGTTGCTCGACTCGGTCATGAAAGTCGTGTACTTCTTGTCTCACTTTTCCATGGGGACCTAGTTGTAGCCAGAGTACGCATCCATAAATGATAACAGTTTAAAACCTGCAGAGTTATCAACCAATTTATCTATGTTGGCAAAGGATAAGCATCTTCGGGGCAAGTCCTATTAATATTAGAGTAGTCAATGCACATGTGACATTTTCCATTACATTTATTTACTAGTACAACATTAGATAGCCAAGTTGTGTACTGGGATTCACTTATAAATTTTGCCTCTAAGATGTCTTTTACAGCCTGTTCGGCAGCCTCCACTTTCTTCAGAGACTGCTTTCCCCTACGGTGAACTAAGGCCTTAGGGGAAGGATCTATAGTCAGCTGATGACATGCTATCTTCGGGTCCAATCTAGGCATTTCAGATACGCTCCATGCGACCAAGTCTGCATTTTCCCTTAAGCAAGCCTTTAGTTATCTCCTTGCTAAGTTAGACAAACCTGTATCGATCTTTATTGTTTTGATGAGGGTCGTCCCTGAGTGAAATGGGCTCGAAATCCCCATCTGGAATTGGTCACGAATATCGGGTAGGATCCTCACTGAGGGTGGTCGAGGTCGAGGATGTATCTGTTCGATGGATTTCCTTCCCCTTTCACTTTTGCTCTCGCAGATCATCCTCAGAGAAACGATTGTCAAGGTCGATTGAGTCGATGTGTTACAGCGACATTGGTTCCTAGGAGCTGCTGGGACGGGGAGGTCTTTTGGATGATCTAGAAGGTGCATTTATGGTGTTTAGTCCTTTTGAGGCTTCTTCAAAGCACCTCCTTACTGCTTCAATGTCTTAGTGGAGGGTGGAGACCAGTCTTTCTAAAGTGTAGTATTTCATTTTTAGGTGTACCGTTGAGGGTACATTTATGAGTTCGTCCAGAGTGGGCCTCCCAAAGATACATTGGTACTGAGATGGGAAGCCTACCACTAGGAATTGGTTTTTGATGGATCTGGCCATTTTGGTTGCCACGAAAGTGACGATCAACTTGACGAAACCCCATGGCTTGATGACCACACCGTTGAAACCTTGGAGGTCTGAGCCTACGTAAGGTGTCAGGTGCATTTCATTGAGTTGTAATATGGTGAACAGTTAGGAATACATGATGTTCACTGAGCTCTCTTGGTCGATAAGAATACACTGAATATCAAAGTTGGCCATCTGTGCCCGTATAAGCAGAGGGGTGCTCGAATTGGGAGCCCCATCTGGTAGTTCCTCACGGTAGAAAGTAATTGGGACAGAGCTTCCCTGAAATTTATCGAGGGTAGAGTTCTTGTTGGAGCTTGCTTCAATCATTTGCTTGAACCTCCTTTTCACTGAGCCCACTGTGAATTTGTTAAAACCTCAACCAAAGATGACCATGGTCAAGGGGAACATCTCCCATGGACTATGTGTAGCGAAGTACATGGGGTGCCAACTTCGTCGGGGATGT
Organism: Vicia faba; assembly: GCA_948472305.1. Lineage (NCBI taxonomy): Eukaryota > Viridiplantae > Streptophyta > Magnoliopsida > Fabales > Fabaceae > Vicia > Vicia faba. The sequence goes on from CATIWC010000287.1 coordinate 200,721, forward strand.
AGCAATCCTCGAGCCTCAAAATGCACATGGAAATGGGAATGTTGATATAGTTTGGGGTAGGTTTATCTTCTTTGGCTTTCTTTGACTCGGGTGCGTCCTCGGGGGGACCATCCTTCTTCTTGTACTGCTTGAGATGCCCATCTCAGATGAAGATCTCAATGGCATCTTTCAAGTGGATGTAGTATTTTGTTGTGTTCCCGTGGCTCTTATGGAACCGACCGTATTTTGACTTGTCTGTCCCAGGCTTGGATGATGTTTGTTGAGGAAACCAGACCCTTTCCTGGAGAAACTCTGAATTGGTGTCATTGGTTAGGATGCGCTCGCGAGAGGTGGTTAGAGGCGTGTAGTCATAAAACCGGCCAGGTGGTCCCTTGTATTCCCGCGAATCGCAAGGCTTGTCATATTTTCTCTTTTCTCATCTCCCTGATTAGATGTTAAGGGATCATCGAGTTTTGAACCTTTGGTATTCTCCTGGTGCCTCGAGTCCCAGGCACAATTGGCTGCTTCCTTTTCTTCGTACTTAATGTATGCTTGTGCCTTGAGGAGGAGGTGTCTAGGGAGGAGGGAGTTTCAATGCCGACGACTTTGGCAAAGTTGTTGCGCAGGCACAGTCTGCGCTCGTGCAGGTATTTCTTCATATCATCACTGGTGGATACCTGAACAGCGTCGCGATTGAACCTCTCAATATATGCCTGAAGAGACTCATTATTTCCTTGGATGATTACTTCGAGGGAAGCTTCTGACTTCGGATGCCGATGAGAATCCTTGAAATGCCTGGAGAGCTGCTTTCTAAGTTTATTCCAGGACGTGATGGATTCGTCGGGAAAACTTTTGTACCATACCATTGATCATTTTGTGAGTGTGGTGGGGAATGATGTTCATTTTATGGCGCCCTTGAGGCCTCGGTAATCGAGCAGAGTGTCGATGTTTTTGAGGTGTTTTCTGGGTCAGCAGTCTCATCGTATGTCCCCAGATTGTGGGGTTTCTCCAGTCTGGTACGAAGTGGTGTCTCCATGATATCCCGTGATATCGGACCGCGTGGGTCGTCATCATCGCTCCAGCTTTTGGACCGAGGAGGAGAGTAATTCCTTCCTCTGCGTGGACTTTCATCTCGCCGGGTGCTTAAGCGGTAAAGCGGCAAGCAAAATTTAAAGTGTTATTTTACCGGGTGATATTTAGGTTATATCTTATTATGTCCACAAAGATTGGTTATCGAGTCGCCGTTCGATAAATCTTTCGTTAATGAGTTTGAGGGAAAAATAAGTTGTTTGTAAAGAAAGCGTAAAAACTATTGACAAGAAAATAAATTCATTCTTCATAGGAGAAACTTATCAAGCATGCATATAATCCACTCCTCACATACTTAAACATATCGACCAGTTATACTCAACCTACCATACTCGTCAATGTCATCACATGTCAAACATAACACCCACTGTATCACCTTAGTAGCAATCTCTCAACCACCTCAACAACACAGAAGTCAACTCTGCCACTCATGTTAACGATCTCTAAGCCAACATAGCAAACACAGAGGCATTAATGACATACACCCTAAGTTAATAATATCCCTAAATCTATCTCTAGAATCTAGAAAATATTAGACAATCATCCAAGATAAGAATTCGAGCACTATATGTCTATAACAACCCAAATTCCTAGCACAGAGAAAAAATCCAGGACAACAATCGATAAAGACTTATAAAGCAAATTAAATATAACGCCATGGGAGATAAATATACATAAGATCAAATTAAATACATATACAAACCCAACTAAAAGAGAATACACAAAGAAGAAGAAAAATGAACCACAAATCTCTCGGTTTGTCACTGTTGATCAAAGAGCAATCCACCCCGAATCATCCGTATGCAAGCTCCATAGTTGTTATCTAAGTTAAACCACTACAAAAGTGAGGTTGATGGAATTAGGAGAAACAAAAACATCCCCAAAATCATAACCAAACAAAATAAAAAAGAAATATAAAGAAAATATGTTCCACAACCATCGCCTGGCGACACAAACACGTCGCCCGACAATACTACCTAAACTCTTAGCCCAGACTATGCCACGTAGGAAATTGACCACAAATATCTTCTTTCGCCCAGTGACATACTCAAGTCGCCCATCGATGCTACTCTTCCTCGCCCAACGACACATCAGCGAAGCAAGGCAGACCCAATTGGAAAATTGGTCCATTCTCACACTACCATCGCCCGACGATGCAGACGTGATGGCCCTTGCCCCACCATCGCCCGACAATGCACATTAACCCAACAATTTTTTTTGCATTTTATGAGCAACTTAAATTGGCTCTCTCTTCTTGGTCTTATTTCTTTATTGATCCAAAAATGTATCTTGGAGCTTTTGTTCCTCTTGCTCCAACATTGCTCAAATACCTACAAAATAAATACAAAACTATCAAACAATACACTATGAAAACGAACACATAAATATATACAAACTAAATGAATTTACACAAAAGTTGGGTTTATTCAACCGATATTAACAACAAAGAGTCGATAAATGCAACAAAAAGTATATACAAAAATAACTACAATTTGCACTTATCAAACTCTCCCCAACTTGAACTTATTTGTCCTCAAACAAGAAACAAACAACTCGAAGAAACAAAAACAATCAACCAAAGAATCACAAATCGATAAGTTTTTAAAACGAAAAACAAATGCAATGGTTCAAATGAAAAATAATACACACAAAGTAAACACTTACCACTAAACTACGACTATAACATAAACATGAAACAAATGCTAAATACAAAAATCATGCCAGATATTCTAAAACAACACTAGTTCATAAATGAATCACACCTAGAAAAATCAATCATCTGTAGATGACAAACACACAAAAATGAGGGATTTTCACTCATCAACAATCTTGCAAACAATAGACTAAATTATGCATTCATCTAAAAATTCACATTGAACATACAGAGGCAAGAATCACAAGGGCTTTTCAAGGTTGTAATGTGGCTTGGTTAAAAAATAAGGCATAAGTCCTAAAGCTAATTGAAACAAAAACTTGCCTTAACCTAAGCGAGTGATCAACTCACAAAGACTCAAGAAACATTGTGATACGGTGGGAGAGCTGACTGTTAATATTGGTTTGTGTTTTTTGTTCGCAAATGTAGCGGTAAGCAAGATTCGCAACCGACTTTTCTTTTATCCAACAAAGAAAGGGTGAAAAGAACACAAAAAGACCTTTTTCGAGATTTCTGAGTAAGGGGGTAGATTATGGAAAGGGAAGGTATTAGCACCCTTTCAATCCATGGTTTTCCATGGGCTCTTAGGTACTTGCTCATTTTTTTGAAAATTGCTTTCGTGTTTGTGTGTTTTGAAAAGCTTTGAAAATGCCTTAGTGCGGTGATTCACTTTATGGTAACTCTTGTATCAGTCCTCAAGAGTGTGATAAAGCGTTTTGAAAACTTTGTTTGAAAAGTGTTTGAAAGTGTGGTGTGAAAATTTGTTTGAGCAAGTACCTAACAGTTATCTACCTACTAAAAAAAACTATTCTTTTCCTCCTATCCTTTAGACTGTGTTATCCTACTATTAGTGAGTAGGTAACCCTAGACGTTGGCTGTTGAGGGACTAACGAAGGGACGTAATGGTCATTGAAGGCAACATGTAAGGATACCTTAGAATTTTGAAGGGACTATCATTATAAGATCATTTCTCGTAGGCAACTCGAGGGACATTTAGGGACTATAATCTTTATGATGACTTTAAACTGAGGGTCTTTGCTACGAGTATCCTTATGCTCGAGGTACATTACCATTGTTTCCGAGGCAACCAAGTGGGAAATACCCTAGGGGTGCAAGTGTGTAATAGTGTGCTATTTCAGATATTTTATCTTGCAGTTTAGTGATCTAAGATTGATTGATTAAGCATGCACGCCTAGGTTGCTAACAATTATATACAAGTATATACAAAATATAAAAGCGAGAAAATAGAGGGTCATATGCTATTACAAGGCTTTGGTGTAGATACATAAAGAATGAATGAAAAAATAAAGTGCAGAAATAAAAAACCTAATTAGCTATTACATAATTGATAAAAATAAGCATACAACAAAATAATAACGCGCGAGAATTAACTGGAAAAAAGGTTCAAAACCCTAAATATCTAATTTGATGATTGAAAAATATTTTTGGGATTTTATATAAAAAAGATTTGATTTTGACCTAATTCTACTTGATTTTAATTAATGAAAAATATTAGAATTGATTAAAACAATTAATTTGCAAAAATTAATTTATTTAAAAAAAACTAAATCCTATTTTTTTGTGACTATTTTCTGATTAAAAAATAGATTGAAATAAAAATCAATTAGACTAATTAAATAAAATAAATAGTAAAATCAAAGAGAAAAGAAATGGGCCAGAGGGGGTATGAACCCAAATTAGGGATTCTGTTGCTGAAATTATGCCCAAGCCCAATCCTATTGGCCCAAGGCAATGTAAGATCCAGTGTGATTGTGCCATGAGTGTCCACCATGGGGAGCTTCATTGGAAGCATTTGATCTAGGCGCTGATTGATCCAAGGGTGATGATCTTGAGGCATACAGTGAGTGCGCTTGGAAAGGAAGCATTAGATCTGCAAATAAATTGTGAGAAAAATAATATGTAGGAGGCAGGGATCAAACCCCTGACCTCCTACCCACGCGCGCTTTAAAAACCTTTCCCTTTGCCACTGAGCCAACTCTTCATTCGTTATTATAAACAAACAATATATATTATATGTAATGATGGTTAGTAGCTGTAATAAAAATGCGCAAAAATTCAAATGGGTCACTCAGGTTTGGACACGCAATCATCTTCCTTGTTGGGACTATCGTTTTAGACTAAGGCCTTTACCTACAGACAGCCATGTAGCTACAAACTTGCAATTCTCAAAAATCAGCACCAGGCAATATAAATTAAATCTAATTATACAGATCAACTGGGTTTGGTCTTGTGAGTACAATGGTACCCTTCTTTGGCCCTGATTTTCCTGAAACAAAAAACCCTAAAATGAAGCTTCAAACTCTAGCAATGAAAGTCAGTTAAATATACATCTAAACACAAAATTAATTATGCAAACATGTTCTAAATGGTCACACAAACATAAATGCATACTTGAAATTCGTTTATCATGCGTGTATAGTCAAAATCAAATTCAAGAATAAGAGCAAACAGTGATACATGTGCAGGCTGTTTCTGGATGTGTTGACGAGTGAGAGTGGTCTAGATAGCTTCCAAATACGCCCAGGAGTGGATTGTAATCCTTGAAACGCCTTGAATCTCCCTCTAAAGAAAAATTCGATCACCACTTTTTTTGTCAAAATTTTGAGACTCTTGTGGGTGTTCTACACGGCCAATTCTTCTTTCCATGATCAGGGTTTGTTATGCATATATAGTAGAACGAATTAGGTTAACAAAACTAAATTAAATCTTGAAGATTGAGTGAGAAAAGATTTGATTTGTGTCTTGTATTTTTTGTTTCTAAAATAGGCCAAATCTTGCTATTTTTATTCCAATCACCACTTGCACGAAATCCTTGATTTGCCAGCTGATTATAGACTCACGATGTGCTCATAAAATCAAATCTTGGATTTTATTTCATTATTCCACTATTTAAATTGATTTATTTTTATTTAAATGAATAAAAAATCAAAAATAAAAATAAAAATAATAAAATAATAAGTGGATAACCTCAAGGGCCGTGGGCCATTTTAGGAACAAGTTTCAAGCTAGAAAACATGAGCCCATTTGGAAAAAAAATCAATTTTGATCAATGTTGACTTTATGCACATTTCCAAAAATTGGTCAACTTTAGAAATGCATACCTCTCTCATTTTCTACCCTAAGAGGGTTTTCTTGGACTTTTTAGAAAGATTAGGGTGTCTTCTAAACAATCCTTTTGGTTTCATATCAATTGGATCTTCCATGTTCATGTAAGGAGCTTTGACCAAAAAGGTGTTTATGTTGACTTTTTGAAATGACCTATAATGTATGAACTTGTATCTTTTGATTGAGGCACTTCTTGACCTTGAGGGTTGAAGAGAAGTTGTAGGTAATTGGTTTATCTTCAAAATGAGCCTTGGTTGGAAAATTTTGGATAAGGTATGAAAAAGTTATGCCTGGTCAAAGTTTGGTTGACTTTTCCTATAGAAACCCTAAATTGCCATTTTGACTTTTGATGAGTTAGGAGCATTTCTTGAGGAATCATGATTAACCCTTTATAAAATGATGGAGATTACTTCAAAATGTTAATGTTGACCAAAAATCTTGAAGTTTGACTGTATTTGGGCCACAGTTGACTTTTGACCCAATATAGTTGATTTCCAGACATCTGAGCAGTTGACTGAGCAAACTTGTTGTGTAAGGCATGAAACGTGACATGGATGGTCTTGGATGACATATTAGGGAAATGGAGGACATTTTGTACCCTTGTGACTCAACAATCTTGCTTGAAACTAAAACTCTAGTTTGAGGCTTATTGTCTTAAGAGGAGGATTTGTCTGGTCAATCCTTAGTCAACCTTGAGCAACTGAAGCTCTCTGGAAGCATGTCTTGAGTGAAATGAGAGGGAAAATCTTGGGGTACAATAGCTGCCCCTGTTCAATCTTCTTAAACCCAAGGATGTATATTGGTTGATCTGCCTTTCGTGATCTGAAGGTGGAAGATGATTGAACACTAGAGTGCCCAGAAATTTGCACTCGTCTGAAATGATACTGGTAGTTGATGACGTCGAGAATAGGCTTACAAACGCCATGATGGAAGATTTTCGGGGATGGGCTTAAAGATGCCAACCAGAGAATGTGACGGAGGGTCGTCGGAGATGGGCTTAAAGATGCCATCCAGAACAATGATGATTTCATGAGATATCCCTTTGTGGGAATTCCTACGACTGTTATTGAGGAGGACTCCGCTAAGGAATGTTGGTGTCTGTCTTGGAGCGTAGAGTTTTAGGAGTTCCAGTTGTTCGTTACTCTACTGGGGAGTCATCACTTGATTGAATAGACAGAAATGAACTGCTATCTGGTCAGGATCTAGGCTTTACAGTGGCTTACTGAGGATAATAAGGCTAACTATTATCTGGTCATGCTCCAGGCTTCACAGCGACTTACTGGGGAGATGAGATTAAACTGTTATCTGGTCAGGATCCAGGCTTCACAGTGTCTTGAATTGTTGATTAACTATTATCTGGTCAGTTTCCGTGTTTCATAACTTCTTTAAATGGAATAGAAATATTAGTATTGATTTGACTGGACCAGAGAAAGGTCTCGAGTTGTTTTCAACTGGGATAGAAATCTTAGTATTGATTTGACTAAACTAGAGAAAGATCTCGGATTAACTTTGACTGGCATAGTAATCAAGAGAATCTTAGTATCGATTCCACTGACCCAGATGAAAGTCTTGGAACATCTTCAATTGGCATTGTAATCAGAGAGATCTTAGTGTTGATCTGGCTAATCCAGAGAAAATCTTGGGTTAACCTTGACTGGCATAGTAATCAGGAGAATCTTAGTATCGATTTAATGGACCCGGATGAAAGTCTTGGAAACTCTTCCACTGGAATGATAATCAGAGAGATCTTAGTGTCGACCTGTCTGACCCAGGGAAAATCTTGGGTTAACTTTGACTGGCATAGTAATTAGGAGAATTTTAGTATCGATTCAACTGACCCAGACGAAAGTATTGGAGTTCGGAATGGTAATCAGAGAGATCTTAGTGTCGACCTATCAGACCCAGGGAAAATCCTGTAAGGACATATTTCTGAGGAAAATCCTGGAATAGCCCTTTGTTAGACGTAGCTTGTTGATTTTATCTTTTCCCTGAAAGGTAAAGAGTTAGTCGTATGCAATGTCATGATGTATGAAATGCATTGTGATGATTTTTTAAAAATAAATGAGATTGTGTTGTATGTAATATGTATGCGCATGCCATGATGTATGCATATGGGATGCTATTGCGGTACTTCTTAGTCAGGGAAAATAAATCTCGGACTGCTGCTGAAGAGCATTGGGAAGCTGAATTCTTCATTTTCGTTTGGGGTGGTGAATTAAGATGATTATGCTAAGGATTTACTCCTTTCTGTTTGCGAATATTTTACCGGGGAGAGACTTTTCCTGAGAATAACTTTGTAGGGGAATAACTCTATTTGAGAGAGGAGATGCTTTGCTGGAATATTTTGCCGATTCAGAGAAATAAACTCTGTCGGGGGATGAACTTCTGTAGCTAGAGAAATAAACTCGGTTAGGGATTGAGCTTCCACATTCAGAGAAATAAACTCTACTCGGGATAAGGTTCCGCAGTCAGAGAAATAAACTCTACTCGGGAGAAAGCTTTATAAACTGTTTGCGATTATAAAACTTGGTTGGGGAATATAGATATCGGCTCTCTGAAGGAACTCTGCTGGGGAAAGTAACTCCTGTTTGGGGAAGCAGAGATCAAAACTTTTGGTTACCTCTACTTTGTGGGGAGTGTAGATGTCAAGGGGTCTCCTGTACTGGTGACTTTGCCTCAAACTGTCCCTGCCCCTGTACCATGCTGAACAGAGTAACTGTCGGGATTGAAATGGTTTTATAGACTTTGCCCCGTTCCTTAAGTCATGGGCAAATGTCCTTCTGTTTCTTATGTAAATATTTGTGAATAGCAATCATATTCAAATTCATATGTCAAGAATAAGTCATTGGACGTTTTTTGCAAAACAAAACAGAAAAAAGAAAAAAAAAGAAAAGCAAATAGTTTTGTACTTCCAAAAAATGATTTGTATTGATTTCTGAAGTTTGCCTATAACAGGCATTGTGTATAATGAAGCTGACGTTCTAATAGGAGAGCGTTACCGTGAGAGCGAAGACTATACAAAGTAGTGTATAAAGAGAAGAAACAGCTATGTGTAATAATCCCATTGAGTTTCAACTCTGCTATTGCCCTTATGTCTTCGAGCGTCTCATCACTTTGCTACTTGTCTGGAGCTGACTGGATTGATCGGTGTCGTTTGATCTTGATAGTTGATACTGAAGTGTGGTTGTAAGGTGATCCAATGGGACATAGTGATACCCTTCAAATCCCTAACTTTTTCCTGGACCTCCCTTTCGGGTTTTCAGTCCACCAGGATACCCTTTTTTGCCCAAGCCGCCTTTTCAGGTTTTCGGCTTGCCGGGTGTACAAATATTTTTTGTTTTCATCCCTAATTTTTTCCTGAACCCTTTTGGTTCACCGGGATGCCCTTATTTTTGCCTAGGCCAATCAACCTAGCGGGTCTTTATTCATGCGTAGTATCTTTTCACTATGTCCGCATTAACAGGGTGAGGAAGGTCGTCACCATCCATAGTGGTCAGAATCATGGATCCAGCAGAAAATATGCTTTTGATCACAAATGGCCCTTCGTATATGGGAGTCCATTTTCCCGTGGGATCAACTTGCGGCAATATGATGCGCTTGATCACTAGATCCCCGACTTGATATACTTGGCGTCTGACCTTTTTGTTGAAGGCCTTGATCATCCATTTTTGATACATTTGACCATGATAGACAGCAGTAAGCCTTTTCTCATCAATCAGATTTAGTTGATCAAGTCGAGTCTGGACCCAATCGTCTTCATTCAAACTTGCATCCTTCATGATTCTCAGAGAAGGGATCTGGACCTCAATGGGCAGGACAGCCTCCATACCATATACCAGAGAGTAGGGTGTTTCCCCTGTCGACGTTCATACGGAGGTGCGGTACCCATGAAGAGCAAATGGTAACATCTCATGCCAGTCTTTATATGTCATTGTCATCTTCTATATGATTTTCTTAATGTTCTTGTTAGCAGCCTCCACATCGCCAGTCATCTTCAGCCGGTAAGGGGAAGAATTATGATGCTGGATCTTGATCTGTTTACAGAGTTCGGTGATCATCGTGTTATTGAGATTTATACCATTGTCAGTGATGATTCTCTCTGGCACACCGTACCGACAAATCGGGTTATGCTTGATAAACCGTGCCACAATGTTCTTGGTAACAGTAGCAAAAGAGGCAGCTTCTACCCACTTCGTGAAGTAATCAATGGCTACCAGGATAAAGAGATGCCCATTGGAAGCGGTAGGTCTAATCTCTCTGATCATATCAATTCCCCACATTGCAAAGGGCCAAGGAGCCATCAAGATGTTCAAAGGAACCGGAGGCACATGCACCTTATCGGTATAGATCTGGCATTTGTTACAAGTTTGAGAATGTTGTTAGCAGTCTGCTTCCATAGTGGACTAATAGTATCCTGCTCGTAGGATCTTTTTAGCCATGGTATGACTGCTAGAATGGGTTCCAAAGGTACCTTCGTGTAAATCTGTTATAATCCTCTCTGCTTTGCTCTTGTCTACGCATCGAAGTAAAGTAGAGTCATGGTTGCGCTTGTAGAGGATTCCATTACCGAGGAATAACTTTATGGCGAACCTTCTCAGAAACTTCTTATCATTGACGGATGCCCCCTCGGGATATTCTTGAACCTCAAGATACCTTTTCACTTCATGAAATCAAGGTTTTTCTTCTACTCCTTTAGTGTCGATCTCGTAGCAGTATGCCGGTTCATCCAACCTCTCGATGGTAATTCAGAGGGCCTCATTGTCCCATTTGACCTTGAACATAGATGACATGGTAGCTAGCGCGTCCGCTTAGTGATTCTCTTCTCGTGGAAAATGTTTAAAGCTTACCTCATCAAAGCGTGGAAGAAATGTCAGCACGTGCTCTTTGTACGGTATGAGATTCGGGTGCTTCGTGTCCCACTCGCCTTTAATTTGAATTATTACCAAGGATGAATCCATGAAAACGCTCAATAACTTGATCCTCAGATCAATAGCAGCTTTGAGACCCATGATGCATGCTTCATATTCTGCCATATTATTGGTACAGTGGAAGCATAACCTGGCCGTGAAAGGAGTATGACAGTCTTCAGGAGATATAATTACAACACCAATGCCATTTCTAAATGCGTTCGAGGCTCCATCAAAAACTATAATCCATCGGGATCCTTCTTCAGGCCTTCATCCGGTTCAGGTTCTTCATAGTCAGTTACTAGCATAATATTCTCGTCCAGGAACTCAAAATTCATGGACTGATAGTCATCCACAACCTGATGAGCCAAATGATCAGCTAGTACACTTCCCTTGATCGCTTTCTGGGTCGTGTATTGGATATCATATTCGGTCAAGATCTCTTGCCATCTTGCTATTCTTCCGGAGAGGGCGGGCTTTTCAAAGATGTACTTGATCGGATCCATCTTAGATATCAGCAAAGTAGTGTGGGTAAACATATACTGTCTCAATCGGCGAGTAGCCCATGCCAAAACACAACAAGTTTTCTCGAGCAGTGAGTATCTTGTTTCACAGTCGATAAACTTTTTTCTAAGGTAGTATATTGCATGCTATTTCCGACCAGACTCGTCATGCTGCCCCAGCACATACCCCATTGAATTATCTAACACTGTTAAGTACATTATCAAAGTTCTTCCTTCAATTGAAGGCATCAGAATTGGTGGTTCTTGAAGGTATTCCTTGATTCTTTTGAATGAAGTCTGGCATTCGTCATTCCATTTTACCACTTGATCTTTCTTCAGGAGCTTCAATATTGTCTCATAAGTAGCAGTCAAATGGGAAATGAATCTGACTATGTAATTTAGTCATCCTAAAAAGCCTTTGACCTCCTTCTCAGTGTGAGGAGCCGGCATCTCTTATATAGCCTTTACTTTTGCAGGGTCTACCTGAATTCCCTTGTCACTGACAATGAAACCTAGCAGTTTACTAGACCTTACCTCGAAGGTGCACTTGTTTGGATTCAACCTCAGCTTGTACGTCTTCAACCAATCAAATAAATTTTGTAAATAATCAAGTTGTTCTTCCTCAGTTTGAGACATGGCTATCATGTCATCCACATATACCTATATCTCATGGTAAATCATGTCATGAAATAAGGCAACCATGGCTCGCTGATAGGTTGCCCCAACATTCTTTAATCTAAACGACATCACTTTGTAGCAGAAAGTGCCCCATTGCGTGACGAAGGTAGTCTTCTCCATATCTTCGGATGCCATCTTGATCTGATTGTAACCAGAGAAGCCATCCATGAAGGAAAAGATCTTGTGTTGCGCGGTGTTGTCAACAAGAACGTCAATGTCAGGGAGCGGAAAGTCATCTTTGGGGCTTGCCCTGTTCAGATCTCTGTAGTCCACACACATCCATACCTTGCCATCTTTTTTAGGCACCGGAACTACGTTGGCCAACCATTTGGGATAAGAGGTGACGACTAAGAAACCAACATTGAATTGTTTCATAACCTCTTCTTTGATCTTCTATAACATTTCAGGGCGCATGCAACAGACCTTCTGCTTTACCAGAGGGAAATCTTATTTAGTTGGCAGACGGTGAACCATAATATCTGTATCCAGTCCTGGCATGTCTTCATAGGACCAGACAAAGATCTCGACATAGTCATGCAACATTTATATCAACCGCTGTTTGACATTAAGCCCCAAATTTGCGCCGATCTTGACTTCTTTTTTGTCTACCTCTGTGCCAAAGTTTATTGTCTCAAACGGCTCTTCATGAGGCTGTATAACCCTCTCTTCCTGCTGTAACAGTCTAGAAAGTTCTCCAGGTACCTCACAATCTTCCTTACCTTCGTCCTCGACTTGGTTGATCGGATTTTCAAAGTCATAACTGGCAGTAGCAGAACTGTTATCAATGGGATCCAGAGTGAACATGGATCTGCAGTGTGATACGTGAGTGTGTGTAAGAGCATAGCTGTATAGACAAAGTAAAAGTAGAAAATAAAAACAAAGAGCGCAAAATTTGTATGCATAAATGTCCAATGCTTTATTAATTCCAAATGATGATAGAACATGATAACCCTCATAAATAAACCGATGTGCCCCATGTAAGACACAGGACCATAAAGTTATATTGTTTATTGCATATCCAAGAAACAAGAAAGACAATTAATTCTGAACAAAAGTAATTGGTACAAAATCCTTTTCCATCTAGTTACTCGGTCCACCGTTGGTAGTAGCGAAGATCCAGCTGTACATGTCATCATCTTCCATGGCGGAGACAACTTCAATAGCATTGATTCTCGAGCCGTGCTTAGGCATGGGTGCAATTATGACGTTGGGAGTCTCAGGGGGATCAAATTCAATCTCTTTTGCCTCGATCAGATCCTGCACCTTGTTTTTCAAATCCCAACAGTCGTTTGTATCATGACCTGGACTTTCTGAATGATAAGCACATCGGGCATTTGGATTGTAGCGGGGAGAGGTAGTGTTGGGATTCTTCGGGGCTTCCTTCAGAATTACCAGATTGGTCTTCAATAATTGTGGCAAAATTTGAGACAGAGTCATATTTATCTGGGTAAACTGTCTTACCTCCCTTTCTGTTCTCGGTTGATTATTCCTTTGTTGGGTAGGTGTAGGTTTAGAGATCATAACAGCCCATACCGCTGGATGGCGTTCAGTTTTGTCCTGACTCCTTTGATTGTACACAGCACTAACCTCTTTCTTCCCAACAAATGGCTTCCTTACTGCACTGGAGGATGCACTCTTTTTTATCTTACCACTCTTAATTCCAGCTTCCACTCTTTCCCCTGTCAAGATTAATTCAGTAAAGTCGGTCGAGGAACTTCCAATTAGGTGATTAAAGAATTGACCAGACAGGGTACCCAGAAACATATCCACTAGCTCCCTATCAGAAAGGGGAGGATGGACTCTTCCTTCTAAGTCCCTCCATTTCTGAGTGTAATCTTTGAAGCCCTCACTAGAACCTATAGCCATAATTTGGAGTTGAGTACGGCTGGGAGCAAGGTCTGCATTGTACTGATACTGCTTATAGAAAGCAGCGTTCAGGTTTTCCCAATTATGGATGTTGGTCCTCTCCAGCTGATAGAACCAATCTAACTGAGTTCTGGATAGACTATCCTGAAAGAAGTAGACCCACAAGTCTATGTCAGCAGTGTGAGGTTGTATCTTTCTCACATAAGATCAGAGGTGCATCTTGGGACATGAAACCCTATCGTACTTGGAAAACACTGGCACTTTGAACTTTGGTGAAATGACAATCCCAGACACCAAACCTAACTCTTCAAAGTCCAACCCAGGCACTTTTTGAATCTTCATTGCACTCATACGTTCTTCCATCTGTTTGTACTTTTCGTCGGCCAGAGGATACTGCTCTTGATTGTAATTAGTATCATTATCAGATTCCCATGGACTAGGGTCTTCCTCTCTTGTATCGCCCTCTTGGTTATCTCCTTCCTTGGATGAAGATGTCAGATCAACCACTTGCTTTAATGGTCCCTTGAATCTCCTTCCCAGATTTACCACACCAGTTGTCCTCATTGGCTTCTTAGTCTTGTCTTTAACAATTAGGGATTTCAGTTCCTCTTGCCCATTGGATAGAGCCATGATCATCTGTTGGAATTGTGCGTTCTGAGTCTGTAAGTCCTTCACAGTTTGTTCTAGAGTCATTTCTTTACGGCTGAAATAAACAGTGAAGAAGATGAGAAACCTTCTATGAAACCTGTTTATTCAATGATATGTATGGTGTGTGTATGCAATGATTTCAAGGACCTTATTGGATTTAAGCTCTTTTAAACAAAACAAAGAGCAAAACTTTTTATTAGCAAGTTTTAAAGAAACAAAAGATTACGCAAGGATAAACATTGAAAGGAAATTCCTAAGTCTCCCATGGGCGCTTCCTCTTGGTGTTGAGGTAGGTGTTGAGGTTCCTCTGTTCATGAAGTTGTTTTGTTAATTCCATCACCTTCTTCTCACTTTCATAGAATTGAGCCTCAAAAGTATCTCATTCTTCCTTGAGCTGGATCCAATACTTTTGCAACTCTTCGAAGTTGGTTGGCATATCAGGATAGAGAATAATACGGAACTTGCCCCCTTGAACAGTAGGTTCTAAGATCACCGGTAAGATGGAATCATATGGAATCATAAGAATTTAGGCTCGAGCTCTCACCCATTTGAGATAAGGTTTCAAAGGGATGGAGTTCTTATGCCCCCAAAGTCCTACTATCAGTCTTCTTATTAATGCCCCAAGAGCGGATGAATCTCTGATGATAATTATGCAAATCATATGAGTAGTTAAACACAATACCCTGGATGAGCACATCCGGTGTACCATCTCTCTGTGTATAGCCAAATTGACGTAGTGCTAAAGAAGGATTATAGGTGATGCCTCCCCTAATTCCCAGGAGTGGCACATTAGGAAATTCTCCGCAGCGATCAATAAAAGAAATGTCCTCTTGAGAGCAAGGACACCAATGGATGTCGGAGTGAGAGAGAGAGACATTAGTATTTGACTCCACCTTAAGCCTAAATCATTTTGCATTACTAACCGAGGAAGGTGCGAAATAAACTACCTATATATCAGAGGGGTGGAACACATGAGAGTTCCTTGCTTCTTCAGAGTACGAGTATGGAGAGAATGTAGGATATCTCCGACCAATGTTGGAACTGGATTGTATGCAAGAAAGATGTTGATGGCATTCACATCTATAAGTTGATCTGAATTAGGAAACAGGACCAACCCATAGATCAAGAGGGCTAATACATCTTTGAATGCATGATAGCTCATAGCATCCAGGAAAGTCTGAGCTTTCTTCATCAGGAAATTTTCAAGGAGACCCTTAACTCCACTTCTTTTTTCCCAATTGGACTCAATGTCATATGGTTTCAAGTTCAAATCTACGGCAACATTTTCAGAAGCTAGGTCTTGTTCTAAACCAGTGAAAGGTACTCGCTCTAATATAGGTAAACCAAGTAACTTAGAGAATTCTTCCAGTGTAGGCACCAGTTGATAATCTGGGAAAGTGAAGCAATGGTGCTTAGGGTCGAAGAACTGGAATAAGACACTCATCAAATCTTCGTCAAACCCGGTGGTAACCAAACTGAGCAAGTGACCATGTCTTTTTTGGAATGATGAGTCCTCAGGGATTTTCAAGACTAATTCCTTGATCTTAGGAGGAACCTCTGTGAAGTGAATCCAGATGGTTTTTCTGCGACCTGAATTCATATCCTACAAAACAGCCAAGAGGTAAATCCAATAGGTCCTTGAAATGATTAGTATGTATGAATGTCATGATGTTTATGATGTCATGATTATGCTAAAAATCACAGATAAACACAAACAAATCACACAATAGACCTTAGGTTCAAAGGCTTGCATGAGTTTTTAAGGTATGTACCCGCTTGAATGTTCAATTGACTCAACCTGTCCTATTAATAGTAACAGGGTTCTAAGGATCCTCAATATGACTGACCTTCCCTTCAGAAATTGTTTAAGCTCCACACTAAAGTATTGCGGCAAAAAAATACTGAAAGTCCAGCCTCAATGAGTGTAGTATCGAGTATCAACCAATCTTCGGTCGGAACCAAAGTCGGTTATCTCACTACTTCCTAATGGCTAGGATGAGTCCATTAAAGGTTCTAAAGGTCAGTTAGCGCTTAGTGACACTATGAGGAAGCCTGATGTTATGCTTAACTTACTCAAGAAACATTAGTACAATCCAAAGTATCGCGCTAATGTAGCCACCACTTTGTCTGTATCGGTCTACACCGTACAACCTCCATGATTTATTGCTACATACCTAAAAAGTGTCCCCAGATCTGGGTATAGGATCTTTACAAGAATACCCCAACAAACCCTCAAAGATAAAGCAGTCAAAGCAGACAGAGAAAGCAATTTAAAATGATCTAGACCCTACGGTAAACCCCACTTTATAATTTTCCCCAATAAAGTACCCAGTTTTGTGACACGAAGGGAGAGTTGACTGTTAATACTGGTTTTCGGTTTTTGTTCGGAAATGTCACGGTAAGCAAGAGTCTCCATCGACTTTTCTTTATCCAACAAGGAAAGGGTGAAAAAAACAGAAAAATACCTTTTTCGAGATTTTTGAGTAAGGGGGGTAGATTATGGAAAGGGAAGGTATTAGCACCCTTTCCATCCATGGTTTTCCATGGGCTCTTAGGTACTTGCTCATTTTTTTGAAAATTGCTTTCGTTTTTGTGTGTTTTGAAAAGCTTTGAAAATTCCTTAGTGCGGTGATTCACTTTATGGTAACTCTTGTATCAGTCCTCAAGAGTGTGATAAAGCGTTTTGAAAACTTTGTTTGAAAAGTGTTTGAAAGTGCGGTGTGAAAATTTGTTTGAGCAAGTACCTAACAGTTATCTACCTACTCAAAAAAAAACCTATTCTTTTCCTCCTATCCTTTAGACCGTGTTATTCTACTATTAGTGAGTAGGTAACCCTAGTCGTTAGATGTTGAGGGACTATCGAAGGAACGTAATGGTCATTGAAGGCGACATGTAAGGATACCTTAGCATTTCGAAGGGACTATCATTATAAAATTATTTCTCGTAGGAAACTCGAGGGACATTTAGGGACTATGATCTTTATGATGACTTTAAACTGAGGGTCTTTGCTAAGAGTATCCATACGTTCGAGGGACATGACCATTGTTTCCGAGGCAACCAAGTGAGAAATACCCTAGGGGTGAAAGTGTGTAATAGTGTGTTATTTCAGATATTTTATCTTGCAGTTTAGTGATCTAAGATTGATTGATTAAGCATGCACGCCTAGGTTGTTAACAATTATATACAAGTATATGCAGAATATAAAAGTGATAAAATAGAGGGTCCTATGCTATTACATGAATTTGGTGTAGATACATAAAGAATGACTGAAAAAAAAAGTGCATAAATAAAAAACCTAATTAGCTATTACAAACCGGGCGCAATTACATAATTGATAAAAATAATCGTACGACAAAATAATAACTCGCGAGAATTAACTGGAAAAAATGTTCAAAACCCTAAAAATCTAATTTGATCGTTGAAAAATATTTTTGGGATTTTATATAAAAAAAGATTTGATTTTGACCTAATTCTACTTGATTTTAATTAATGAAAAATATTAGAATTGATTAAAACAATTAATTTGCATAAATTAATTTATTAAAAAAAACTAAATCTTATTTTTTTTGTGATTATTTTCTGATTAAAAAATGGTTTGAAATGAAAATCAATTAGACTAATTAAATAAAATAAATATTAAAATCAAAGAGAAAAGAAATGGGCCAGAGGGGGTATGAACCCAAATTAGGGGTTGTATTGCTGAAATTCTGCCCAAGCCCAATCGTGTTGACCCAAGGCAATGTGAGATCCATAGTGATTGTGCCAGGAGTTTCCACCATGGGGAGCTTCATTGGAAGCATTGGATCTAGGAGCTGATTGATCCAAGGGTGATGATCTTGAGGCATACAGTGAGCGCGCTTGGAAAGGAAGCATTGGATCTGCAAATAAATTGTGAGAAAAATAATATGTAGGAGGCAGGGATCGAACCCCTGACCTCCTTCCCATACGCGCTTTGAAAACCTTTCCCTTTGCCACTGAGCCAACTCTTCATTCGTTATTATAAACAAACAATATATATTATATGAAATGATGGTTAGTAGCTGTAATAAAAACGCGCAAACATTCAAATGGGCCACTCAGGTTTGGACATGCAATCGTCTTCCTCGTTGGGACTGTCGTTTTAGACTAAGGCCTTTTCCTACAAACAGTGTTGTAGCTACAAACCTGCAATTCTCAAAAATCACCACCAGGAAATATAAAGTAAATCTAGTTATACAGATCAACTGGGTTTGGTCTCGTGAGTACAATGGTACCCTTCTTTGGCCCTGATTTTGCCTAAAACAAAAAACCCTAAAATGAAGCTTCAAACCCTAGCAATGGCAGTCAATTAAATATACCTCTAAACATACAATTAATTATGCAAACATGTTCTAAATGGTCACACAAACATAAATGCATACTTGAAATTCGTTTATCATGCGTGTATAGTCAAAATCAAAATCAAGAATAAGAGCAAATTGTGATACCTGTATGGGCTATTTCTGGATGTGTTGACAAGTGAAAGTGGTTCAGATAGCTTCCAAATACGCCTAGGAGTGGATTGCAATCCTTGAAACACCTTAAATCTCCCTCTAAAGCAAAATTCAATCACCACTTTTTTAGTCTAAATTTTGAGATTCTTGTGGGTGTTCTACACGGCCAATTGTTCTTTCCATGATTAGGGTTTGTTATGCATATATAGTAGAACGAATTAGGTTAACAAAACTGAATTAAATCTTGAAGATTGAGTGAGAAAAGATTTGATTTGTGTCTTGTATTTTTTGTTTCTTAAATATGCCACATCTTGCTATTTTTATTCCAATCACCACTTGCATGAAATCCTTGATTTGCCAGCTGATTATAAACTCATGATGTGCTCATAAAATCAAATCTTGGATTTTATTTCATTATTCCACTATTTAAATTTATTTATTTTGATTTAAATGAATAAAAAATAAAAAATATATAAAAATAATAAAATAATAAGTTGATACGCTCAGGGGTCATGGGCCATCTTAGGAACAAGTTTCAAGCAAGAAAACATGGGCCCATTTGGAGAAAAAAATCAATTTTGATCAATGTTGACTTTATGCACATTTCCAAAAATTGGTCAACTTTAGAAATTCATATCTCTCTCATTTTTTACCCTAAGAGGGTGTTCTTGGAATTTTAGAAAGCTTAGGATGTCCTCTAAACCACCCTTTTGGTTTCATATCAATTGGATCTTCCATGTTCATGTAAGGATCTTGGACCCAAAAGGTGTTTTTGTTGACTTTTTGAAACGACCTATAATGTATGAACTTGTATCTTTTGATTGAGGAACCTCTTGACCTTGAGGGTTGAAGAGAAGTTGTAGGGAATTGGATTATCTTCAAAATGAGCCTTGGTTGGAAAATGTTTGATAAAGTATGATAAAGTTATGCTTGTTCAAAGTTTGGTTGACTTTTCCTATAGAAACCCTAAATTGCCATTTTTGACTTTTGATGAGTTAGGAGAATTTCTTGAGGAATCATGATTAACCCTTGATCAAATGATGGAGATTACTTCAAAATGTTGATGTTGACCAAAAATGTTGAAGTTTGACTGTATTTGGGCCATAGTTGACTTTTGACCTAGTAAAGTTGATTTCTAGGCATCTGAGCAGTTGACTGAGCAAACTTGTTGTGTAAGGCATGAAAAGTGACATGGATGGTCTTGGGAGACATATTAGGGCAATGTAGGACATTTTGGACCCTTGTGACTCAACCATCTTGCTTGAAACTGAAACCCTAGTTTGAGGCTTATTGTCTTAAGAGGAGGATTTGTCTGGTCAATCCTTAGTCAACCTTGAGCAATTGAAGATATCTGGAGGCATGTCTTGAGTGAAATGAGAGGGAAAATTTTGGGGTACAACAAACACAATTTCAATCAAGCTTCTTCTTCATTCAAAATTTCTTAAACCAATCATAATACTTATTAACACAACATTATTCCATACTCTTTTTGTTTTTTCTTTTTCAAAGCATTTTCAATTTTTTTTCTTTCTGATCTTACCAGTTGATCAGAACCTGAGAAGTGGCCGGAAGATGATCTGTAGTCGGGCTGTGATGTCGAGGAGAAAAGGGGGTTGTACCTGCAAGGCACTCCGACGATCAAGTAAGAGTGGGAACAAGGAGATACAAGCAATGTATTAAGTGTTGAATAGTGAATATTCGATACCTGGCGCTCACAAGTGTGAGGGTATATATAATGCCCCTGGCGTGTGGCCATTGGTTCATGATTTCACACCTAGATATGTGGGTCCATAGAATCAGGTAACTGCCAAGATTTGGTCAAACCGCACATATGTGCTCGTAACTAGCCGTTGGTCCCGGGGAGGGGGTCAGTTACGGGTATCCTCTGGTTAGTTCCTAGTGGCCTGCACGACATTGATGTCGGGCAGGCTGAGAGTATGCTCGTTGGTCATCCTAGGACGGTGCTGGCTCGGGACGCCAAATGATTGATATTTCTCAAGAGATAACGGGAGGTTCAGGTTACATGCGTGCGGTCCGTACTAAAGGAAAGGTCTAGACCGGGCCCATTCAAGTTGTCAGGCCAGTCCAGAATAGTATCCCCCCAAGTCATTTCTTCTAGGTACAAGAGTGATGACTTTAGCACCTGCTCGAGGAACAGGCTCGTCTTACGAGTAAATGGGTATTCTCCGTTGTGCCTTTCTCGTTGGGAGATGAGGAGTTGGTCGTTAGGACCTTTGAATTTGGAGAGGTAGCATGTTTTGGGAAGCGTGCTAGCGAAGCGGCGCAATGATGACCTCGGGCTAGGGTGTAATGATGATGACCCTAGGGTTCCCTAAGCACGTGTATTATATGCACAGATTATTTCAGCTATAAATACGACAGGAAAAGGGCGTTTAGTATTTCTCGTCTTCTCTCTCAACTTCTCGTATTAGCTCGACTGTTGGCCACCATTGTTTTTTGAGTTTTTCTGCTCGCAGCTTCTTACTTCCATCCTTTCTTCTACTATTAACTGGTAAGTTTCTAATCTTTCATTATTGTTCGCTCTCAGTAGTTCTCATTTTTGCCTTTTACTTTCTAGAGATGTATGCGGTTAGGATTTAGGATTTTGTTTACAAGGATGTCGTTGGAGAGGGTTGGCGATAGACGGTGTTTCTGTAGTTTAGAATCGCTGGATATACCGTGGGTCTCCTTGGGGACCTCGTGGTGTGTCGTAGATTTCTCAATAGGGCTTAGGACTTTTTCTGCAAGTCTTGCCCGTTGATACGCCTCAGTGAGGGCTCTGGTCAGGGATATGATCCTTGTTTTCCAGCACCCTTTCACTTGTTTAGCAGTGGAAGGGTGGTTCTGGCAATAATGTGGAGCTCATCTTTTTCCTCTGCTTTTCAGGTGCTATGGATGATAATTCTCGGGTCGATATTTTGAGCAAATCCACACAGTCCTCGGGAAGTTCCTCAGAAGAAACGAGTAGTTCGTCGAGCATCCTGAAAATTTCCCAGGATGTGTAGAATCAAATGGAACATCAAACGGGAGGGGGCGACGTGGAGATAACTTTCGCCGACTAGGGTTGTCTCTTTCCTCTTGGGAACGAGGAGGAACCTCAAGATTTGGTCGCGAATGAATCTTGGGACTAGCCATCGTATTTTTATGAGCACCTAGAGGATGTCTTTACGGACGTGTACACTCACGAGGAGGGTGCCCAGGAGGAATGGTCGTTATACATCCCTGGGAAGGAGATTAGAATCTGCTCGAAATAAGACAAGAGGCGGATCCCAATGTATGACATCGTATTTCAAGAGATGGGTCTTCACCTCCCCTTTTCTGACTTCGAGGTGGCCGTATTCAGTCATTTGTGTGCGGCTCCCTCCCAACTGCATCCGAACGACATCACGTTCATACGAGAGTTCGAAATAGTTTGCGACCATTTTAAAATAGGGGCCATCATTCCCTTGTTCTACTACTGCTTCCACCTTCATAGGAGCAATATCGACAGAAAGTGGGGATGGGTTTCCCTGAAGCAAGGAAATGGGAAGCTATTTAAAGCCTATTTGGAGTCTGTCCGCCACTTCAAAGATAAATACATTTTGGTGAATCCTTCTTCGACCAAGGCGATGTTGAACTTCTTTAGGACCGTTCCTTCGCTAAACGAGGATGGTACTCCCCGACTGAAAGAGTTAGGAGTTCCCGTTGCAAAGTTGGTTTATAAGTTCTCGTTCCAATGGATGAGGAAGCATTTTGACAGCGAATTGGGCTCCTATGTCTGGAGAAAAGGGGAGCTCGGAGATGAGGATCTGGAGAGCTTCACTTTATTGACCGTGTTCGTGGCTCGGATCCCTCGAGTCCAACGAGTCGGTCGGGGAGGTACACTTGTGCTGGACAAAAACAGGGAGGCTGTATACAAGCCGGACCTCATAAACGTCAAGGAGATCCTCGGAAGCGAGGACCCCGTTAGATACTTGGGTATATATATATATATATATATATATATATATATATATATATATATATATATATATATATATATATATATATATATATATATATATATATATATATATATATATATATATATATATATATATATATATATATATATATATATATATATATATATATATATATATATAGTAGCAAGTGATCGTGGTTTGTTTGACTCCTTATTTACTGACTATGTTTTTTTTGTTTGTTTTGCAGATAGCATGAATCCTACTCAGGAACGCTTGGTTAAGACTCTTACTGCCAGAGAGAGGATGGCCCTAAAAGATGCACATACTGGTTCGGGGATAGCTCCTGCCTCGGGGTCGGGAGACTCATCTTCGGCCCACGCTACAGTTGCTCTTTCCCCCGTTGTTGTTTCTTCGAAGGCGAAGAGGCCGCGAGCCGAGGGGAGTGTTGACCTGACTGGTGAACAGGGGAAAGAAATGTACGACATGCCTCCTTGCTAGCTGGAGAAGTCTTTTTTCGAGGGCGCGACTCTCCGCCTTCCCTGAGCTGAATCTCTCCATCTCGAGGGGATGTGCCGCACAGAGAAGAGGGCGATGTTGGCGCAAGAAGTTGGCCGTCGGATGCGGATATTGGAGATGATGGTTTCTTACACCGAAGGGAGTTCCTCTCAGGAGATAAAGATGAAGAACCTTTAGGCCAATCTGGCTACGAGCAAGAAGGCCTTGGTCGATAAAGATAAAGCCCTGAAGCTATCTGAGGAAGAATCGGGAAGGCTCTCCGAGGATCGCAGGGTTCTCTTTCTCGAAAAAAAGGACCTTGAGGTAAAGGTGGTGGCCCTGACTGCCGAGATTATGCCTGCTGAAGACGAGTCAGGGGATACTAGGGACCTAAAGACTAGGGCTGAGCTGGTTGCTCATTTTCAGTTGGTCGTGGACGACGCTCAGGCTGCTTCTGAGGGGAGCTTCAAAAATGTTATAAAGCAGTTGCGTGTGTTGAACCATGGTGTTAAGCTCGACACCTCAGGAATGGAGGTCAATTATGATGTAGCTGCCGGTCAAATTCTGGTCCTTGATTATCTCAAGAATATTGTCACCCATCCGACTTGAGGTCCCGCCCAACTGTCGCTCATTGTTGAGGGAGAAGCAAAATGATGATTATTTTATGTTTATTTAGGCCTGCATGCCGCATTCATTGTATTTGTTTTTCCGGGCCATTGCCGGTTTATGTAATATTCACACATCATCGGCCCAAGTGGTTGTTTTTATTTAAATTTCGGCTAATGGTCGTTTGCTATGAATATTTTAACTTGTGTTTTTTACATGTTTGTTGACAAACTAGCCCGTGGCGTTTTTTATTTTGCTAAGAGTTTATAGCGAGGATTTTCTCGTTCGGTATGTTTGTTAGTGTGGGGAAACTAATCAGATGGCCAGGGTGGATACCGTGCGAGGGCCGAAATCTAGGTCTCATTTTGAGGGACCCGGGTTCGGCAGCGTGAACTTCCCCTCGTGAGTCGGGCGTTCTACCATCGTGGCACATGGACTATGGAGCTCGTTCAAGTTATCCATGTCGAGATGAAGGTACGCTCGTCAATAAAGCGTAGCCTCACCCCTTATGAATACTTTGGGTGTTATGCTTGTGCCTAGGCATGCACACGTGGTCGAGCCTACGTGAGTTTGTCTTTGTTGACCAAACTCATCCACTGACCAGTGTCTTTAACTGTAATATTGTTTTAGATTTTCAGTGTTCCATGATCGAACGAGTTATTCCCCTTGTACGTTTTCCAAGTAATACGCTTCAGTCCCCGTTTTCTCTTAGATGCGATAAGGACCTTCCCAGTTTGCTGCGAGCTTGCCCTGGCAAGATTCTTTGCACTTTCTCTTTAAGACAAGGCTGTCGACCTTGAGCTCTCGTTGTATGACCTTAGCATCGTAGCGCATGGCTATTTTTTGTTTGAGTGAGGCCTTTCGTAGGGCCGCTCCTATTCTGATTTCTTCCACCAGATCGAGTTCTTCGCGGAGGGAGGCGTTGTTCATCTCCTTGTCGGGAGGTGCTTCGGTTCGCCTGGAAGGTTCCTCGATCTCTACGGGAATGAAGGCCTCCGTCCTGTAAGCTAGTAGGAAAGAAGTCTCTCCGGTAGACGAATATGCATTCGTTCGGTATCCCTAGAGTACACTGTGTAAATCCTCGACCCATCGCTTCATGGTTTCGTCCAACCTTCGCTTGAGGCCCCTGAGTATTAATTTGTTCACAGATTCGGCTTGGCCGTTTGTCTGGGGATGCTCGATAGAGGCAAAATGTTGGGTGGTGCCTATTTTGGTGACAAATTCTTGAAAGGTGTGGTCTGTGAACTGGGTTTTGTTGTCGGTGACTGTGGGATTCCAAAGCGAGCAAGGATATTTCTTGTATATAAGCAAAGGATGTTTTGGGCGGTGATTTTGGCCAAAGCTTCAGCTTTTATGCACTTGGTGAAGTACTCGACCTCCATGATTAGGTATTTGTTCTGATTGGTTCCGACCACAAATGTACTGAGGAGATCCAGTCCCCACTAGGCGAAGGGCCGGGGAGAAGAGATGGATTTAAGCTCGTTAGGAGGAGCTAAATGCATGTCTCCGTGCCGCTGGCGTCATGTTGCATGGTGGGCCAGTAATATCATGCCCGTAAGGATTTTCTTGCGAGGGATCTCCCACCTAGATGTTGACCACGATTCCCTCGTGGATTTCGAGCAAGACGCACTCTGCCCTGCTTCGGTCGACGCGCTTGAGAAGTGGAATGGAAAATCCCCTTCTGTAAAGTTTTCCTTCGACCAAAACATACGAGCAAGCTCTCTGCCTGACAATGACCACTTATTTCGGGTCTTTGGGGAGTTTTCCCTTAGTTATATAGTCGTGTACAAGGGACATCCAACAATCGTTGTCCCCTATGGCGAACACTTCTAAGGTAGAACATGGATTTTGGGTGCTCGGTCGAGGAAGTATTTTCTATATCACAGATTTATTCCCTCTTTTTCTCACCGTACTCGCCAACTTAGATAAGATATATGCGAGGGTGTTATGATCGCGGAGAACATGTTGTACGTCCACAAATTTAAATTTATTTTTCCTCTCCCAGACTAGGGCCCAATATTCAGAGAGTTGGTCGTTTTTGACCTGATATTCGCCCAGAATTGAGAGGAGACCAGTTGAGAGTCAGTGAAGATTTTCACTTACTCGGCTCTCAGATCTTCGATCAGTCGTAAACCTGTAAGGAACGCCTCGTATTCGGCCTGATTGTTGGAGGTTGGAAAGGAAATAGCGAGGGATACCTCGATTAGGGTCCCTTCCTTGTTTTCCAGTATAATGCCCGCACTACTTCCGGTCAAACTGGAGGCGCCTACAATGAAGATCATCCAACGACGCAATCCGTCGGGATCTGTGGGCAAGGTTGTTAGAACAAAGTTTGAATCTACTACCCTAAGTTAAAGTTTTGATGATAACAAAATGCTAGATTAAATAAATTGTATAATTCATATGAGACATATATGCTACCTAAAAATTATATTGTGCATTTACAGAAACTCTGATGGATATCAGTATAAGAATGTCAACATCAACATTAGAAGATGAAATATCATATGCCAGCATCAGAAGGTGAAATATCATATGCCAGCATCAGAAGATCAAAGCATGTGCTTACGCTGAAGCTTGATGAACAGATCTACGCTTAACATACTCTAAACTCTGATCAAGACCAAAACAATATCATCAGCACCTAGAAGCGTCAGAATAAGCCAAAGCCAATCAACACGCTTAATTGACAAACGATATTGTGCATTCAAGACACTTTATTATCAACGGCTGTATTCCAAGACAAAGATCTTCTCAATATGGAAAGAACGTAATGGGCATTGAAATGGAATAATTGACTACAACGTATCTTTTCCAAGGCTATATAAACAAGTCAGTGAGAAATGAATTGGCTAATGCTCTACAACTCTTTACACGCATAAAGAAAATCATCTTCATCCTCACTCATACAGCTTGCTATATCTCTCAAATTTCTTACTCTATAGTTATAGCATCCTAGTTTCACATAAGCTTAATTTGTGTATTATCACAGTTGTGATATAAAGTTTTTGTAGAAAACATTCAACACACATAGTATTCATTTATCTGTAAGAAAGAATTTCCTTGAGAAACCGGTCTGTGGTTTAGACTCAAGAAGGCTTTAGCAGTTGTTAAAGCAGTTGTAATATTCAGTTGAATATAGTGGATTAAGACCTCATTGGAGAGAGGCGAAATCACCTTGACGGGTGGACTGGAGTAGTTTGAGATCAAACGAACCAGGATAAAAATAATGTGTTGTCTGCATTTGGATTTCAAGTTTTACAATTCAACCCCCCTTCTTGTGTTTTTAACTTCTTCAATTGGCATCAGAGCGCCTGGTTCTGAGTTAAAACACTTAACCGTGTCAGTATAAGATCCAGCATCAGAAAAACACAATGGCAGGAACATATCAACACACCAGCAATGACAATAATGAAGATAGAGACAGATTCAGCGGCAAACCTCCAGTCTTTGATGGAGAGAATTTTGATTACTGGAAAGACAGAATAGAAAGCTTCTTTCTGGCACATGATGCTGATCTGTGGGACATGGTGATAGATGGATACATGCACCCAGTGAATGCAAGTGGTCAGAAGATTGACAGAAAGGCAATGTCTGATCAACAAAAGCGTGACTTCAAAAATCACCACAAGGCCAGAACTATTCTTCTCAGCGCCATTTCTTACGCTGAATATGAAAAGATATCTAACAGAGACACTGCAAAGAGTATGTTTGACTCTCTCAGAATGACGCATGAAGGCAACATTCAGGTCAAAGAAACTAAAGCTCTTGCGCTCATTCAGAAGTATGAGGCATTCAAAATGGAAGAAAGTGAATCAATTGAAACGATGTTCTCAAGATTTCAAATTCTGGTGGCTGGTCTCAAAGTTCTGGACAAAGGGTATTCTACTGCTGATCATGTCAAGAAGATCATCAGAAGCTTGCCAAAACAGTGGAGGCAAATGGTTACAGCGCTGAAGCTAGCTAAAGATCTCAACAAAATCTCTCTGGAGGAACTTATCAGCTCCCTCAGAAGTCACGAGATAGAGCTAGAAGCTAATGAACCTCAGAAGCAAGGTAAGCCTTTAGCCTTAAAATCTAACATAAAATCTGACTCCAAAGTTTTACAGGCTGTTGAAGAAACTTCTGATGGGTCCTCATCAGAAGAAGACGAACTTTCCCTCCTCTCCAGAAGAGTGAATCAACTATGGAAGAAGAGGCAAAGAAAGTTCAGGAATACCATAAGATCCGATCAGAATGAGTCCTCCTCCAGATACAGAAGTTCAGACTCCTCCTCTGGATACAGAAAATCTGAAGGCTCTTCAGGAAGCAGAAAGCTAAACACTAAGGACATCATCTGCTATGAATGCAATGAGCAAGGACACTACAAGAGTGACTGTCCAAAGCTTCAGAGGGAAAAGCCCAAAAAGAAGTTTAGAAGGGAAAAGAAGAAGAGTCTCAAGGCTACATGGGATGACTCTAACTCGTCTGAAGCTGACTCAGAATCAGATGATGAGAGAGAAAACATAGCTCTCATGGCTAACATATCAGAAGACAGTGAAGCTTCTGAATCAGACTCTGAATCAGACACCGAAGAGGTATTCCCTGACTTTGCAATTAATTTTACTAAGGCTGAACTTGCTGAAAGCCTTAATGAAATTCTTGAAAGATATCAGCAGATCTGAGTTAAATTCAGAAATCTGAAAAGGAATCTTGATTCTGAATCTGATAAAACTGAGAGTCTTAAATTGGAAAATTCTGAGTTGAAAAATAAAATTTCAAAATTAGAAAATCTTTTACAAAACTCTCAGAAGGAAACAATTTCTGAAACTCCCAGCAGCGCTGATGAGATCATCAAGGAGTATGATCACAGCTTTCAGAAGTTCCTTGCTAAAAGCATAGATAGAAGCAAAATGGCTTCAATGATCTATGGAGTTAGCAGAAACGGCAGAAAGGGAATAGGATACCAAAGTAAGGTACCTACACCAAAGAATGCCATGGACCTAATTATTAAACGCACTCCTCTGAATTCACACTTCGTGTATGGTCACACACATGACATTAAATATACTAGTAGTAATTATCCTGTGAAACCAAAATTCAACCAGAGTTTTGGTAAAACTAACAAATCAGGACCCAAGAAAATATGGGTACCTAAGGATAAAATAATACATGTTGCAGATATCTTTAGCAGCAAATCAGAAACACCAGTCATGGTACCTGGACTCTGGCTGCTCACAACACATGACAGGAAGAAGGCATATGTTCCAAAGCCTGGAACTTAAGCCTGGAGGCCGCGTAGGCTTTGGAGGCAATCAGAGGGGAAATATCATTGGCTCTGGAACAGTAGGTAATGGAAATATTCCCTCTATAAATAATGTTCTATTAGTAGATGGATTAATGCATAATCTGTTATCCATAAGTCAATTAAGTGATAACGGTTATGATATAATATTTAATCAAAAATCATGTAAAGCTGTTAGTCAGAAAGATGGGACTATCCTATTTTATGGAAAGAGGAAAAACAACATTTATAAAATCAAACTTTCTGAACTGAAAAGTCAGAATGTAAAGTGTCTTTTGTCTGTTAACAACGAGCAATGGATCTGGCACAGAAGATTGGGGCATGTTAGTATGAGAAGAATATCTCAGATTAACAAACTCAATCTGGTCAGAGGACTTCCTAATCTGAAGTTCAATTCAGAAGCTCTGTGTGAAGCATGTCAGAAAGGCAAGTTTGCAAAACCTGCTTTCAAATCTAAAAACGTTGTTTCCACCTCTAAGCCATTAGAACTTCTGCACATTGACTTATTTGGACCAGTTAAAACTACTTCAGTCAGTGGCAAGAATTACGGGTTAGTAATCGTAGATGACTATAGCAGATGGACATGGGTAAAGTTCTTAAGACACAAGGAAGAGTCACACTCTGTGTTTGTCACCTTCTGTAACCAAGTTCAAAATGAAAAGGATCTTAGAATCGTTAAAGTCAGAAGTGATCATGGTGGAGAATTTGAAAACAAAGATTTTGAGTCATTCTTTAATGACAGAGGCATTCTGCATGATTTCTCTTGTCCTAGAACTCCCCAGCAAAATGGAGTTGTAGAACGAAAGAACAGAACTTTACAAGAAATGGCCAGAACCATGATCAATGAGACAAACGTTGCTAAGATCTTCTGGGCAGAGGCAATAAACACAGCGTGCTACATTCAGAATAGAATCTCCATAAGACCTATTCTGGAAAAGACTCCATATGAATTGTGGAAGAACAGAAAGCCCAACATTTCATATTTTCATCCATTTGGATGTACTTGTTTTATGTTAAACACAAAAAATTATTTGAACAAGTTTGACTCTAAAGCACAGAAGTGTATTATGTTAGGATACTCTGAACACTCAAGAGGGTACAGAGTGTACAATACAGAAACACAGGTTATGGAAGAATCAATTAGTGTTCGTTTTGATGATAAGCTTGACTCTGAAAAGTCAAAGCAGAATGAAGTCTTTGCAGGTATGGAAGTTGAATTCACAAGTTCTGAAGACAAATCATCAGAAGCTCTCAACAAAGACACTCCTTCAACATCAGAAAGAGGCACTGCGAGCAATCCAACAACATCTGTTGATCAACCTCAGAAAAGACTACCCAGAAGCAGCATGGATCACCCAGAAGAAACAATCTTAGGGAGAAAGGAAGATCCAATCAAAACAAGAGCCAGCTTCAGAAACTCTGAAGAATCCCTCATGGGACTTGTTTCTCTGATTAAACCTTCTTCAATTGATGAAGCACTTCTGGACAACGACTGGATTCTAGCAATGCAAGAAGAGCTGAATCATTTCACCAGAAATGACGTGTGGGATCTAGTTCCCAGACCAAAAGGATTCAACGTCATTGGAACAAAATGGGTGTTCAGAAACAAACTGAACGAACAAGGTGAAGTCATCAGAAAAAAAGCATGACTGGTAGCACAAGGTTATAGTCAGCAAGAGGGGATAGACTATACAGAAACCTTTGCTCTAGTCGCCGGGTTAGAATCTATCAGACTTTTAATTTCTTTTGCAGTTAATAAAGGCATCACTCTATATCAGATGGATGTCAAGAATGCATTCTTAAATGGCTATATAGAAGAAGAGGTTTATGTGCACCAACCCCCTGGTTTTGAAAGTACAAAAAATCCAGAGTATGTTTTCAAACTAAAGAAGTCACTGTATGGTCTAAAATAAGCTCCCAGAGCTTGGTATGAAAGACTAAGTAACTTTCTGTTAGAAAAGGATTTCACCAGAGGGAAAGTGGACACAACCTTATTATGTAAGACAGTTAAGAAGGACATCTTAGTGTTTCAGATTTATGTTGACGATATTATATTTGGATCTACTAATCCTTCTCTTGGAAGAAAATTTGCTAAGTGTATGCAGGCAGAATTTGAGATGAGCCTCATGGGGGAACTGAAATTCTTTCTGGGAATTCAGATAAATCAAACTCCAGAGGGAACCTACATTCATCAGAGAAAATATGTCAGAGAACTTCTGAAGAAATTTGATCTCTCAGAATGTAAGTCATCAAAGATTCCAATGCATCCCACGTGCATTCTGGAAAGAGAAGAGGTAAGCAAAAAGGTAGAACAGAAGGTCTACAGAGGTATGATTGGTTCTCTTCTTTATCTGACGGCTTCAAGGCCTGATATTCTATTCAGTGTATGCATTTGTGCAAGATTCCAATCAGATCCTAGAGAATCTCACTTAACAGCTGTTAAGCGAATTTTCAAGTATCTGAAAGGTACTACTAATATGGGTTTATTTTATAGAAAATCTAGTGATTACAGCTTAGTAGGTTACTGTGATGCTGACTTTGCTGGAGACAGAGTAGAGCGTAAAAGTACTTCTGGAAGCTGCCAGTTTCTGGGAGAAAATCTGATCTCTTGGTCCAGCAAAAGGAAATCCACAATTGTGCTATCAACAACAGAAGCTGAATACATAGCAGCAGCAGGATGCAGCACACAAATGCTCTGGATGAAAAGTCAGCTTGAAGACTTCCAGATATTTGAGAGTAACATTCCTATACTCTGTGACAACACTTCTTCCATCTGCTTAAGTAAAAATCCAATTTTGCATTCTAGGGCTAAGCATATAGAAATAAAACATCATTTCATTAGGGACTATATTCAGAAAGGCATTTTAAACTTAAAATTTATTGATACAGACCATCAATGGGCTGATATTTTCACAAAACCACTTTCTGAAGATAGGTTCAACTTCATTCTGAATCATCTCAGCATGAAGCTCTGCCCAGAGTGAAAATGTTTTAAGTTTATATATTAACCTTCAGAATCTGTTTTATTTTACTGTGAACTTCTGATCAATCTTCTCTCAGAAATTTAGACATGCAGATTGTATCAGATTCTATCCATAAAGATCTGAGCATTTCATTTCAAGGATAGATGTGTTGTTCACTAAATCAAACAAGTGTCATCCAGTCATCAGCTAATTCCTGAGGCAGAACACGCGTGCACGCTTCTGAGAAGGAAAAGTGCTGATTGGATGCATTGAGACACATGTCATGGGTAACCGTTCCAAATATCTTTCTAAATCCCCCAAAATCAGCCAACATTAAATGCGAGTAATCATGATTTAATTATCTCTCTTAAAACATTTATGTTTTCAAAACATTTTGAAACCTATTTAAACGCCTTAAACATCATTCATTCTTTTTTACCGTCACTTACAAATCTTCAACATTTTTCTGTGTTCTTACTGTGTGTAATTTTTTTTCAAAGAAACCCTTTTCAAGCTTTTTCTCAAAAACCCTTGTGTGAACATGGCATCTTCTAGCACTCCTTCTGCAGGTTCCCAGCAAGATGCTTCTTCTGAACTGTATCAGACTCCTTTCAGAACGCTCCTCACTCCAGTCAAGAACTTGGAAGTTCTGTCAGAATTGATAGTAGATTTCAACAGTTTGAAGGAAAATGGATTTGATTTGTCTGAAGAAATTAAGGCACAAGGTTGGGAAAGGTACTTTGATAGGTTGGTGGGTCCAACGTTCCCCGTCTTGGTTAAACAATTCTGGATACATGCGTCTTCCTTAACTCATCAGGTTACTTCGTATATCATGGGAAAGAAAATTGTGATTACTGAAGATCATATTGCAAGGCTGATTGGATACAATGGTGGTGGCATTCGCTGTATAGACATGGCAGAAAGGTGCTCAAATGTTGCTGTTATAGCAAGGCAGATTTTCACACATGGGGTTCCCTCCAGCAAAATAAGAGATTTGAAAGATCAGCACAGAGTTTGGGCAAAGATTATTCTGGGCTGCTTCAATCACAGGAAGCCTACAAGCTCTCCTGATTACATAAACATAGATCAGCAGTTTCTGATCTATTTTATTAATCAGAAGGTAAAGATTAATCTAGCTCATCTTCTGTTCAACCATCTGAGGACCAGCGTCAAGGAGACTAGAGAAGAAGAAAGGACTAAAAGGGATTAGATACCCTTCGGAAGATTGATATCATATATTCTAACGGAGAATAGGCTGATTGGACACTTGACAGAGGCACAGGAAATAAGCTCTCTAGAACTTTCTGTTGGCAAGCAGCTGAATGCCAAGAATCTCAAGAAGATGAAGCTGATAGAGAACATTAAGAAGGAGCCCAGCGTTACTCCTTTTGCTGAAATCTCCAGCAGAAGAATTCCCCTGGACGACTTCCCCATGTTCTCAGAGATTGACTCCAAGCCTCAAATAGTTCTGAGATACTTGGATGCGTGCAAAGCTGATGGAACAGCACCCAATCTCAACATTCAAGATCTTCAGCAGAAGGCACTAGAGGTTACTCTGAAGAAGACTAAGAAGAGAAAGGCTGCATCAGAAGGATCGTCTCAGCAGACCCCAAAGAAGAGAGGTAATCTGTCTTCTGTTAATGTTTTAAATTCATCTGCTGTTCCAACATTTATTCCAATCCCAGCTTCAATTGAAATCCCAATTCCCATTCCAATCATTGATGATACTGAACCTGAGTTTGACCCTTCTGAGTCATTAACCCTCAGAAGATCCCGCGCCAAACCTCACAATCCAAAACCTACAACCACAACAGAACCAGAACTTGAAAAAGTTCTTTCAGAAATAGATCAACACTCTTCCGCTCCCCATACAGAAAATCCAAATATTCAACCAGAAACTCCCCACTCACCTCAACCAGAAACTACACTCTCACCAATACCAGAAGATCCACATTCACCACAACCAGAAATTCCACAACCTCCATCTCCACAACCAGAACTTAATCCACCCTGACCTCAACACGAATCATCTCAACAACCTGAGTTTCAACACTCTGAGGCTCAAACCCCTGAACCTCAATCATCTGATTCCTCTGAACCACAACCCTTAGCCATACAATTTCCTGGTGGTACCACTGTTAATATCCCTCAACTACCATCCTCACCAGAAATTACCCCACCTAATACCCCATCCAGTCCAATAATCATTCCTGATTCTCCTACTCCCTCACCCAAGCAAAATCCAGATGACCACAGCAAGACCTTCATTGATCTAACAGTCCTTGACCGCCTTGCTGCCCTTAAAAATAAAACCGCCATTCCCAAACCCAAACAACCAGATGTTGGTTCTAGCATCTTGAATTTTGAAACAGACATGCAGAATTGGATTTCTTCTGTAAAACAGGCTAGTCCGGGAGTGATTGATCCTGCAGTTTCAGACCAACTTTGGACACAATTCAGAGGATGGGTATGCGCTGAAACCCTTAAGCTACAAGACCAAAGCTATGAACAGGCTCAATAGAACTTCAGCAATCTGCTGAAAGAAGTTGAAGGTCTGCTGAATGTTAAAGGGCTTCTTCTAGACAGTGAGCCTTGGTCTGAAAAGCGTCCAGCTTCAATAGTTCAACCAGCAGAAGAACAGACGATTC
Source organism: Vicia faba (assembly GCA_948472305.1). NCBI lineage: Eukaryota > Viridiplantae > Streptophyta > Magnoliopsida > Fabales > Fabaceae > Vicia > Vicia faba. Next base: position 235,583 of record CATIWC010000287.1, read on the forward strand.
CAGCTAAAGATTTAAGTCAAGAAGAAGTTATTGCAGAAATCTCTTAGAAGCATCCTGATTCTGACATCTCTCAAGCTGCATTGGACAGGCAGACTCTTGAAGAGCTAAAGCAAAATGATCTTTGACTGCAGGAGAGAATGGATGAGAATGATCAACGAATGAAGGAAAGGATGGATGTTCAGGATATTAAGATTGACTCAGTAGTCAGCATGGTGCATCAGCAGAAGGAAACCACTGATCAGATTAAGAACATGCTAGAAGCTCTGTTCACACGCCTTCCTTCCCATTTTTAGATTTTGATTCTTGATGTTTTCACTATTTTCTTTACATGTTATCTGTAATATTTTCTGAGCTCTGGACTGAATACAATCATTTTTCTGCACTGATCGTTTTTAACTTCAATTATTTGCACTTTTTGATTGCTGACAAAAAGGGGGAGAAAGAATGATATTTTTCAATAACGGATTACTGAGACAAAAGTCTCAAACATTCTAACACTCTTATATACTTGAATGTTTCTTTGTTCTGCATAAGCTTACAGGTAAAAGAATTTAATTATCTCTGATACACTGAAGCTCTGCTCTAGTAAAGGAAAGATCTTATGCTCAAAGAAAGTTCAATAAAGATCTGATGCTAAAGGACTCATGGAATTAAAAGGGAAGTAATAAACTCAGGGGGAGTTTTTCTGATCATAACTCTGATACCTTTCTATTCCCTATCTTCTTATCTTTGATACCTTTCTGTTTATCGCTGATACAAATTTATTATTTGGTTATCTCTGATATTTTTTCTTTAAATTTCAATTGAAAATATCCGGTTTTTGTCATCATCAAAAAGGGGGAGATTGTTAGAACAAAGTTTGAATCTACTACCCTAAGTTAAAGTTTTGATGATAACAAAATGCTAGATTAAATAAATTGTATAATTCATATGAGACATATATGCTACCTAAAAATTATATTGTGCATTTACAGAAACTCTGATGGATATCAGCATAAGAATGTCAACATCAACATCAGAAGATGAAATATCATATGCTAGCATCAGAAGATGAAATATCATATGCCAGCATCAGAAGATCAAAGCATGTGCTTACGTTGAAGCTTGATGAACAAATCTGCGCTTAACATACTCTTAACTCTGATCAAGACCAAAACAATATCATCAGCACCTAGAAGCGTCAGAATAAGCCAAAGCCAATCAACACGCTTAATTGACAAACGGTATTGTGCATTCAAGACACTTTATTACCAACGGCTGTATTCCAAGACAAAGATCTTCTCAATATGGAAAGAACATAATGGGCATTGATATGGAATAATTGACTACAACGTATCTTTTCCAAGGCTATATAAATAAGTCAGTGAGAAATGAATTGGCTAATTCTCTACAACTCTTTACATGCATAAAGCAAATCATCTTCATCCTCACTCATACAGCTTGCTATATCTCTCAAATTGCTTACTCTATAGTTATAGCATCCTAGTTTCACATAAGCTTAATTTGTGTATTATCACAGTTGTGATATAAAGTTTTTGTAGAAAACATTCAACACACATAGTATTCATTTATCTGTAAGAAAGAATTTCCTTGAGAAACCGGTTTGTGGTTTAGAATCAAGAAGGCTTTAGTAGTTGTTAAAGAAGTTTTAATATTCAGTTGAATATAGTGGATTAAGACCTCGTTGGAGAGAGGCGAAATCACCTTGACGGGTGGACTGGAGTAGTTTGAGATGAAACGAACCAGGATAAAAATAACGTGTTGTCTGCATTTTGATTTCAAGTTTTACAATTCAACCCCCCTTCTTGTGTTTTTCACTTCTTCAAAGGTCATTTCAGCTACGAAGTCGGCCAAGGCTTAGGCCTTGAGGGAATTCCCGCTCTCATATTGGATATCAAATTCAGAGAGTTCCAGGGACCATTTTAGCATTCTGTCGGCTATATCTGGTCTTCCGAACAGTTGTTTTATTGGTGGATCTGTCCGGACCACTATGGTGTGGGCCAGGAAGTAGTTTCTGAGTCTTCTTGTTCCGTTAACAAGAGTGTTTTACCCCAAAGTTTTCTCTCTCATTTTCACACAAGACATACTCCTAGAGGTCCTCAATTGCTCAAGTTGACTAAGGATTGACCAGGCAAATCCTCCTCTTAAGACAATAAGCCTCAAACTAGGGTTTCACTCATCATCAAGATGGTTGAGTTCCAAGGGTCCCAAATGGTCTCCATTTTCCTAAATTTGTCCTCAAGATCATCCATGCCAAGTTTCATGCCTTGCACAACAAGTTTGCTCAGTCAACTGCTCAAATGCCTGAAAATCAACTATACTAGGTCAAAAGTCAATTGTGGCCCAAATACAGTCAAACTTCAAGATTTTTGGTCAACATCAACATTTTGAAGTAGCATCCATCATTTGATCAAGGGTTGATCATGATTCCTCAAGAAATGCTCCTAACTCATCAAAAGTCAAAAATGGCAAATTAGGGTTTTTATGGGAAAAGTCAACCAAACTTTGACCAAGCATAACTTTCTCATAATTTATCAGAAATTTTCCAACCAATGCTCATTTTTAAGAGATTCTAATTCCCTACAAATTCTCTTTATCCCTCAAGTTCAATAAATGCCTCAATCAAAAGATATAAGCTCAGACATTATAGGTCATTTCAAAAAGTCAACAAAAACACCTTTTGGGTCAAAGATCCTTACATGAACATAGAAGATCCAATTGAGATGAAACCAAAAGGGTTGTTTAGAGGACATCCTAAGCTTTCTAAAAAGCCCAAGAACACCCTCTTAAGGTTAAAAATGAGAGAGTTATGCATTGCTAAAGTTGACCAAATTTTGGAAATGTGCATAAAGCCAACATTGATCAAAATTGATTTTTTTTTTCAAATGGACACATGTTTTCTTGTTTGAAACTTATTCCTAAGATGACCCACGACCCCTGAGCTTATCAACTAATTAATTTATAATTTATATTATTTTTTTTATTTTTTATTCATTAAAATCAAAATAAATCAAATAAAATAGTGAAATAATAAAATAAAATCCAAGATTTGTTTTATGACCACATAATGAGTCTAGAATCAGCTGGCAAATAAAATATTTTATGCAAGGGGTGATTGGAATGAAAAGAGCATGATTTGGCCTATTTTAGAAACTTAAAATATCCATGGCAAATCAAATCTTTTTCCTCACAAATTTTAAGATTTAGTCCAGTTTTATTGACCTAATTCATTCCATTATATATTCATAACAAGACTTGATCAAAAAAGAGGATTTGGCCGTGTAGAATTGACACAAGAAACTCCAATTTTTTGACAAAAAAGTGGCATTCAGTTTGGCATTTGTAGGGAGATTCAAGACATTCTAAAGCTTGCAATCAACTCCTGGGCACATTTGGAAGCTAACTGGATCACTCTCACGCATCAAAGCACCCAAAACCGGTACATACAGTATCACAGTTTTCTCTTCTTTCTTGAATTTTATTTTGATAATACACGCATGATAAATGAATTTTGAGTATGCAGTCATGTTTATCTGATCATTTAGAACATGTTTGAATGATTAATTGCTTGTTTTGACACGTGTATGACTAACTGCCATGGTTAGGGTTTTAAGGTTTATTTTAGGGTTTTCCATTACAGGAAAAATTTGGCCAAAAGAAGAGTACCATTGTACTCACGAGATCAAACCCAGTTTACCTATGTATTTATATTGAATTTATATTGCTTGGTTGAGATTTTGGAAATATGCAGGTCCTATAGTTACAGCCATGTCCGTAGGTAAAATTCTTTGGGCTAAAACGACAGCCATTGGGGAAGATGACTGCGTGGCAAGATCTGGTTGGCTAGTTTGAATGGCGCATGCATTTTGTTATAATTACTGACCATTATTCGATATATTATATTATGTTTGTTTTGTATAATGAATGATTAGCTGGATCAGATGGCAAAGGGGAAGGGTTTAAGGTACGCGCGTGTGGGAGGTCAGGGGTTCGACCCGTGCCTCCTGCATATTATTTTTCTCATAATTTGCTTGCATATCCAATACTTCCATTCCCAACACGCTCATCATAGGCCTCAAATTCATCACCATCAAATCAAGCAGCGCCAGATCTAACACCTTGGGGAAGCAGCCACATGATGGACGTCCCAGCTTGTTCCACATTGGATCTCACGTTTGCATTGGGCTTACAGGATCTTAGGTCTTGACAAACTCAGCATGCAACCCTCCAAATTAGGTCCCCCCCCCCCCTCATGCCCATTTTTCTAACTTCTTTATTCTTTTATTTAATTTATATTTTATTTACTTATTCTTTTTTTTATTTATAAAATCAGAAAATCATCACAAAAAATAGGACTTAGTTTTTTTTAATAAATTAGTTTTTGCAAATTAATTAATTTCATCAACTTTAATTTGTTTCATTAATTAAAATTAATTAGAAAAATTACATTAAATTTCAAACCTTTTCATAAAAACATCCCAAAAATATTTTCAATGAGCAAATTAGATTTTTAGGGTTTAAAACTTTTTTCTAGTTAATTCTCGTGCGTTATTATTTTTCCGTACGAGTACTTTTTTAATTATTAATGTAACTGCGCCCGGTTTGTAATAGCTTAATTAGGGTTTACAATTTCCGCATCTTATTTTTCGTTCATTATTTATGTATCTACACCAATGCCCTGTAATAGCGTAGGACCCTTTATTTCTTGCTTTTATATTCTGCATCTTATTTTTCGTTCATTAATAGTACTCCTTTAATTACTATTATTGATACTGGTGCTACTTATTGTTTTATTGCTGCTGATTGTATTGAAAGATTGGGTCTTATGTTGTCTTCTTTGAATGGAGAAATGGTCGTCGATACTCCAGCCAAGGGGTCGGTGACTACTTCTTTTGTGTGTTTGAAGTGTCCCTTGTCGATCTTCGACAAAGACTTTGTTGTTGATTTGGTTTGTTTACCGTTAAGAGGTTTGGATGTGATTTTGGGTATGAACTGGTTAGAGCATAACTATGTTCATATTAACTGTTATGATAAGTCTGTGAGGTTTTCTACTCCTAAAGAAGAGAAAGGTAGTTTGTTGTCTGCTAGACAGTTGAGGAAGTTGATGCAATAAGAAGCACACATGCTCTCGTTGATGGCGTTGCTATATGTAGGGACTCAAGCTATAATTGAGGAATTGTAGGTGGTGTGTGAATTTCCTAAAGTTTTCCCCGATGAAATTCTTGATGTACCGCCGGAGAGGGAAGTTGAATTTGTTATTGATCTTGTACCTGGTACCAGACCTGTGTCTATGGCACCATAAAGGATGTCTGCATCTAAATTGTCATAGTTGAAGAAGCAATTGGAAGAGTTACTTGAAAAGAAGTTGGTAACACCAAGTGTATCATCATGGAGTGCTCCAGTGTTGTTAGTAAAGAATAAAGATAGAAGCATGAGGCTTTGTGTTGATTATAGACAGTTGAATAAAGTGACAATTAAGAACAAGTATCTGCTTCCAAGAATAGATGAGCTGATGGACCAACTGTTTGATGCTCGTGTGTTTAGTAAGATCGATTTGAGGTCGGGTTACCATCAGATTAAAGTGAAGGATGAAGATATCCAGAAGACGGCTTTCAGAACGCGTTATGGACATTACGAGTATTCAGTGATGCCTTTCGGTGTTACTAATGCTCCAGGAGTATTCATGGAATATATGAATCGTATCTTTCGTACTTATTTGGATTTGTTCGTGGTAGTGTTTATTGATGATATTTTGATTTACTCTAAGTTAGATAAAGAGCATGCAGAACACTTAAGAGTGGTATTGCAAGTTTTGAAAGAGAAGAAGTTGTATGCAAAGCTGTCCAAGTGTGAATTCTGGTTAAAGGAGGTTAGTTTTCTTGGTCATGTGATCTCAGGTAGTGGCATTGATGTAGATCCATCAAAGGTTAATGTTGTGTTGCAATGGGAAACTCTGAAGTCAGCTACTGAGATTAGAAGCTTTTTGGGATTAGTTGGTTACTATAGAAGGTTTATCGAAGGTTTTTCTAAGTTGGAACTTCCGTTGACTAAGTTGACTTGTAAAGGTAGAGCTTTTGTATGGGATGTTCAGTGCGAAGAAAGTTTTATATAATTTAAGAAGAGGTTGACGTCGGCTCCGATTTTGACGTTGCCTAATCCAGGAGAACCTTTTGTGATATATTGTGATGCTTCTAAGATGGGTTTAGGAGGTGTGCTTAAGCAGAATGGTAAGGTAGTTTCTTATGCATCAAGGCAGTTGAGGACTCATGAGAAGAACTATCCTACGCATGATTTAGAGCTTGCTGCAGTTGTTTTTGTGTTGAAGATTTGGAGGCATTATCTTTATGGTTCTATATTTGAAGTTTTTAGTGACCATAAGAGTTTGAAGTATCTTTTTGATCAGAAGGAGTTGAATATGAGGTAACGAAGATGGTTGGAATTGTTAAAGGATTATGATTTCGGTTTGAATTATCATCCAGGAAAGGCGAATGTGGTAGCTGATGCGTTGAGTCGAAAGACTTTACATATGTCGACAATTATGGTTAAAAAGTTAGAATTAATTAAACGGTTCAGAGATATAAGCTTAGTTTGCAAGGTTACGCCGCAGGGTGTTATGTTGGGTATGTTGAAGATTAATAATGAATTTCTAGACAATATCAGAGAAGCTCAGAAGTTGGATGTGAAACTGGTGGATTTGATGGTTGGAATCGATCAGTCTGAGAATAATGATTTTAAGATGGATGCACAAGGTGTGTTGAGATTTTGTAATCGGATTTGTATTCCTGGTGATGCTGAGATGAAGAAAGTGATACTTGAAGAGAGTCATAGAAGTAAGTTGAGTATTCATCCAGGAGCTACAAAGATGTATCAAGATTTGAAAGGTTTGTTTTGGTGGCCTGGGATGAAGAGTGTTGTGGCTCGGTTTATGTATGCATGTTTGACTTGTCAGAAGTTGAAAGTTGAACATCAGAAGCCTGCAGGATTGATGCAACCGTTGGAAGTTCCAGAATGGAAATGGGATAACATTTCAATGTACTTTGTGACAGGGTTACCTAATACTTTAAGAGGACATGATTCGATTTTGGTGATTGTTGATAGGCTTACAAAGTCGGCTCATTTTATTCCTATTAACATCAGTTTTCCAGTGTCGAAGTTGGTTGAGATTTACGCTAGTGTGATTGTGAAGGTGCATGGTGTTCCTTTGTGCATTGTGTCAGATAGAGATCCAAGATTTACTTCTGATTTTTGGAAGAGTTTGCAAGAAGCATTGGGTTCTAAGTTGAGGTTGAGTTCAGCGTATCATCCTTAGACAGATGGTCAGACTGAAAGGACTATCCAATCGTTGGAAGACCTATTGAGGGTATGTGTTATTGAACAGGGAGGTTCGTGGGATACTTATCTTCCGTTGATAGAGTTCACTTATAATAACAGTTACCATTCCAGTATTGGGATGTCACCTTTTGAAGCGTTGTATGGTCGAAGATGTAGAACTCCTTTATGTTGGCATGAATCTGGTGAAAGTGTAGTACTTGGACCTGAACTTGTTCGTGAGACTACTGAGAAGGTGAAGTTGATTCGAGAAAAGATGAAAGCTTCCCAAAGTAGACAGAAGAGTTATCATGACAAGCGAAGGAAGGACTTAGAATTTCAAGTGGGTGACCATGTGTTTTTGAGAGTTACACCTATGACTAGTGTTGGGCGAGCATTGAAGTCTAAGAAGCTCACTTCTAGTTTTATTGGACCATATCAGATTTCATAGAGAGTGGGGAATGTTTCTTATAGAGTGGCCTTACCGCCTAATCTTTCGAATTTGCATGATGTTTTTCATGTGTCACAACTCCGGAAGTATATTTCAGATCCATATCATGTGATTCATATGGACGATGTGCAAGTACGGGATAATCTTACTGTAGAGACGATGCCTGTACGGATCACGGATCGTGAAATAAAGACGCTGAAGGGAAAAGAGCTTGCTTTGGTTAAAGTGGTTTGGCTAGGAGCTGCCAGAGAAAGCATGACTTGGGAGTTGGAGAGCAAGATGCGAGACTCCTACCCTGAGTTGTTTGAGTATGGTAAGTGTTCGAGGACGAAAATATTCTAAGTGGGGGAGAGTTGTAACGCCCGTAATTTAATTAATTATTTAATTAAATTATTTTTGGAATATTTGTGAAGATGTGTGGTGATTAGTTAGATTTAATTATTTTATTAAGTGATGAAATAATATTAGGAGTATAATATTATTTGATGTGGGTTAGTTTTAAAGGAATAAAAGTAGTAAAAAGGGGGTGTATCAGTTCTAAGCCCATTAAGGTATTAAGAGAATAATAGGTTATTTTATTATTGTTAGAAGTAATAGAAACAAGAGGCAGTAAGAAGAATAAAGGTCAGAGGAAGAAGAGAACGTGAAAGCTGTTGGAAAGAAGGAAAAGAGGCAGAACGGGAATTCAACCGGAAAAGTTATAGAGCGACCTTCAATCTAAGGTAAGGGTGGGGTTCTGACTCTATAATAGGGTTCATGATAATTGGTATGTGGGGTTAGAGTTGAAATGTTGTTTTGTTCATGATTGAATTATATATGATGTTGGATGCTGGAAATTGATGATTGAAAGATGAATAACGATGTCCTAATACTGTATATTTGATGTAGAATTATAGGGTAATGATAATTGATGAGTTACCTATGATTAGAAGATTTTTTTAGGGCCTAAAATATGGAACCCGTAGTGAAAACGCAGAGAAATTGCAGAAAATATCCTTAGCATAGCAGTATGTGTCGACCCCAAATGGTATGTATCGATACAAGAATAATGTTAGACTCGGGATGAGTCGATACGTAGGAGTCATGTGTCGATACATGCAGCGTTGTAGGCTCAGTATGAGTCGATACAAGAGAGTATGCATCGACTCATGTAGCATCATCAGTTCAGTACGTGTCGATCTAAGATGTTATGCGTCAATCCATGTTGTATGGATTTGGCAGAATCCCTTGAAAAGGCTGTAACTTGAGTTTTCGCACTCTGTTTGAGGTGTAGTTTGAAGCGTTGAATAGCTAACGCGATGAAATTCATTCTTAAGGATTAAAATTAAGAATAGGAAGGATAATGATAGTATTTGAATTAGTTCCCGTGTTGATCGTTATGTTGATTTTTCGTGAAGAATGATGAGGATGAAACGTTTATAGATTACCGTTGGTTTGTAACAGTAGGATTAATGATGATGCTGATGTAGTATTACAGAATAGTAATATGTAGAGGTTTGGTGATTTAGAAGTAATCCTTATTTAATTAACTATTTATATGCAATATCATGTTGTAGGCCTATGGCCAACGTTTCGAGATTGAAAAATTGTTGTTGTAATGTTGTGGTGGTTGAATTGTTGTGAACTATGATGATATATGATGCTTGATAAATTATGATGATATATGATGTTTGATTAATTATGATGATATGTGATGTTTTGATGAATTATGATGATATACGATGTCTATGAAAGATATTGAGATGCCTCTAATAATTGGCAGCTTGTAAGATGTAGGCTTTTAGCCAACGATGATGTTGTGTTAAGATGTTGATAATTTAGGTGTTGTCATTACATTCATATTTGTGTCGCATACATTGCATTTCAAGATGGAGCTTATGCTCGTTAAGATAGCCTGTATTGGCGAATATTAAGATGAAGGCTTATGCCTTGTTGATGCCTCTATTTATTGGCAGATTTTTAAGATGGGAGTTCTGCTCCAATGGTACTACATGCATTTGCACAGTATTGAGTCGCATTATACAATTTCATAAAGAAGTTGTGAATTGATGTGATGAATGTGTGTTACATTTGGTATTTCTGTTGCAATTATTGTTGATTATGAGATGAGAAGTGGTGATATTATGTGATCTAATTTAATATATTAATTATCATGCGCTTTATTATATTGTTAGATATCTCACCCCTTCTGTTTGAATGTTACCCTTACGTTGGTAACGTGCAGGTAATCGAGAGTGAAGGTTGTATACCTTCAGTAGTTCGAGTCGGAGTCATTGCTCTGATATGTAACACTCGAGGGGATGAACGCTTGTTGCTTTTGATTGTTGATTATTCAGTTGTTGAACTTTGAGTTGATTATTATTAAGTATGTGTTGTTTTTAAGTTTTTGTAACGATGATAAAGATATTATTAAGAATTTTGCTGCGTAGATGTTGAAATTGTTGAATTATTTAATTAAAGTATTATGCTGATGGTAAGTTTTAAATTGTTATGTATCCACGATGAACGCAATGAGTTTCTAAAAGATGAATTTGTGACATCCTGATTCGTTTGCAAGAATGATTTTATAACTCTGATTTGTTTATATGATTGTCGGATAGAATTGGGGTGTTACAGTAGTTTCCTCGGTTAACTCAGATGTGCATTCAATCGCCAACTTTCCCTTCATACACGACAAATACTGTTGAAGATGCTCTCTAAAAAATGGTGATGGTTCCGCATAATCATCAAGGCAGGCATTATTTCTCACAATAAAAGCCCATTAAGTCAAAACCTATGAAGGAGACTTAAGAAAAAATGGGGCATCCCGCTGACTGTAATCATAAAAGAAACAGTTCAGGAAAAAGATAGGGATAGCAAAATAAAATAAAAAAGAGGTTACTGCAAATCCTTGACAAAAAAAGAAAAGGTTACACAAATGACTGCCTTCTTCAAACAAACGTTCAATTGTTGAACTATCACCATAATATCAAGGACAAGATGCCAAACTCAACTGTGATTCTAAATGCATAATTAACTGAGCATAGGAATGAAGAACATCACGAAGAACGGGTGGGTACAAATAAATTTTGAGCCTTTATACTTTGTTTCTTAAACCGTGAACCAGACCACGTTACAACCCTTAAAAGTCTTAGCTGAAGCATGGGTTAGTTTGAGAGCATACTGTTACAAAGGCATCCTGACTCCTGTAGGACTTGCTACGAATCCTGAGTTGATATCACATTCTTGCAAATTTTGTTTTACTACACAAAACACGTTTTCAAAAAAAAAATTCAAGACATACATGAGTTTTGCATTCTTTAAATAACATTGTTTGCACATGGTTAATTGTTCAAATGGCAGGGAAACTCACACAATGAATATTCAGTGAACAAAAACCTTCTCAATAAAAAGGATCACCTCAAGCGGAAAAACACTTCCAACCAAAGGGGAACGGCATAATCATTGTCCATCATTTGGGGCTGTTAAGTCAAGATTCAAGGAATCTCTCAAAGAGGCCAAATAGCCAGGGACAGATCTCCATTTGAATCACTTAGGGCATTGGGTATGAATCCCAACAACGGATTCTATATGATCAAACATACATCTTCTGGCAGTGTGGCAACACATACTACTATGGACAATGACAATTCTCCGTACCCGGTGAACATGGACATAGTCAGAAAAGACTACGCATAAACAAAGACCCACTAGGTTGACTGGCCTAGGCAAAAATAAGGGCATCCCGGCGAACCAAAAGGGTTCGGGAAAAAATTAGGGACAAAAACAAAAAAAAATTGTACACCCGGCAAGTCAAAAACCTGAAAAGACGGCTTGGGCAAAAAAGGGTATCCCAGTGGACTGAAAATCTGAAAAGACAGTCCAGGCAAAAGTTAGGGATTAAGGCATACGACTACGTCCCGTCATCTCGTCACTTGTTTAGTCAGTAAAAGGTTTATCATCCTGATCAGCATTTACCAAGCACCCCAGAAGTTGGGATGCCACTCAACCATCCACAAAGTCTCCGCAGGTACTTTCTCCAGCAGGTACAGAGGCAGGGGCATCTCACACAAGGTCGCCACTATATCCTCAGTTTACAGCCTAGTGATGTCAGGTGTTCTTGTATCCCCGGCAGAATAGTAATTTCCAACTATTGCTCCGACGTCAGGTTTTCCCCAGTGAAGTCGTCAAACTTCTCAAGATTCCCCAATAGGATTTCACAAAATTTACAAGCAGTGTACATAGCTTTCCTTCCCCAATGAAGTTTATTCCTCTAGCATGAAAGATCATCTCCCAGCAGTTCGGCTTTAATAAAGTTAGAAGACCTACATTCTTCATCGCCAACTGCAATCAGGGATTTATTTTCCCTAATTCAACAATGCTGCAATAGAACAACTGATACATTCACGTATTTCATTCATACATCATTCTACAAACGTCATGGCATATGCAGTACAAATGCATACGACACAATCTCATTTATTTTGAGAACATCATTACACAATGCATTTCATACATCATGACATTGCATACAGCTAACGCCTTACTTTTTCAGGAAAGATCAATCAACAGATATTTATCATCAACAACTTCCAACAGGTCAAGGATTAGCTCCTGAAACTAAATAGAGTAATTATCTGCATGACCAAATACAACTTTACACGGGCTCTTCACGAATCAATATTACGCGGGTTCCTGCTCCTTCTGAAATACAGTTTTACACGGGCTCATCACGTAGCAATCTTACACGGGTTTCTTCTAACTTCCAAAATACAGCTTTACACGGGCTTAACATGAAGCAATCTTACAGGGGTTTCTTCTGAGCTCCAAAAACAGTTTTACATCGACTTATCCCGAAGTAACCCTACCCAGGTTCCTTCTGAAGTTTTACACTGACTCATCCCAAAGTAACCCTACCTATGTTCCTTCTGGAGTTTTACACGGACTTATCCCGAAGTAACCCTACCCTGGTTCCTTCTGAAGTTTTACACGGACTCATCCCAAAGTAACCCTACCCAGGTTCCTTCTGAAGTTTTACACGAACTCATCCCGAAGTAACCCTACCCAAGTTCCTTTTGAAGTTTTGCACGGGCTTATCCTGAAGTAACCCTACCCAGGTTCCTTTTGAAGTTTTACACAGACTCATCCCGAAGTAACCCTACCTGGGTTCCTTCTGAAGTTTTATACGGACTCATCCTGAAGTAACCCTACCCAGGTTCCTTCTGAAGTTTTACACAAACTTATCCCGAAGTAACCCTACCCGAGTTACTTTTGCAGTTTTACACTGACTCATCATGAAGCAACCCTACCCAGGTTCCTTCTTACAATTTCCAGATGTAGTTTTACCCGAACTCATCCTGAAGCAACCCTACCCAGGTTCCTTCTTACAATTTCCAGATGTAGTATTACTCGAACTCATCATGAAACAAACCTACCCAAGTTCCTTCTTAAAATTTCCAGATGTAGTTTTACCCAGACTCATTATGATGCAACCCTACCCAGGTTCCTTCTTACAATTTCCAGATGTAGTTTTACCCGAACTTATCCTGAAGCAACCCTACCCAAGTTCCTTCTTACAATTTCCCGATGTAGTTTTTACCTGGACTCATCCTGAAGCTGCCATACCTAGGCTCCCTCTCATATATCTCCAGAAGTAACCCTACCCAGATTCCTTCTCTTACACGTCCAGATGACGTCTTACGCGGACTCGTCTTGCAACAACCCTACACAGGTTTCTTCTGATACGTTTCCAGGTAGCAGTTAATTTCATTCTCCCCAGCAAATTACTACCAAGCCTGGATTTCAACCAGAAAATAGAAAAATTTCATCTCTCCAATCCAGAGATAACCCCTCAGTAGATCCATGGACAACTGAAGTTCCTAGACTCTATTCCCCACAGAGTTCTCCTCAAGCAAGAGAACATTATCATTGTTCTGGATGTCATATTTAAGCCTATCTCTGACGAATCCCCGTCATATCTTCTGGATGGCATCTTTAAGCCCATCTCTGGAAATCTTATGTCATCTTCTCCAAATGGCATCTATAAGCCCATTCCCGATATTACCTACACAATCAAGTATCATTCTAGACGAGTGCAAATTTCTGGGCACTCGAGTGTTCAATCATCTTCCACCTTCAGATCACGAAAGGTGGACAAGCCAATCTAAACCCTCAGGTTTAAGAAGATTGAACAAGGGCAGCTGTTGTACCCCAAAATTTGCTCTCCCATTTTGACACAAGGCATACGCCTAGAGGTCCTCAATTGCTCAAGTTGACTAAGGATTGACTAGGCAAATCCTCCTCTTAAGACAATAAGCCTCAAACTAGGGTTTCACTCCTCATTAATATGGTGGATTTCCATGGGTCCCAAATGGTCTCCATTCTCATAAATATGTCCTCAAGATCATCCATGCCAAGTTTCATGCCTTGCACAACAAGTTTTCTTAGTCAACTGCTCAAATGCCTGAAAATCAACTGTACTAGGTCAAAAGTCAATTGTGGCCCAAATACAGTCAAACTTTAAGATTTTTGGTCAACATCAACACTTTGAAGTAATATCCATCATTTGATAACGGGTTAATCACGACTCCTCAAGAAATGCTCCTAACTCATCAAAAGTCAAAAATGGAAAATTAGGGTTTCTATAGGAAAAGTCAACCAAACTTTGACCAAGCATACCTTTCTCATACTTTATCAGAAATTTTCCAACCAAGGCTCATTTTGAAGAGAATCCAATTCCCTGCAAATTCTCTTCATCCCTCAAGTTTAAGAAATGCCTCAATCAAAAGTTATAAGCTCAGACATTATATGTCATTTCAAAAAGTCAACAAAAACACCTTTTGGGTCAAAGCTCCTTACATGAACATGGAAGATCCAATTGAGATGAAACCAAAAAGTTTCCTTAGAGGACATCCTAAGCTTTCTAAAAAGTCTAAGAACACCCTCTTAGGGTTAAAAATGAGAGAGATATGCATTGCTAAAGTTGACCAAATTTTGGAAATGTGCATAAAGCCAACATTGATCAAAATTGATTTTTTTCCAAATGGGTCCATGTTTTCTTGTTTGAAACTTGTTCCTAAGATGACCCACGACCCTTGAGCTTATCCACTTATTATTTTATTATTTTTTTATTTGTTTTGATTTTTTATTCATTAAAATAAAAATAAATCAAATAAAATAGTGAAATAATAAAATAAAATCCAAGATTTGTTTTATGACCATATAATGAGTCTAGAATCAGCTGGAAAATCAAATATTTCGTGCAAGGTGTGATTGGAATGAAAAGAGCATGATTTGGCCTATTTTAGAAACTTAAAATATCCATGGAAAATCAAATCTTTTTTCTCACAAATATTCAAGATTTAGTCCAGTTTTATTGACCTAATTCATTCTATTATATATTCATAACAAGACCTGATCAAAAAAGAGGATTTGGCCGTGTAGAATTGACACAAGAAACTCTAATTTTTTGACAAAAAAGTGGCATTCGGTTTGGCATTTGTAGGGAGATTCAAGGCATTCTAAAGCTTGCAATCTACTCCTGGGCACATTTGGAAGCTAACTGGATCACTCTCACGCATCAAAGCACCCAAAACCGGTACATACAGTATCACAGTTTGCTCTTCTTTCTTGAATTTTATTTTGATAATACACGCATGATAAATGAATTTTGAGTATGCAGTCATGTTTATCTGATCATTTAGAACATGTTTGAATGATTAATTGCTTGTTTTGACGCGTGTATGACTAACTGCCATGGTTAGGGTTTTAAGGTTTATTTTAGGGTTTTTCATTATAGGAAAAATTAGGCCAAAAGAAGAGTACCATTGTACTCACGAGATCAAACCCACTTTATCCATGTATTTAGATTGAATTTATATTGCTTGGTTGAGATTTTGGAAATATGCAGGTCCTATAGTTACATCCATGTCCGTAGGTAAAAGTCTTTGGGCTAAAACGACAGCCATTGGGGAAGACGACTGCATGGCAAGATCTGGTTGGCTAGTTTGAATGTTGCACGCGTTTTGTTATAATTACTAACCATTATTCGATATATTATATTATGTTTATTTTGTATGATGAATGATCAGCTGGCTCAGATGGCAAAGGGGAAGGGTTTAAGGTGCGCGCGTGTGGGAGGTCAGGGGTTCGACCCATGCCTCCTGCATATTATTTTTCTCGTAATTTGCTTGCAGATCAAATACTTAATTCCCAACGCGCTCATCATAGGCCTCAAATTCATCACCATCAGATCAAGCAGCACCGGATCTAATGCCTTGGGGAAGCAGCCACAAGATGGACCTCCCAGCTTGTTCCATACTGGATCTCACGTTTGCATTGGGCTTGCAGGATCTTGGGCTTGACAAATTCAGCATGCAACCCTCCAAATTAGGTTCTCACCCCCTCCCCTCATGCCCATTTTTCTAACTTCTTTATTCTTTTTATTTAATTTATATTATATTTCTTTATTCTTTTTTTAATTATAAAATCAGAAAATCATCACAAAAAAATAGGACTTAGTTTTTTTTTAATAAATTAATTTTTGAAAATTAATTAATTTCATCAACTTTAATTTGTTTCATTAATTAAAATTAATTAGAAAAAATAAGTTAAATTTTAAACCTTTTCATAAAAAAATCCCAAAAATATTTTCAATGAGCAAATTAGATTTTTAGGGTTTAAAACTTTTTTCCAGTTAATTCTCGTGAGTTATTATTTTTCCGTACGACTACTTTTTTTATTATTAATATAACTGCGCCCGGTTTGTAATAGCTTAATTAGGGTTTACAATTTCCGCATCTTATTTTTCATTCATTATTTATGTATCTACACCAAAGCCCTGTAATAGCGTAGGACCCTTTATTTCTCGCTTTTATATTCTGTATATGCTTGTATATATAATTGTTAGTAACTTAGGCGTGCATGACAAGATAAATCAATTAACCATTAGACCACTAACCTCAAGAGAATATATCTGAAAAAAGAATTATTGCATACTTGCACCCTTAGGGTATACCTGACTTGGTTGCCTTGGAAAATAACGGTCACAATTCTCGAATCATGAGAATTCTTAGTGGCTATCCTCAAGTATAAAGAGATCACTAGTCCCTCGATAACCCTCTCGATTGTTTCCTCGGTTTAAAAGTGATCTTAGGGCTTTAGGACAGTTACTAAGAGTTCTTGCCCAGTTGCCTTAGTGACCGTACGTCCCTTTCGATAGTCCCTCAAACATCCAATGACTAGGGTTACCTACTCACTAATAGTAGGATAGCACTGTCTAAAGGAAAGGAGGAGAAGAACAGTCTTTTTTTCGAGTAGGTAGATAACTGTTAGGTACTTGCTCAAATAAATGTTTACACCACACTTTCAAACATACCTTTCAAACAAAGTTTTCAAAAACACTTTATCACACTCTTAAGGACTGATACAAGAGTTACCATAAAGTGAATCGCCACACTAAGGCCTTTTTCAAAGCTTTTCAAAAAACACACACACACAAGCAATTTTAGAAAATGAGCAAGTACCTAAGAGCCCACGGAAAACCATGGATGGAAAGGGTTCTAACACCTTCCCTTTCCATAATCTACCCCCTACTCAAATCTCGAAAAAAGGTCTTTTTCTGTTCTTTTCACCCTTTCCTTAATTTGGATAAAAGAAAAGTCGGTGGCGACTCTTGCTTACCGCGACATTTGCGAACAAAAAAAGCAAACCAGTATATAACAGTCGGTTCTGCCACCGTATCATAGAGAGTTATAACTACTTTTTTTTATTTGTTGATATCTTGGCTCTAGGCCATGCAGGGCCTTGCTCGTGAAGTAAATTGGTCTTTATCCTTCTGGAGTTTCTCTTATCAGTGTCGTGCTCATTGCCTCGGAAGCAACGACCAGATAGAGGAAGAGAACCTTGTCTTTCTCAAGACGAGAAAGGACGGGCGGTTATGACAGCGCTTGTTTCAAATGTGGCATTCAGGTCCTTGTTCACATTCAGGCTTCCACTCAAAGGCGGCTTTCTTGCGTAGGAGTTTGAACAAGGGAAGCACGTGCTGGGCGAAGTTTGCCACAATTCGAGAGAGAGAAGTGAGCATTACGGTCAAGATCTGGATGGATTTTTTTGAGGTGGGCGTCGGAAACTTGGATAATACCCGACATTTGTCAGGGTTTGCCTCAATTCCTCGTTCCGTTAGATAGAATCCCAAGAATTTTCCTGCCCATACGTCGAAGGTACATTTTTCTAGGTTGAATCACATCTGGCACTTTCGAGCTTGCTCGAACACTTTCTTTAAGTGGGCGGAATGGTCGACCTCTTCGGTGGACTTGACAATTATGTCGTCCAATAGACTTCGAGTATGTCGCCTATCTCGTTATGAAATACTTTGTTCATCATGCGCTAATATGTAGCACCCACATTTTTTCAGGCCGAATGGCATTACTTTGTAGTATTAGTTTCCTGACCCGATAATGAAAGCGGTGTATTTTTTGTCCGTTTTTGCCATGGGGATCTGGTTATAACCAAATTATGCATCCATGAGTGATAGCATATTAGAACCAGCCGAGTTGTCGACCAGTTTGTTAATATTAGGGAGGAGATAAGCATTTTTTGGGCAAGCCTGATTGAGATCAGTATAATCAATACACATGCGCCATTTTCCATTAGATTTTTTCACAAGAACTACATTTGAGAGTCAACTTGTATACTGGGCTTCAGAAATAAAATGTTCCTCTAGGAGCTCTTTTACAGCTAGTTCTGCAGCCTTTGCTTTCTCGGACGACTACTTTCTTCTAGGTTGCACGATCGCCTTGAGTGCAGGATCTATAGTCAAGTGATGGCATGAAATCTATGGATCTAAACCGGGTATATCGGCTGCACTCCAGGCGAATAGATCAGCATTCTCCCTTAGGCAAGATTTGAGTTGCCTTTTTTCCAGGTCGGGGAGGTTTGCTCTGATCTTTACTCCTTTGGTAGGGTCTTCTCCAAGGGGAACTAGCTCAAAGTCACCGTCCGGGATGGGCCGTGCGTGACTCGAGAGTATGTTATGATCAGTAGAGGAGGTCGACCCTTCGTCTTTGACCATAGGCTCCTTCCCTTTCCTTCTTTTCTCGAAACAGTCTTCCTTGGAGAAGCGACTATCAAGGTCAATGGTATCAACCCTCGGCAGAGGCTTGACTTCCTCGAAGATGGAGGGTAGTGTGGCTCTAGTGTTCGTCCGAGGTTGAACGCTGAAGAAATGAGGCCCTTGGTTGAAGCTTTAAAACACCTTCTTGCTGATTGGATGTCCCCGTGGAGGGTGGCGACCAAGCCTTTGGCGGTGTAGTACTTCATCTTGAGATGCATGATGGAAGGGATCGCGATAAGTTCGGCGAGAGTGGGTCTCCCGAAGATGCACTGGTAGAGAGACGGGCAATCTACCAACAAGAATTGGATCTTGATGGCTCTGGACGTTACCCCTCTCCCGAATGTGATGATCAACTCGACATATCCCCCGGGTTTCGTGTTGGCTCCATTGAAGCCCTAGAGATCACATCCCATGTAAGGGGTTAGGTGGCTCTCATTCAGCTATAAAGTGGTGAAAAATTGGTCATACATGATATCTACTGAGCTACCTTGGTCGACCAGTATGCGGCGCACGTCAAAATTTGCCATACGAGCTCTCACGAGTAGTGGGATGCTCGAATTTGGGGCCCCTCCCGGTAATTCTTCCCTGTAGAAGGCAAGTCAATGAGAGCCTCCTTGAAATTTATCGAGCGTGGCATCCATATCTGAGTTGGCTTTGATGAGTAGGTTAAATGTCCTCTTCACCGAACCAACTGTGTGCCTGTTGAATCCTCCGCCAGAGATAACCATGGCTGCAGGGAAGGATTCCCAAGGACTATGGGAGGAGAAGTATAGGGGGACGTTCTCCATGTTCGAATAATAGAAATCTTTCGGCCGTGAGATGATCATGGCGACCGAAATGGCTTCGAGGTCGGGGGACTTCTTCTCTTCCTCGACGTTTTTGGTTTCTGGAACTTCTTCACGGGAACCCTCCTTCTTTTATATTGCTTGAGGTTCCCGTCACTGATCAGTATTTCGATTTCATCCTTGAGATGAATGCCATCCTCTGTGTTATGCCCGTGACTCTTATGGAACCTACAATATTTGCTCTTGTCGGTTCCCGACTTGGATGGTGTTTGTCAGGGGAAGCGCACCCCGACTTGATTAAATTCATCATTGGCGCATTCAGAAAGAATACGCTCCCGTGATGTAGCTAGAGGGGTGTAGTCGTGGAAACTACCGGCTGGCCCCTTGTAGTCTTTGGAATTGCGGGACTTATCTTTCCGCTTCTTTTCACTCCGACGGGATTTCGGGGGCTCGTAGTTCTTTGAGGATTTAGGACTCTCTCGGTGCCTAGATTCCATAGAGTTGTTGGTCGCTTCCTTCTCCTCATACTTTATGTATGTCTGGGCCTTGAGGAGGAGGGATTCAAGCGTGGTTGTTGTCTCAATGCCTACAGCTTTGGCAAAGTCACTACAGGGACGGAGCCTGCGCTCGAGGAGATACTTCTTCATGTTATCCGTCGTTGAGACTTGGACTGCTTCCTTGTTGAAGTGTTCAATATATGTCTGCAGAGACTCGTCCCTACCTTGTATGATTGCTTCAAGCAAAGCATTCGATTTCAGGTGTCGATGGGAGGCGGTGAAATGCCTCGAAAATATCCTCCCGAGTTGGTTCCATGAGGTGATGGATTTGTCGGGGAGGCTCTTGTACCACGACATTGCCCCCTTCCTGAGAGTGGTTGAGGAGAGTCTACATTTGATGGCTCCTCTGACTCCTGTAGTCGAGGAGAGCATCGATGTTCTCGATGTGCTCTTCAGGGTCCATTGTTCCATCGTAGGTTCCCAATGGAGGTGGCTTCTCCAGGCCGACAGGGAGCGGGGCCACAATAATATCCATCGATAGCGGGCCGCGGGGCTCGTCATCCTCACTACCTACAGGAGATGGAGAGGGGGAGTGATAGTTTCTTCCCCGCCGATCGTTACAATCTCGTCGAGGGGAAGGACTCCTTCGTTTCTGATTTGGCTCGGGTGAAGGCAGCCGAGCACGGTCAATCTGTCGGTTGTCTTTCCTCTTCTTAAATGAATATGAGTCTTGTTCTCTTGCAGGAAGTGTACGGTTTCCTTTCTTGAAGAAAGAAAAATCGCGCCTCTCCTTTCTGGGTGGTAGGCCATGCCTGGGTGGCGATATACTGGGGGAGTTTCGTCATCGGATTCACTAAGGAGGAGGTCTTGATCGTCTATTCTCCCAGACCCTTATCCTTTGATTCTGTTGTAGGATGAGGGCATTAGTCTAATTGATAGCAGCGAGTAGTGCTGCCATGGCCGGGGTGGTGTTGACGGGAATGGGAATTGGTTGCATGATATCTGGAAGTTCCACGGTGGAACTCTTAAGGTGTCCTTTGTACAAGAATTGGTTGTCACCGCGTCGGGCGTCTGTTTAATCTGGAGACGCGGTATGTATGTCCTGGAAACCCAAGTTCTCCTCGAGGTGAGGATGTTCCTGACTCCCATCGATTTTGCGAGCATGGGAAAGAGTAGTCTTTCCGGGATGATGAAGATCATCATGGTCGGCCATGATTAGTGAGAGTAATTTTGAAAAGTTGCTTTGATCTTAAGTTTAGAGGAAAGAAAGATGGGGAGAGCAGTTTCCCATAGACGTCGCCATTGATCTTACTGGTTGATCAGAACCTGAGAAGCGGCCGGAAGATGATATGTAGTCGGGTTGTAATGTCGAGGAGAAAGGGGGTAGTACCCGCAAGACACTCCTACGATCAAGTAAGAGTGGGAACAAGGAGATACAAGCGATAAAGCCCATAATCGAAAGAAGATTGAAACAAGCTGGCAAACCAAAGGAAAAGCGTTGGAATAAAACACAAAGACTTGGCCATTTTAGAAACAAAAGATGCAATATAAATCAAATCTTTTTACTCAATCTTCAAGATTCAGTTCACGTTTTTTAACCTAATTCATTCTACTATATATACACAATGAACCCTGGTCAAAGGAGGAGGAGTTTTGGCCGTGTAGAACACACAATACTGCTCAGAATTCTGACAAAACATGTTGATCGATTTTTGCTTTGGAGGGATATTTAAGGCGTTTCAAGGACTGCAATCCATTCCTGGGCATATTTGGAAGCTTTCTGGACCACTCTTGTGCATCAACATCTCCAAGAACGATCAACACAGGTATCACGGTTTGCACTTTTTCTTGAAACTGGTCTTTGAAATATATGCATGATCAATGATTTTTAAATACATATTCATGTTTGTATGATTGTTTAGAACATATATGCATGATTAATTATAGGTTTTGATGCATATTCGATTAAATTCCATTGCTAGGGTTTGAAGCTTCGTTTTAGAGTCTTTTATTTAAGGCAAAATTAGGACAAACGATAAGTACCATTGTACTCACGAGACCAAATCCAATTGATCTGCATATTTGGTTTGAATTTATATTGCATAATCATGATTTTTAAGATATGCAGGTTTATAGTTACAGTGCTGTCTGTAGGTAAAGCCTTTAGGCTAAAACGGCAGTCTACATGAAGAAGATGATTGTGTGTCAAAACCTGAGTGGCCGGTTTGAATTCTTGCGCGTTTTTATTACCACCACTGACTTTTCATCACATATAATACATGTTGCTTGTTTATATTAATGATTGAATAACTGGATCAGTGGCAAAGGGGAAGGCTTTTCAGCGCGCATGTGTAGGAGGTCAGGGGTTCGAGCCCTGCCTCATACATGTTATTTTTCTTAATATTTCTATGCAGATTCAATGCATCCTTTCCAAGCGCGCACACCATAGGCCTCCAGATCCTCATCCTTGGATCAATCAGCGCCTGGATCCAATGCCTCCAATGAAGCCTCCATGGTGGACACCCCTAGGACAACCACACTGGATCCCACGCAGCTATGGGCCAACTGGATTGGGCTTTGAGCAGGAATATAGCATGTACCCTCCAATTTGGGTTTACACCCCTCAGGCTTACTCTTTTCCCCTTTTAATATTGTTTTATTTAAAGGTCTAGACTGGGCCCATTCAAGCTGTCGGGCCAGTCCATAACATTTTCTTTTTCTTTTCTTTCTTTTTTTCTCTTTTTTTCTTTTTCTTTTTCTTTTCTTTTACAAGCTCATAGAAATTATAATATAAGCATATAAACATTCCTCTCCCCAACTTGAATTCAATCATCATCATAATATGAATACTTCTTACTTTCTAAGGCAAGGCAAAAATGCAAACAACAAATCATAGTTAAGGGTTCAAGAAAATAAAGAATTAATGTCCATACAAAAAGATGAACTAAACACTCATAGACAAGCATTTAGCAAAAACAACATGGACATCGACAAAAAGGCTAAAAATGGGATACTAATGATCACACACTCACAAGGTGAATTGACTATATGGCTAGGTAGTTATGCTCAAAAGGAAACAAAATGCATTAATCACTTTCATGCATTCATACAATCAACACAAACAAAAGATTAAGCATAATAAAATCCAGTTAAAACAAGAATATGGCCTCCAGCATATGTGAACAATAGAAAGCTACCTCACAAAAAAGGTAGGAACTAAAGTGATTCACAAATGAAAAAGTATACAAAAGAATGAATGACATAAAAATTGTAAAAATTGTAAGTATCATGAATATGCTAAGGTATAGAAAACGATAAATACATATATCGAGCGTGTACAAAACCTTAACACAATCATTACCATGCATTCGCAAGTCGAAAGGATCAAAGTTGACAAATCACCGCAATATCCTCAAGCTATTCACAAAAAGCTCAAAGACAAACATAAATATGAACACAAATAATATGCACATACTAAAATACCTAATGAAATTGTCTAAATAAATTTAAAATTGTGTTGTACCCCAAAATTTGCCCTCTCATATTTTTCCAAGATTTTCCTCTTGCATAGGTGGTCACAAACCTTGGCCTGAAGACATGGAAATTTTTCAAATGATGTTTCTAAGTTTCCTTCGATTGGCCTGTTTATAAGTTCCCTTCGATTGGCCTGTTAATGAGGCTCTTCGATTGGAAATTACAAAGTGCTTTTCGATTGGCACCTACTAAGTGTTGTTCGATTAGAATCTCCAAAATGCTCTTTGATTACCATCTATATAGCGTCCTTTGATTACCATCTATATAGCATTCTTCGATTACCATCTACATAGCATCCTTCGATTGTCATCTGCAAAAGGCCTTTCGATTGGCCTCATGACAAGCCTTTTGACGGGCATTGTGTCAAAGCCTTTTGATTGGCATAGCGAAGGACTCTTCGTTTGATATCCCAATAAATACCCTTCGATTGGTACTTCGACAAGGACCCTTCGAAGGACTCTCCCCAGGCCATTCGAAAGAGGCCATCAAGAGGGAACTCTGAAAATATGTCCAGGCCAGAGTCTTGCCTTGTTGGATCACAATGCCACAAGAGATGATTCAACCAGAGACTTCTCTTCAAATGGACAGGAAATTGAAGCAAATGGGGGTCCAATCGAAGAAGTCTTAGTACTGAAGCTGAAACAGTTCTGCTCAGAGCCATCAAGGAGAGCAAGGTTCTAATGAGCAAAGGTCCTGACTAGTTTGAATTGAAGTTCAAGGCTGGCACGGAAGGCATTCGAAGGAATGAAGATGCGACTTGGTCCAGAACAAGCCATAAATCCCATAATTGAAAGAAGATTGAAACAAGCTGGCAAAGCAAAGGAAACACGTTGGAATAAAACACAAAGACTTGGCCATTTTAGAAACAAAAGATGCAAGATCAATCAAATATTTTTACTCAATCTTCAAGATTCAGTTCAAATTTGTTAAGCTAATTCATTCTACTATATATACACAACGAACCCTGATCAACGGAGGAGGAATTATTGTCGTGTAGAACACACAAGACAGCTCAGAATTCTGACAAAAAGTGTTGATCTATTTTTGCTTTAGAGGGATATTCAAGGAGTTTCAAGGACTGCAATCCATTCCTGGGCGTATTTGGAAGCTTTCTGGACCACTCTTGCGCATCAACATCTCCAGGAACGATCAACACAGGTATCACCGTTTGCACTTTTTCTTGAAACTGGTCTTTGAAATATATGCATGATCAATGATTTTTAAATACATATTCATGTTTGTATGATTGTTTAGAACATATCTGCATGATTAATTATAGGTTTTGATGCATATTCGATTAAATTCCATTGCTAGGGTTTGAAGCTTCATTTTATGGTCTTTTATTTAAGGCAAAATTAGGACAAACGTTGAGTACCATTGTACTCACGAGACCAAATCCAATTGATTTGCATATTTGGTTTGAATTTATATTGCATAATCATGATTTTTTAGATATGCAGGTTTATAGTTACAGTGCTGTCTGTAGGTAAATCCTTTAGGCTAAAACGACAGTCTCAACAAAGAAGATGATTGTGTGTCAAAACCTGAGTGGCCGGTTTGAATTCTTGCGCGTTTTTATTACCACCACTGACTTTTCATCAGATATAATACATGTTTCTTGTTAATATTAATGATTGAATAACTGGATCAGTGGCAAAGGGGAAGGCTTTTCAGCGCGCATGTGTAGGAGGTCAGGGGTTCGAGCCCTGCCTCCTACATGTTATTTTTCTAAATATTTCTATGCGAATTCAATGCCTCCTTTCCAAGCGCGCACACCATAGTCCTTCTTATCCTCATCCTTGGATCAATCAACGCCTGGATCCAACGCCTCCAATGAAGCCTCCATCGTGGACTCCCCTGGGACAGCCACAATGGATCCCACGCAGCTATGGGCCAACTGGATTGGGTTTGAGCATGAATACAACAAGCCCCCTCCAATTTGGGTTTACACCAATTAGGCTTACTCTATTTCCCTTTTAATTTTGTTTTATTTAAATTAGTTAATTTATTTTGTTTAGATCAATTAATTTTGTCCATAAAATCATAAAAATCAACATCATAAAAAATAGGATTTAGTTTTTTTCAATAAATTAATTTTTGTAAATTAATTAATTAGAAAAATAACTAGGTCAAACTTCAAATCTTTTTCAAAGAAATCCTTAAAATATTTTCAATCATCAAATTAGGGTTTTTTTAGGGTTTCAAACTTACTCTAATTTTTTTTTCTCACGCGTTATTATTTTTACCGTACGATTAATTTTTACTATTGATGTAACTGCGCCCGGTTTGTAATAGCTTAATTAGGGTTTTATTTCCACACTCTATTTTCAGTCAATTCCTTATGTATCTACACCAAAGCCTTGTAATTGCTTAGGGCCTATATTTCTTGATTTTATTTTTTTATATACATGTATATAAATTGCTAGCAACCTAGGCATGTATGAGTAATTAATCAATAGATCACTAATATCAAAGATAAAAATATCTGAAAAAAGCACACTTTTGCACACTTGCACCCTTAGGGTATACCTCACTTGGTTGCCTCAGAAACAATGGTCGTGTCCCTCGAGCGTAGGGATACTCTTAGCGAAGACCCTCAGTTTAAAATCATCATAAAGATCATAGTCCCTAAATGTCCCTCGAGTTGCCTACGAGAAATGATCTTATGATGATAGTCCCTTCGAAATGCTAAGGTATCCTTACATGTTGCTTTCAATGACCATAAATGTCCCTTTCGATAGTCCCTCAACATCCAACGACTAGGGTTACCTACTCACCAATAGTAGGACAACACGGTCTAAAGGATAGAGGGAAAAGAACAGTATTTTTTCGAGTAGGTAGATAACTATTAGGTACTTGCTCAAACAATCCTTTTTTACCCACTTTCAAACACTTTTCAAACAAAAGTTTTCAAAACACTTTATTACACTCTTGAGGAATGACACAAGAGTTACCATAAAGTGAATCGTCGCACTAAGGCATTTTCAAAGCTTTTCAAACACACAAGCACAAGCAATTTGAAAAATGAGCAAGTACCTAAGAGCCCATGGAAAACCATGGATGGAAAGGGTGCTAACACCTTCCCTTTCTATAATCTACCCCCTTACTCAGAAACTCTCGAAAAAGGTATTTTTCTATTCTTTTCACCCTTTCCTTTGTTGGATAAAAGAAAAGTCGGTGGCGACTCTTGCTTACCGCGACATTTGCGAAGACAAAACGCAAACCAGTATTAACAGTCAGTTCTGCCACCGTATCAGAGAACTGGCGACTCTGCTGGGGATAATTATAAAGTGGGGTTTACCTTAGGGTCTAGTTCATTTTTAAATTACTTTCTTTGTTTGCTTTTATTGTTTACTTTTAAGGGTTTTTTGGGGTGTTCTTGTATAGATCCTATACCCGGATCTGGGGAAACTTTTTAGGAAAACAACAACAGATCATGGAGATTGTACAGCATTGACCGATATGGTTGAAGAGATAGCTGTGTTGGTGTGACACTTTGGTTGGTACCGGTATCCCTTATGTTGAATCGAGGAGAATATGGGGCCTCCGCATGGTGTTGTGAATCACTAACGAACCTTAGAACCTTAGTTGAACAAACTTGAATATTAGAAAGTAGTGAGATAGTTGGTCTCGGTGTAAAGCTGGGAATTGGTTGATACTCGATACTACACTCCTTGAGATCGGACTTTTGGCATGTTTCGGTCGCAAGAAAAGATTGCTAAGTTGAAATAATAGCGATAAAGAAAGATCAGTGATATTGAGACTCCTTAGAAGTCGGTTATTATTTCTAGGGCAGGTTTGAAACCAACTAAAATTCAAGAGGGTATATAAACCCCATGCAAGCCTAAACCTAAGGTCTTGTGCGTTTTGCTTGTGTGTGATTAATTTTCTTAAACATGACATCATGCATCATAAACATTCATTCTTCATTACACTAACCATTTCAAGGATTAGGGGAATTTATCTTTGTTCTATTTTGCAGATCATGGCTTTCGTTTGTAGAAATACCATCCGAATCAGATTTGTGAGAATACCTATCCAATTTAAAGAGCTAGTATCCATGGTTTGAGACTTCTTCATTCACCAAGAACTACAGTCGACTCCTCAATCTGGTTACCTCAGGTTTTAATGAGAAGATGATGAGTGTGCTCTTTCAGTTCTTTGACCATAAACATCATTGCTTCACCTTTCCAGACTATCAGTTGGTTCCCACCATGGAATAATTCTCTCAGATATTAGGCATACCTATTTTGGATCAGTTGCCTTTCACCAGCTTGGAAGAAGCTCTGAAGCCAGAGGTTATTGCAGCAGCTTTACACCTGAAAAGGTTCGACGTTGTATCTAACTGGGAAATAAGAAGTGGAGTTAAGGGTTTTCTAACCAAGTTTCTAATAGAGAAGGCTCAGCTGTTTTGGGATGATTTGGACTTTCAGGCTTTCGAGGAGGTCTTGGCCCTTCTCATCTATGGGTTAGTATTGTTCCCTAATCCGGACTTGTTCATAGATGTGAATTCTATCAAGGTCTTCCTTTCTCACAACCCGGTGCCCACTTTACTCGGGGATATCTTGCATACCTTCCACACTCGTACCATGAAGAAAAGAGGGATTCTTATATGTTGTGTGCCATTACTTTCGAGGTAGTTTATTTCTCACCTCCCTAAGACAGTACTGAAGAATGAAGAAGGTTTGGGATGGTCACAAAGGATAATGTCACTTTCTCACACGGATATTCTCTGGTATTCCCGATCTATGGGAGATGTCTCTATTATTGACCGCTGCGGGGAATTCCCTAATGTCCCACTACTTGGCATTAGAGGAGGCATAACCTATAATCCTTCTCTGGCTCTGCGACATTTTGGTTATGCTCGAAGGGATGGTCCTCACAAGATGCTTATCCAGGGAATTATGTTTAATTATGAAGAT
Organism: Vicia faba; assembly: GCA_948472305.1. Lineage (NCBI taxonomy): Eukaryota > Viridiplantae > Streptophyta > Magnoliopsida > Fabales > Fabaceae > Vicia > Vicia faba. The sequence goes on from CATIWC010000287.1 coordinate 264,172, forward strand.
GATGTTCAAGGGTATCGCCAGAGGTTCATACGAGCTTGGGGTATGGTAAACAGATTTGACGTCAAAACTTTGGGGCCGAAGACTTCCATTCCTATGGAACCTTATCTCCGATGGGTACGAGCTCGGGCTCAGAATCTTATGATGCCATATGTAGCCATCTTACCAGTGATTGTGGATCCCATTACTAAAGGGGATATTTCCTATACGGTTCTTCATCCTGACATGCCCACTGATTCTTGAGGCATTACAAAGATCCTGGATTCAGCTGAAGAAAGAGTGAGATACCTTTAGAAACCATTTCTATGACCATGAGAGGAAAGTTTTAGAGCTCACAAAGCAACTTCATGAGGAAAGAAGCCTCAATGTCTATCTCAGCGCAAAGAGGAAGCGCCCATGGGAAACCTGATTTTGTTTTAAGTTTTTTTAAACCTTCAATATAAATGCCTAAAAGGCAATTGTATTTTGAATTCTACTAATAAAATCTTTGTTTCATTTTGGTTCTCAAATTTAAACTTCCCGAAATCCTTGAAATCATTCCATACACATATCATACATATCATTGCATAAACAGGTGTCAAAGCAAGTTTCTCATCCTCTTTGCTGTTTATTTCAGCCATGGCTCTCGAACAAACTGTGAAAGACTTACAGACTCAGAATGCACAATTCCAACAGATGATCATGGCTCTAGCCAAAGGGCAGGAGGAATTGAAAGCCCTAATTTTTAAAGACAAGACCAAGAAGCCAAGAAGGACATCTGGTGTGATAAATCTGGGAAGCAGATTCAAGGGGCCGTTAAAGCAAATGGCTTATCTGACCTCTTCATCCAAGGAAAGAGAAAACCAAGAGGGTTAGACAAGAGAGGAAGACCCTAGTCCGGGGGAATCTGATAATGAGACTGATTAAAATGAAGAGCAGTATCCTCCGGCTGACGAAAAGTACAAACAACTGGAAGAGCGTCTGAGTGCAATGGAGATTTAGAAAGTGCACGGGCTGGACTTTGAGGAGTTGGGTTTGGTGTCTGGGATTGTTATTTCGCCAAAGTAGTGTTTGTTAAGTATGATGGAGTTTCATGTCTTAAGATGCACCTCTGATCTTATATGAGGAAGATACAGCCTCACATCACTGACAGATACTTATGGGTCCACTTCTTTCAGGATAGTCTATCCGGAACTCAGTTAGATTGGTTCTATCAATTGGAAAGGGACAACATTCATAATTGGGAAGACCTGGTTGCTGCCTTATATAAGCAGTATCAGTACAATGCAGACCTTGCTCCCACCCGTACTCAACTCCAAAGTATGGCTATGGGTGCAAGCGAGGGCTTCAAAGACTATGCTCAGAAATGGAGGGACTTAGCAGGAAGAGTCCGGCCTCCCCTGTCTGATAGGGAGTTAGTGGATATGTTTTTGGGAACCCTGTCTGGTCCATTCTTTAATCACATGATTGGAAGCTCTTCAGCCGACTTCACTGAATTAATCTTGACAGGGTAGAGATTGGAAGCTAGAATTAAAAATGGTAAGATCCAAATGTAAGCATCCTCCAGTGCCATAAGAAAACCATTTTCTGGGAAGAAAGAGGTTAGTGTTGTGTACAATCAAAAGAATCAGGACAAAATTGAACGCCGTCCAACGATAGGGGATATCATGATCCCTAAGCCTGCACCCACTCAACAGAGGAATAATCAGCAGAGAACAGAAAAGCCGATAAGATAGTTCACCCAGATAAATATGACTTTATCCCATGTTTTGCCTCATTTGTTGAAATCTAATCCGGTAACCTTGCGAGAAGCGCCAAAGAATCCCAACACTACCTCCCCCCCGCTACAATCCAAATTCCGGTTGTGCTTATCATTCGGAAAGTCCAGGTCATGATACAAACGAGTGTTGGGCTTTGAAAAACAGGGTACAAGACCTTATCAAGGCGAAGTAAATTGTGTTTGACGCCCCCAAAATTCCAAATGTTATCACCACTCACATGCCCAAGCACGGTCGTGGTGTTAACGTTATTGAAGATGATATGTTTGTTACTACCATTGAAGAGCTTGTTACTCCTCTCTTGACCGTTAAGTGGAACTTATTGAAGGTCGGTTTATTTCCGGGTTGTGGCGAAGGTTGCCACTTATGTTCATCTCTACCGACTAGTTGTCATTTGCTGAAGGCAGGTGTTCAACGCCTAATGGATGACAGAGAGGTTTTGATTAAAAAGAATCCTGTGCCGACTATTGCTTGCAGAGATGTTTCAATAATAACCATTTCCGTCAATCCTCCCAGGTTCTCCACCAAAAGACCCTTCAGGATTACATCTGTTCGAAATATTACTCAGCTGATAACCACTGCGCCAGGGCTAATCCTATACTCCTCAGATAAAACTGTTCCTTGAAACTATGGGGGTGACGTCTACTACCACGGTGTCAGGCAAGATTGGCTGGTTGATGAAGACCAGGTTTCTGAGAATGTTGATCCCGACATTGTCAACATTGTGGGAACCAACAAAGTAACCAGAAGTGGAAGAGTGTTCTCCCCTGAGATTTCTCCTCCGAAGGCTGTTTTTGGTCCTGTGATCATTCCTACTTTCATTCATGCTGATACTACTACTACAATCCTTGTGATTACTCCTGCTGACACCCTTATCACCGAGTCGACTGAGACTCAAGGCAAAGACATACTGGTTGAGCTTGTCCCGACAAAGGCGCATTCGGTATCCATCCCAGAGGCTTCCAAGAAAGAAATGGAAGAAATTTTGAAAATTACCAAGAAGAGCGACTATAACATGGTCGAAAAGCTGGGGCATACTCCTTTAAAGATCTATATCTTAGCCTTGTTGTTGTGTTCTGAAGCTCATGCGAAGGCTCTGGTGAAGTTCCTGAAAACTGCCCATGTGCCCCGGGAAACCTCTGCTGACCAATTTAAAGATTTTGTGGCTAGTTTGAGGGCTGACAACGGCTTGGGCTTTTCTGATGCTGATTTGACTCCTAGAGGAAGGAAGCATAGTGATACGTTACATGTCTCTGTCGAATGCAAGGGCACCACTTTGGCCCATGTCCTTGTAGATACTGGTTCATCATTAAATGTGCTGCCTAAGAACGCTCTGGATAGACTAGACTATGAAGGATTGACTTTGAAACCCAGCAATGTTGTAGTGAGGGCTTTTGATGGTTCAAAGAGAATGGTGCACGGGGAGTTGGACGTCCCCATCAAGGTTGGTTCTCAGACTTTTGGATCTACCTTCTATGTGATGGATATCAGGCCATCTTATTCTTGTTTGTTGGGTTGCCCTTGGATACATGGGGGTTGGAGATGTTACATCCACTCTACATCAGATGATGAAATACCCAATCAAAGGGAAAATTATCACTGTACACGACGAAGAAGAATACATGGTCAGTCACCTGAATTCCTTCAGATATGTGGAAATGGATGGTGAGTTCATCGAGACTCTGCCAAAATTTCGAAGAGGTACCTCAGACTCTGGATACAACTGAAACAGTTATCAATGTGTCGAAGATCACCAGACCTCACTTGAGGATGGCTTCTCTCTAGGATGCAAAACTGGTTATCGAAGAAGGTGGGTCTACCATTTGGGGTCAGCTCCCTAATATTCCGTACAAGTCTGATAAATTTAGTTTGGGTTTCTCTTCAGGGGCTCAAAGGGTTGTTTGACCTGCTCGTGCTGGAAGACCTCCCCTACGCATCAGCAATCATGGGGTTAACACTGTAGAAGACGAAGACGGTGACAATGACATGGACAGCTGGATCTTCCCTACAACCAACAGTGGACCCAGTTACTGGACGGAAAAATATTTTGTACCGATTACTTTTGTTCAGAAGTAATTGTCTTTCTTGTTTTTTTGATATGTAATAAACAATATAACTTTATGGCCATGTGTCTTACCCGGGGCACATCGGTTTATTTGTGAGGATTATCATGTTTCACTTTCATAAGGCATCAATAAAGCATTGGACGTTTATGCATACAAATTTTGCGCTCTCTGTTTTTCTTTTCTACTTTTACTTTGTCTATACAGCTATGCTCTTGCACACACTCATGTATCACACTGCAGATCCATATCCACTTTGGATCCCATTGATAAAAATTCTGCTATTGCCAGTTATAACTTTGAAAATCCGATTAACCAAGCCGAGGATGAAGGTGAGGAAGATTGTGAGGTACCTGGAGAACTTTCTAGACTGTTACAGCAGGAAGAGGGGGCTATACATCCTCACGAAGAGCCAGTTGAAACAATAAACTTGGGCACAGAGGTAGGAAGAAAACAGGTCGAGATTGGCGAAATCGGGGGCTTAATGTTAAACAGTGATTGATACAAATGTTGCATGATTATGTCGAGATCTTCGCCTGGTAATATGAAGACATGTCGGGACTGGATACGGACATTGTGGTTCACCATCTGCCAACTAAAGAAGATTGCCCTCCAGTAAAGAAGAAGGTCTGTCACATGCACCCTGAAATGTCATAGAAAATCAAAGCAGAGATTATGAAACAGTTCAACGCTGGTTTCTTAGCTGTCACCTCTTACCCACAATGAGTTGTAGACGTAGTTCCGGTGCCTAAAAAAGACGGTAAGGTACAGATGTGTATGGACTACAGAGATTTGAATAGGGCGAACCCCAAAGATGACTTTCCACTTCCCCATATCGTCGTTCTGGTTAACAATATCGCGCATCACAAGATCTTTTCCTTCATGGATGGTTTCTCTTGTTACAATCAGATCAAGATGGCACCCGAGGATATGGAGAAGACAACCTTCGTCACGCAATGGGGCACTTTCTGCTACAAAGTGATACCATTTGGATTAAAGAATGCTGAGGCAACCTATCAGCGAGTCATGGTCGCCTTGTTTCATGACATGATTCACGATGAGATGGAGGTATACGTGGATGACATGATAGCCAGGTATCAAACTGAGGAAGAGCACCTTGATCATTTACAAAAGCTGTTTGATAGGTTGAAGACGTAAAAGCTGAGGTTGAATCCAAACAAGTGCACCTTCTGGGTAAGTTCTGGTAAACTGTTGGGTTTTATTATTAGTGACAAGGGCATTCAGGTCGACCCTGCAAAAGTAAAGACTATACAAGAGATGCCACCTCCTCGCACTGAGAAGGAGGTCAAAGGCTTTTTGGTACGACTAAATTACATTGCCAGGTTCATTTCCCATTTAACTGCTACTTGTGAGCCAATCTTCAAGCTCCTGAAGAAAGATCAAGTGATAAAATGGAATGACGAAAGCCAGACTTCCTTCGAAAGAATCAAGGAATACCTTCAAGAACCACCAATTATGATTCCTCCAATTGAAGGAAGACTCTTGATAATGTACTTAACAGTGTTAAATAATTCAATAGGGTGTGTGTTAGGGCAGCATGACGAGTCTGGTCGAAAAGAGCACGCAATATACTACCTTAGAAAAAATTTTACCGACTGTGAAACAAGATACTCATTGCTCGAGAAAACTTGTTGCGCTTTGGCATGGGCTGCTCACCGACTGAGAAAATATATGTTGACCCACACTACTTTGCTGATATCTAAGATGGATCTGATCAAGTACATCTTTGAGAAGCCCGCCCTCTCCGGAAGAATAGCAAGATGGAAAATGATCTTGACCAAATATGATATCCAGTACACAACCCAGAAAGCAATCAAGGGAAGTGTGCTAGTTGATCATTTGGATCATCGGGCCGTGGATGACTACCAGTCTATGAATTTTGAGTTCCCGGATGAGATTATTATGCTAGTGACTGACTATGAAGAACCTGGACCAGATGAAGGACCTGAAGAAGGATCCCAATGGATTATGGTTTTTGACGGAGCCTCGAACGCACTCGGCAATGGCATTGGTGCCGTAATTATATCTCCTGAAGGCTCTCATACTCCTTTCACCGCCAGATTATGTTTCAACTATACCAACAACATGGCGGAGTATGAAGCATGCATCATGGGTCTCAAAGCTGCTATTGACCCGAGGATCAAGTTCTTGAGCATTTTCGGGGATTCAGCCTTGGTTATAAGTCAGATCAAAGGAGAGTGGGATACGAAGCACCCAAATCTCATCCCATACAAAGAGCATGTGTTGTCATTGCTTCCACACTTTGAGGAATTCACCTTTAAACATATTCCACAAGAAGATAATCAGTTAGAGGATGCACTAGCTGCCATGTCATATATGTTCAAGGCCAGGTGGGATAACGAGGCTCCTCGAATCACTATTAAGAGGTTGGATGAACCAGCATACTGCTATGAGATTGACACTGAAGAAGTAGAAGACAAACCATGGTTTCATGAAGTGAAAAGGTATCTCGAGGCTTAAGAGTATCCCGAGGGAGAATCTGTCAATGATAAGAAGTTTCTGAGAAGGTTTGCCGCAAAGTTCTTCCTTAGTAATGGAATCCTCTACAAGCGCAACCATGACTCTACTTTACTTCGGTGCGTAGACAAGAGCGAAGCAGAGAGGATTATGGCAGATTTACATGAAGGTACCTTCGGAACCCATTATAGTGGACATACCATGGCTAAAAAGATCCTACGGGCAGGATACTATTGATCCACTATGGAAGCAGACTGCTATCAGCATTCCCGAACTTGTCACAAATGCCAAATTTATGCTGATAAGGTGCGTGTACCTCTGGTTCCTTTGAATGTCTTGATGGCTCCCTGGCCTTTTGCAATTTTGGGAATTGACATGATCAGAGAGATTAGACCCACCGCTTCCAATGGGCATCGCTTCATCCTGGTGGCCATCGATTACTTCACGAAGTGGGTTGAAGCTTCCTCTTTTGCTACTGTTACCAAGAACATTGTGTCGTGGTTTATCAAGCATACCTGATTTGTCCATATGGTGTTCCAGAGAGAATCATCACTGACAATGGTACGAATCTCAACAATACAATGATCACTGAACTCTATAAACAGTTCAAGATCCAGCACCATAATTCTTCCCCTTATCGGTCGAAGATGAATGGCATTGGGGAGGCTGCTAACAAAAACATTAAGAAAATCATACAGAAGATGATGGTGACATACAAATATTGGCATGATATGTTACCATTTGCTCTTTATGGTTATCATACCTCCGCATAAACGTCGACAGGGGCAACACCCTACTCTCTGGTATATGGCATGGAGGTTGTCCTGCCTATTGAGGTCCAGATCTCTTCTCTGAGAATAATGAAGGATGCGGATTTGAATGAAGATGATTCGATCCAGACTCGACTTGATCAACTGAATCTGATTGATGAGAAAAGACTTATTATTGTTTGTCATGGTCAAATGTATCAAAAACAGATGATCAAGGCTTTCAACAAGAAGGTCAAACATCAAGTATATCAAGTCAGGGATCTAGTGATCAAGCGCATCATACTGCCGCAAGGTGATACCATGGGAAAATGGACTCCCACATACGAAGGGCCGTTTGTGATCAAAAGCATATTTTCAGGTGGAGTCATGATTCTGACTACCATGGATGGTGACGACCTTCCTCACCCTGTTAATGCGGACATAGTGAAAAGATACTACGCATGAACAAGACTCGCTAGGTTGAATGTCCTGGGAAAAAATAAGGGCTTCCCAGCGAACCAAAAGGGTTCAGGAAAAAATTAGGGATGAAAACAAAATATTTGTACACCCGGAAAGTCGAAAACCTGAAAAGGCATCTTGGGCAAAATGGGTATCCCGATGGATTGAAAACCCGAAAGGGCGGTCCAGACAAAAGTTATGGATTTGAAGCATATCACTATGTCCCATTGGATCACCTTGCGACCAGACTTCAGTATCAACTATCAAGCTCATACGGCACCGATAAATCCAGTCAGCTTCAGACAAGTAGCAAAGTGATGAGACGCTCGAAGACATAAGGGCAATAGCAGAATTGAAACTCAATGGGATTATTACACATAGCTGTTTTTCTTCTCTTTGTACATCACTTTTGTAAAATCTTCACTCTCAAGGTGGTGTTCTCCTACTAGAACATCAGCCTCTTTGTACACAACGCCTGTTATAGGAAGGGTCCATTGTTCCGTCGTAGGTTCCCAATGGAGGTGGCTTATCCATGACGACAGGGAGAGGGGCCTCAGTAATCTCCCTCGATAGCGTGCCACGGGGCTCGTCATCCTCACTATCTACGGGAGATGGAGAGGGGGAGTGATAGTTTCTTCCCTGCCGATCATTACGGTCTCGTCGAGGGGAGGGACTCCTCCGTTTGTTCTTTGGCTCGGGTGAAGGCAGCTGAGCACGGTCAATCTGTCGGTTGTCTTTCCTCTTCTTAAATGAAGGGGGGTCTTGTTCTCTTGTAGGAGACGTGCAGTTGTGTTTCTTGAAGGAAGAAATGTTGCGTCTCTCCTTTCTGGGTGGTGGGCCATGCCTCTGTGGAGATATACTAGGGGAGTTTCATCATCGGATTATCCAAGGAGGAGGTCTTGATCGTCTATTATCCCAAACCACTATCCTTTGATTTTGTTGTAGGATGAGGGAATTAGTCTAATTGATAGCAGCGAGTAGTGTTGCCATGGCTGGGTTGGTATTGAGAGGGATGGGAACTGGTTGCATGATATCGGGAAGTTCCTTGGTGGAACTCTTAGGGTGTCCCTTATCCAAGAATTGGTCGTCACTTCGTCGGGCGTCTGTTGAATCTGGAGACGCGGTCTGTCTGTCCTGGAAACCCAAGTTGTCCTCGAGGTGAGGATGTTCCTGACTCCCGTCAGTTTTGCGAGCATTGGAAAGAATAGTCTTTCCGGGAAGATGAAGATCATCATGGTTGGCCATGATTAGTGAGAGGAATTTAGAAAAAGTTGCTTTGATCTTAAGTTTAGAGTAAAGAAAGATGGGGAGAGCAGTTTCCCATAGACGCTGCTATTGATCTTACCGGTTGATCAGAACCTGAGAAGCGGCTGGAAGATGATCTATAGCCGGGTTGTGATGTCGAGGAGAAAGGGGGGTTATACCTGCAAGACACTCTGACAATCAAGTAAGAGTGGGAACAGGGAGATACAAGCAAAGTATTAGGTGGTGAATAGTGAATATTCAATACATGGCCCTCACAAGTGTAAGGGTATATATAATGCCCCTGGCACATGGCCATTGGTTCCTAATTTCACGACTGGATATACGGGTTCGTAAAATCAGGTAACTGCCAAGACTTGATCAAACCGGGAAGATATGCTCGTACTAGTCGTTGGTCCCGGGGAGGGGGTCAGTTATGGGCATCTCTCTGTTAAGTTCCGGGTAGCCTGCATAATGTTGATATCGGGAAAGCTGAGATGAAGCTCGTCGATCATCCTAGAACAGTGCTCGCTTGGGAGGTAGAATGATTGATATTTCCCGATGGATAGCGGGTGGTTCGGGTTACGGGAGTGCGGGCCGTACCAAAGGAAAGGTCTAGACTGGGCCCATTCAAGTTGTCGGGCCAGTCCATAACACTTTTCTTTTTCTTTTCTTTCTTTTTTTCTCTTTTTTTTCTTTTTCTTTTTCTTTTCTTTTACAAGCTCATAGCAATTATAACATAAGCATATAAAAATTCCTCTCCTCAAATTGAATTCAATCATCATCATAATATAAATACTCCTTACTTTCTAAGGCAAGGTAAAAATGCAAACTACAAATCATAGTTAAGGATTCAAGAAAACAAAGAATTAATGTCCATACAAAAAGATGAACTAAACACTCATAGACAAGCATTTAGAAAAAACAACATGGACATCGATAAAAAGGCTCAAAATAGGATACTAATGATCACGCACTCACAAGGTGAATTGATTATATGGCTAGGTAGTTGTGCTCAAAAGGAAACAAAATGCCTTGATCACTTTCATGCATTCACACAATCAACACAAACAAAAGATTAAGCATAATAAAATCCAGTTAAAACAAGAATATGGCCTCCAGCATATGTGAACAATAGAAAGCTACCTCACAAAAAAGGTAGGAACTAAAGTGATTCACAAATGAACAAGTATACAAAAGAATGAATGACATAAAAAGTGTAAAAAGTGTAAGTATCGCGAATATTCTAAAGTATAGAAAGCGATAAATACATACCTCGAGCGTGTACAAAACCTTAACACAATCATTACCATGCATTCGCAACTCGAAAGGATCAAACTTGACAAATCACGTCAATATCCTCAAGCTATTCACAACAAGCTCAAAGACAAACACAAATATGAACACAAATAATATACACATACTAAAATACTGAATGAAATTGTCTAAATAAATTTAAAAGTGTGTTGTACCCCAAAATTTTCCCTCTCATATTTTTCCAAGATTTTCCTCTTGCATAGGTGGTCACAAACCTTGGCCGGGAGACAAGGAAATTTTTCAAATGATGTTTCTAAGTTTCCTTCGATTGTCCTGTTTCCAAGTTCCCTTCGATTAGCTTGTTAATGAGGCTCTTCGATTGGCAATTACAAAGTGCCTTTCTATTGGCACCTACTAAGTGATGTTCGATTAACATCTCCAAAATGCTCATCGATTACCATCTATATAGCGTCCTTCGATTTCCATCTATATAGCGCTCTTTGATTACCATCTACATAGCATCCTTTTATTGTCATATGCAAAAGGCCTTTCAATTGGCCTCATAATAATCCTTTTGTAGCGGTAGAAATGTTCAAGACTAAGTCATTAGATTGACTAGAATTTATACAAATCAAAATAAAAATCGCCACCGCGCTTTATTGTTTCCAAAGGAATGGGAAAAGAGCGAATAACCCAAAAAAGGGGAAAGATTCAAGGTAAGGGGGTTGGTTATGCAAAGGGAAGGTGTTAGAACCCTAAACATCTACGGTACTCCACAGAAACCTCTTTGTAAAATCTTTATATTTTGGCTATAAAATGAGTTGTATATAAAATGGATAGTGGAGGTGAGAAGAGAAATATTTTTTATGATTTTTGCACCCGTCGCGGTTGCGAACCTTTAGTTCCTACGTACCACCTTTCGTATAATAGGGGATCAGGGTACACGTAGTTCATCTTTTAAAAGTTTGAGACACAAGTGTGTTGGTTAATTTTATGAGATAATACATCATCTTCATTGTCCATGTGGAAAATATACTTACTACCCACAATCATGAGAAAGGAGAATTTGCATCATCTCAAAGTGGAGGATATGGATTGGATTTTAAAATCAACAATGCCTCACCTAACACCCAAGTGGAAAATATCTCTCTTCACTACATATTGTATGAGTATAGTTGTTTGCATCACTACAAGGATTGACAAGAGTCTAATCTTTTAAGAAAAGTTTAAAGGTAAAAGCCAAAGTGGAAAAGTGGTTTGAAATGAGATTGGTTGACTTTTAGTCTTCTCATAAAAAATGTCAAAGTATTATTAAATTGATTGAAGTTTATTTATGAAAATGTTTTTGAAAATGCATGGACATAAGTTCAAGTTTATTATAAAAGTGTTTAAGTTTCAAAACAAGAAGGTTTTTCAAAAGTATGGAGAAGGTTTTTTGAAATTAAAGAAGATGGGAGGAGTAGAAGAGGCTATCCTAAACCATAAGGTAAAAGCTAAGGATAAGGACCATCTAACCAACAAGTAGCCAAAACTTGATATTATGAGCCAAGATAGAATTCCCATTCTTTGTATTGGAACCAAGAAAGCAAAGATACTAGACCTCTTGAGAGAACCAAACTTCAAGTGTATTAAATATTCACAAAAATTGGGCAGAATAACGACTGTATGTGGGTGAATTCCATATTACAAACAAAGGATGTAATCACAAAAACCTGCACACAAAAACAAACAAGCAACCCAATGTCTTGAGGTAAACCTCAAGAGCTCCAGACAAAATAATCAGATAAGATCTCAAAGTCTCCAAGATAGGCCAAGGTTTCTAATCCTAGGTCCAAGAAATAGTCCCATGCTCCATAATGCCAAGGATAGTAACTAAATAGTCCAAGTACCATTAAGAGTTTTTTAGGGTTTAAGTTGATTATTAAGTATCTTAGGAGAATAAAAAGAAAATCTCAAGTGAGAAAAGTAAAAATGACAAGAATATAAATGCTCAAATGAGCAAAAGATAAAAAATGGTATGAAATGAAAAATGCTAAAAAATAAATAGTGCATAAAGCATAAAAGAATAAAAGCATAAAATAAGTCAATAATTAGTGGTTAGTTAGATGACCATCTTGAAACTTGCCTTTGGAACTCATTAGAGTATTGGTAGAACCAAAGCCTCCATACAACAAGTTGCATTTGCTTTTTGTCAAGTATATCATCCATTTGGAATTCTCACAAGTACCATTTAATGATCAATGATGTTTAAGTGATCCGCGTTGGCCAAAGGTGTTGTAGATCCATTAGAGGATTGGTAGAACCAAAGCCTCCACACAATGAATCTCAAGGTTATTAGATCAAAGAGATCAAATCACTCAAGAGAAGAATGTTTTTAGAATCACTCAAAAATACCAAAAGATGAACAAGATATGCCCCTTTGAAGTCCAAAACCCTAGCCTCTAGATCAAGAGAATGCTTGTGGAACTTTGCCAAGTTTGAACAAACTTTTTGTGCCAATATTCTTCCTTTGTGAATAGAAATTGTTGAGGATGATGATGAGGACTCATGGACACCAAAACCACTTCCATACCAACTTCAAAACAACTTCAATGGTGAGGTTTGAATTTCTCAAGCTTTTGACTAAGGCATGGAAATAAACTCATGAACCCATGAAGCAATTTGCTAAACCTCATTGCCTTTACCTACATTATTAACAAGTAAGACAAACCAATATTGCATTTTTTTAATTAGAGAGAAAATCAAAGCAAAATATCCATGATCACAAAAGAAAACAAGTTAAGGTGCTTGGTAATTCCTCAGAAGAGCAAGGCTAAAGATAGGGAGAAGAACCAAAAGCCTTAATGTGATTTTGTTGTGATTGAAACAATATGGTGTGATGAAGGGATCTTAGGGGCAAAAATTGGGGTACAACAACTGCCCTTATTTAAGTTTCTTCTATCCGGAGATACAAAGGTTAAAAATCTTCGTGTCGACGTGATCAAAGACACTTAAATATAAAACAAACCATGTTTTTGGCCCTAATATGCCATGCAAATGTTTATGCATATGAATGCATATGAATGGAACAAAAGAGACGCAAAGTAGCATTGGGGATGCAACACAAAATGTAGAAACAAAATAGCAACCCCACCAGGAAAATAAATCACTAGTAAACCACGAGAATAGAATCAGAGAGGAGGATAACAAGCATCGACGTTCACTGCCGATGTACTATCCACGTTCACTGAATATATCATACCACTGCCGTTCACTTACGATGAACTATTGACGTTAACTGAAGATAGCAAAAAGATAAGAAACACTGACGTTCATTGCCGATGTACTACCAACGTTCACTAAAGTCCTAAAAATTAATTTCATCAATTTTAATTTGTTTCATTAATTAAAATTAATTAGAAAAAACTAGGTCAAACTTCAAATCTTTTTCCAAGAAATTCTAAAAATATTTTCAATGATCAAATTAGGTTTTTTTAGGGTTTTAAACTTATTCTAATTTTTTATTCTCACGCGTAATTATTTTTACCGTACGATTAATTTTTAGTATTGATGTAACTGCGCCCGGTTTGTAATAGCTTAATTAGGGTTTTATTTCCGCACTCTATTTTCAGTCAATTCCTTATGTATCTACACCAAATCCTTGTAATAGCTTAGGGCCTCTATTTCTTGATTTTATTGTTTTATATACATGTATATAAATTGCTAGCAACCTAGGCATGTATGAGTAATTAATCAATAAATCACTAATATCAAAGATAAAAATATATGAAAAAGCAAACTTTTGCACACTTGCACCCTTAGGGTATACCTCACTTGGTTGCCTCGGAAACAATGGTCATGTCCCTCGAGCGTAGGAATACTCTTAGAAAAGACCCTCCGTTTAAAATCATCATAAAGATCATAGTCCCTAAATGTCCCTCTCAGCCAACACAACCAACACAGAGGCATTAATCACAGACACACTAAGTGAATAATAGCACTAAATCTATCTCTAGAATCTAAACACTATTAGACAATCATCCAAGATAAGAATTCGAGAAGTATATGTCTATAACAACCCAAATCCCTACCAGAGCAAATATCCAGGACAACAATCGACAAAGATTTGTAAAGCAAATTAAATATAAATCCATGGGTGATAAATATACATAAGATTGAAGTAAATGCATATACAAACCCAACTAAAAGAGAATGTACAAAGAAGAATAAAAATGAACCACAAATCTACCGGTTTGTCAGCACCGATCGAAGAGCAATCTACCCCGGACCATCCATATGCAAGCTCCATAGTTGTTATCTAAGCTAAACCACTACAAAAATGAGGGGTATGGAATTGGGAGAACAAAAACCACCCCCAAAACTATAACCAAACAAAATGAAATGAAAAATAAATATAAAGAAAATTTGTTCCGCGACTGTCGCTCAATGACACAAACACGTCGCCCGGTGCTGCTTTCTAAACTCTTGGACCAGACTACACCATGTAGGCAACTGGCCACAAATATCTTCTTCCGCCCGGCGAAAGACTCACGTTGCCTGATGCTACTACTCTTCCTCGCCCAACCATCGCTCGATAATGCACATCAGCCCAACAACTTTTGTTGCATTCTCTGTACAAGTTCAAATGGATCTCTCTTCTTGGCCTTATTTCTTTATTGATCCAAAAATGTATCTTAGAGCTTTTATTCCTCTTGCTCCAATAATGCTCAAATACCTACAAAATGAATATAAAACCATCAAACGATACACTATGTACATGAAAATACAAATATATACAAACTAAACGAATTTACAGGAAAGTTGGGTTTATTCAACCGATACTAACAACAAAGAGTCGATAAGTGCAACAAAAATTATATACAAAAATAACTATAATTGGCACTTATCACCGTAGAGATGGGCTCCTCGGGTGAATCTTTAATTTCAGTTGAGGCGAATGATGGTTGTCTGGTCGTGGCTCGGCCCATGTCTTCTTCGGGAAGCGACAATCTCTTCGGGGAGATGAGTGATTGCACTTTATGTCAAACATAATCTCTGGTTTTTCCTATATTGGTCGACGACCACATGGTTTTGGTGAGGGACTGCACGACATGCAACATCAATATCTTTGGGGAGGAGATCTTGATTGTTTCATCACTAATGCCTCAATCCCTTTATTCTGGAGAAGGATCAGGGCGTTGGTTTGATTTAGGGAAGCCAGCAGAGCTGCCATGACCAGATCGGTGCTGGTTAGTATTGGGACCGACTGGAGAGTAGTTAGTCCCTCTTCTTGGACTTTCTTGGATCAGCCAGCTTCCAAGAAATGGATGGCATCGTCGTCAGCCTCGACGGAGGAGGGAGGCACCATGGCATTGTCTCTCTTGAGGGGGATGTCCTCGAGATTAGGGCATCTGTCGTCATTATCAGCCTTACAAACGGGAGATAATATGGTTTTGCCAACAAGTTGGTCGTCATCGTCCATGATCAGAATATGGTGATGTTACTTTTATTTTTGGTTTCTTGGAAATAAAGATGGGCAAGACAGTTTCCCATAAACGGTGCTACTGATCTTACCAGTGATCAGAATCTCTAAGAGCCGATATCTTCATCTGCAAAGCTGGTAATGAGGAGGAGGAAGGGGGTGTACCTGCAAGGCACTCTGACGCTCAAGTAAGAAAGAGTGCAAAGAGATACAAGATAGAGAGTCTAGGGTTTTAGAAGTGAGTAATGAATATTGAATACTTTCCCCTCACAAGTGTGAGGGTTTATATAGTGCCCATGCGCTTGACCATTGGTCCCTATTTTTGGGCCTAGATATTAGGTCTGCAAAAAAAATAGGTAACTGCTAGAAACTAGCCGTTATGACGGGCAGACGTGCTCATAACTAGTCATTGCTATGAGCAAGGGTGCGGCTACAGGAAATCGCATCAAAGGAATTCCTGGTTGTCTACTCCACATATGTCGAGCAGAACAAGGGATAGTTGCTGACACAAGCAGGAACATGGTCCAATGCATCGTTGGTCTTGCTGTTCCTGGCGTACAAAAGACCAAGCGTCCTCGACTGAAGGGCAGATGGCAAGGTGCCTTTTGTCGGTCTCAGCTGACTGGCACTACAAAATAAGTTGAGTTTTGCCACGTGAAAGCCACGCCGCTAACACCCAAATCACGTCACTACTCAAATTTTGCCACCTTAAAGAACACGTCGCTATATAGCGCGTGGCAATCTTGTTGCGGCATGAAAAACATGTCACTAAGTTGCCACGTGAAATTCACGCCGCAACATACTGTATAGGATAAAAGCAATTCAGAGCAGAGCAGAGCAGAGAAGTGGGTCAGAGCAGGTTTACAATTTTTGTTACGTTAGCTTTAGCGACGTGTTTTTCACGTCACTAATTAGTGACATGAAAAACACGCCGCAACTTGTTTTATTTTAAAAAAACATATTTTCTGTTTTAAATATATTAATTATGTTTTAATAATTAATATTATTTTTTGTTTTATTAAATTTATAAATTAAATATTATAATTTAATTATTAAATACAATATTATTAATCAAATTATCAAAAACAAAACTAAATATATCTAAATGTATAAATAAATATACTTAATATTATAAATTTAATAAACTCAAATTTAAATTTATAATATTTTTAAATATACCATATCATTATAAATTTATATTACACAAATAAAAAACTAAATACAAAATAAAAATAAAACTAAGCAGAATCGTCGTCGGAAATGTCGGGAAGAAAGTCATCATTATTTTGGTGGTTATTATTTTGGCCACCACTGTTGGGATTTCTACCAAATGCTTGCATAAATTGTCGCATTTGCTCCTCCATATCAGCTTGCCTCTTCGCCATTGCCTCAATTTGTCTATTATGTTCACCCCTCATTGCCTCCATTCGGGCATCCATTTGGGCATCCATTTGGGCCTTCAATGCCGCCTCACGATCTTCGGACTCACGTCTAGCCAATTGTCTTACCAGTTCTAACTGATCCGGTGTCAAATTTGTTTGACGTGACCCTTCTTCACCGTCTGCAGCTCTCTGATACAGATTTCTATCCCCACTCCTCAAGGTGCCCGCCAAATTTCCACCACCAAAAAAACACCCGTTAGGCCCCTTTCCCCCAACAACTTGACTCCAAATATAGAAATCCACATCTGGGTGAACCGGTTTTTCTGGAGGAGGCGTATACTGAGGATTATGGGTCAGAAATTCTACAAGAAATGCCTGATAATCCTCCTACACATACAATAAAAAAAATCAAGTTTAATGTATAAGTAACATTAATGAAATTAAATGAAATAAAAATAATAATAATAAAAAATAAATAGCCACGTGATTGTAACGCCACAACTTATCAGTTGCCACTCAATTTTCACGCCACAACATGTCATTTGCTACATGAAAATCACGTCACAAAATTGCTTTAAAAAAAATATAAACATAAATTTACTTACCAGGGCTTTTTTTGTGCGCTCATCAGTAAATCCTCCCGATTTCTTTGTCCGGGTCTCCTTAACCAGCTCCGTCATCAATGGTTGTCCCCCAAACGCTTAGCCTAAATATAAAAATTAACTTAAATTAATAATATGTTATAAATTCAAATATGACCTTAAAAAGTGGTAATAATTACCATGTGTCGAGCATGCTCAGCAATACTAATACTTCCAACAGCATTAATGCAACCCCCTTTTTCAGATGCCCTCATCTTCTTTGCAGTTTCAGATTTAGCCTTAAATTCATCTGATTCCCAATACTTAAGAAGTTGTTCAAAAACTTCTTTGCCTATCCATTTGGGACGAATGCCCAAAAGATGCCAATTCTCTCTAACACGTCGTAGCATGTCAGAAAGTCGTCTTGAACTCCTCCCAAAATAATTTTTTTTTATTTTGTTATGGTTCAGGGGATCCCAAACACATTTCGCCTGCAATATTATATGACATTAAAATAAATAGTTAGATAAATTATAACAATAATGAAAAGGTCATTTAAATAAAAATAACTTAAGAAATAAATTAATTATACCTGAAATTGCTTGAACCATTCTTCTTTATCGGAAACTTCTCTAAAACTCTTCAAAAATGTTGTATAATTCTGCTGAATTATATAATTGATAACCTTAGCAGCAGTCCGACTCGGCCCGAAACTAAAACAACAATAATTGAATTAGCATAATTAATTATATAAAGTTATATTAAAAATGGAAATGTGTACTTATAAATAAAAATCAATAAATAAGAAACTTACGAGTTCCCTTCAGGCCATATCTAAAATCTCCCATCAATGGTATGAATCTCACTCGGATCATCATCCCCTCGAAGATCTCTCCCATCTATCTGATCATCATCCCCACCAAGATCGTCATCGTTCGACTCTGTGTGGGATGTGGGGGTGCGACCAGTCTGTGTGGGTCGTGAAGAGGTGGATCCTCCAGGCTGCTGGACGGATGAGGGCATCTGGGTAGGAAGTGGGGTGCTGGATCCTCCAGGCTGCTGCACGAAGTGGGGTGCTGGATCCTCCAAGTGCTTGAAATAGTGACTGCAAAAATGTGAAGTTTCTCGATGCAAGTAATGTGCACATATTGATCCTTCTATTCTAGCTTTATTTTTCACTGATCTCTTTGAATCACCCATGAACCTTTCAAACGGGTACATCCACCTATATTGAACAGGTCCTCCTAGATAAGCCTCATATGCAAGATGCACAGGTAGATGTTCCATGGAGTCAAAAAAACCAGGAGGAAATACTTGTTCCAACTTACAGAGAATGACTGGAATATTTTGGTCCAACTTAATGATGTCATCCACTCTTAAAGCGGAAGCACAAATATCTCTAAAAAATTGACTAATTTCAGTGAGTGGATTAAGCACATGTTTGGGTAGAGAACCGAACGCAATTGGTAGCAATTGTTCCATAAAAACATGGCAATCATGACTTTTCATACCATGTAACTTCCCAGTGTTAGCATCAGCACACCTTGCTAAATTTGAAGAATACCCGTCGGGCATTCTCAAACCTTTTAGCCATCCACAAACCGCTTTAGCTTCTTGGGGGGTCAGACTGAAACAAGCTTTGGGTTTAAATAATTTTCCATTTGGTTGAGGCTTCAATTCCAACTCTTTACAATTACACCAAATTTCCATGTCTTGTCTAGCCTTCACATTATCTTTTGTTCTGTCTTTAACATCCATCACTGTGTTAAATACGTTATCAAAAAAATTCTTCTCAATATGCATAACATCAAGATTATGGCGCAACAAATTATCTTTCCAATACGGGAGGTCCCAAAATATACTTCTTTTTGTCCAATTATGTGTGACCCCATATCCTTCAATTCTACATGCTTTGCCAGTATCTGTAAACTTTGGAAGTTCACAAACTTGGTTCCATATAGCAACTGGTGCCAGTCGAGGCGGAGGCAGATCTGTTACCCGTTCGTCCTTTTTGAAATTTGTCTTGATTTTTCTAAAGGGATGATTTGATGGTAGGAATCTGCGGTGACAGTCAAACCACGAGCTTTTCCCCCATTTTTCCAATGTAAACGCCTTAGTGCATTCCATGCAATGCGGACAACCCATTCTACCATGCGTACACCAACCAGACAACATGCCATATGCTGGAAAGTCGTTAATGGTCCACATCAAGGCAGCTCGCATAGAAAAGTTTTGTTTACGGGATATATCATAAGTCCATTCTCCATTATTCCACAAACTCTTCAAATCATTAATTAAAGGTTGTAAGTACACATCAATTCCGGTTTTTGGACTCGACGGTCCTGGAATGACGCACGTCAAAAACATGTATGGTTTTGTCATGCACATCTCAGGAGGGAGATTGTAAGGGGTTACAATAACTAGCCAACAAGAATACGCACTTCCGGACGCTTGGAAATATGGAGCAAAACCATCAGAGCATAATCCAAGCCTGACATTTCTAGGTTCAGCGGCAAAATCAGGATGTACCTCATCAAAGTGCTTCCATGCATGGCCGTCAGATGGGTGTCGCATATTGCCTGGGCTTGTTTTGTTTGTATGATGCCATGTCATTTGACTTGCACTGTGCATTGAAGAAAATATTCTTTTTAACCTTGGTATTATCGGAAGATAAAACATGGACTTTACTGCTACCCGTTTTTGGTTACTGTTAATGGCTCTATTGCAAACTTTATATCTTGGACTATGACAAAACTTACATTCCTCTGACGATCCATCTTGAGTACCAAACTCGTTGTCATAAAACAACATACAACCATTAGTGCAACAATCAATCTTTCTTACTCTTAAACCCAACTTCGACACCAACTTTTTTGCATCATAGAAACTCGCAGGCAAGTTG
This sequence comes from Vicia faba, assembly GCA_948472305.1. Taxonomy (NCBI): domain Eukaryota; kingdom Viridiplantae; phylum Streptophyta; class Magnoliopsida; order Fabales; family Fabaceae; genus Vicia; species Vicia faba. The sequence continues at coordinate 284,521 of CATIWC010000287.1, forward strand.
TCTTTCGTTGCAGTTGAGTCCAACATCATTTTTGCGAAGTGCTCTAAACACTGATCAGGAACATTCCAATTTGACTTGGCGGCCAATAATCTAACACACATTGATAGCTTTGAGTCTGACGATCCCTTAAACTACGGCGTATTCATCTCATTCAACAACTGATAAAATCTCTGCGCTTCCTCATTCGGCAACTCTTCCCCGTCAAAGTCTTCAGGTTGATCATAGGTCACGTTAACACCAAAAGCATCACCAACCATGTCACCTATCAGATTAAAGTTTTCTTCAAATTCCATAGGTGGTTGCATAACCGGTTGACTACTTGAAGCATATGTGTTGCTAGTCTCTGGTACATTACTCGGCAGTGTTTCACCATGATGCGTCCAAACCCAATAATTTTCAATGAAACCTTTCCTATGCAAATGACGTGTTATTTCCTCTGGGTCACTAATTATATATCTACATCCACATTTAAGACAAGGACACCTAACTCCTCCTTCACTTCGACAACGTTCCTAGGCAAACGTCCACGCGATAAAACCATTAACCCCGTCTATAAAATTGGGTTTAAGTGCGCGTCTTCCTGGATATAGTCTATCGTACATCCAACTACGATAATACATATAATATTTCATTTACTGCAAATTTATATAATCAAAACCTATTTAATTAGAAATATTAATTAATCAACTTAATAATAATCCTAAACATATACAATTAAAGATAAATATATGCTTTCAACAATATTTATAAACTCCTAAAAATATTTTTAAACACTTAAAATTTAATTTAAACACCTAAATTTTATAAACTCCTAAAAATTTAAAAACTAATTAAACTCCTAAAAATTTAATTTAAACACTTAAAATTTATAAATTCCTAAAAATATTTATTTATTTTTAAACACTTAAAATTTAATTTAAACACCTAAATTTTATAAACTCCTAAAAATTTAAAAACTTATTAAACTCCTAAAAATTTAATTTAAACACTAAAAATTTATAAACTCCTAAAAATAAAAAAACTTAAACTCCTAAAATAATTAAACTCATTCATCATCACAAATTAATAATTAATAATTATTATAAACTAAATAATTAAACCTAACATTTAACTCAAATACAGAAAATATATATATAACTTAAATTCAACAATTTTAACCCAATGCAAATTAATCAAAATCAGAAAATATACTAATTTCAAAAAAAATAATTCAAGACATACCTTTTATCTTGTAACTCCTTCAATCTTCTTGTCCCTTTTTGCAATCTATACTTCAATCTTCTTCTTGTCCTTCAAAGAAAAATTGAAAAAAATTTATACTCAAAATAACACATCAAAAGCTATTAACAAAGTATATAAAGCATGAAATTGAAATTACCTTACAAAATGGATGAAGATGGTAGGAATTAAAGAGTGGAGAAGAAAATTTTTTGGGGAAGAAAATGGGTATGGTTGAAGAGTGGGGAAGAAAATTTTTTGTGAAGGTTGAAGATCATGAAGTGATAGAAACAGAAACGTTGTGGAACGTTTTTATAAGTTACATAAACCACGTAGCGACGTGATTTTCACGTCGCAACAAATTTACAACTGCTTTCTCTTCCTTCAAAGCCTGCACACGCCAGTGTTGGAAGTTGTGATTGAATTAAATTTTGTGATATTTTAATTAGCGACGTGAATCCCACGTCGCTACTTTTTTTAACAAAGAAACGTAACTGACACACTTAATGTAGCTGTTTTATATTATTAAAACACGTTGCCACGTGATTTTCACGTCGCAACTGGTTTTATTTAGCCACATGAAAATCACGTGGCAACTTCACGTGGCTGGGGAAGCTTTTTCTTGTAGTGTGGGAAGAGCCATTGGGCTATACTTGATGTAGAAGCGGATTAGGCTAAGCAGAGCTATTAGGCCAGTCCAGAACAAAAGTAAACAACATGATAATTAAAATAACATTTATATCATTCTCACATAGCACGACAATAACAATAATAATTATAATGCAATGCAAAATACACTAAACTCCTCCTCCAATATGTATGTAGTACCAAATTTTTGAACATCAAAGATGCGTTACTGATATATCCCTGTCTCTAGTTCTTCTCTGAACTATTTCCTTCTTTATACATGACACAATCATTGTTCCTATATGAACCTGACCTCACTAGTTGTTGTTTATTTTTAGTTTACATTTTAATCAAATAAATCAAAAAAGGCATTTTGGTCATTAGATAAAAATTGAAAACCTAATATTACTAGTATATATAGATAACTGAGAGAGAGTGAAACAAAGAAAATCTTCAGCTTCCTCACTATTCATACCCACCTACTTTCTATTTTTATTTTTTATTTCACTTTTGATCATTATTCACGTACCATTCCCTCATATCTCTCTCAAAAAACTAGGAAGCAAGAAAAAAAGAATAAACAAAAGATATAAGAAATAAAAAATAAAAAAATGAAATAACTCACGGTACCCATACCTAGTTTCATTTCCTTGTCCATCCGTTCATTAACCCATACCATCCAAAAATCAACACATATACCTCTACACTTCAATCCCCACAAGCTATTGTCCATCCTACCTAACATTTCCCTTGAACCGAAAACCACCCATCTAAAACCCACATAAAACCAATCAGAAAACACCACGACATTTCGAAAACCACTCACTTGCACACCAAAAGCCACTTCACAAACTTCAAACACTCCAATAACCACAAAAATCAACATCAACAAATTGCGGAGATGACTCAACCTGTTTTTTTAGTATTTCTTTTGAGTGTTTTTTATGTTGATGTTGTGTTTAGTTTATATTTATTTTTGTTATAATATTGTAATATGCATGAGTTGCACTGAATTTCGGTTATAGTATTATAAACATGTGCATATTGTGTTGCTTTTTTTATTTATTGCGTTGCGAATTTGGGGGTATAAACTTGGTTTCGCTCTCGAGTGCGTATGGATGCATAAATTTACATATAATTTTGTTTTCATTTTTTTTTTTGTTTTTTAAAGAGTAATTCCTACATGAATCTACTTTAAGTTAGTTTAGAGCTAAATTCAACACTCTAAATTTCAGTTTATTTTTTCTCTTACTTTTAAATTTTAAAGCGTTGTAAACATTGTACATAACTTATTGAGTTGCTGGATTTTTATCGCGTTACGCATACATTCACATCATTCATAGATTACTAACACCTTTCTTGCACAGCAAGTCACCATTTCAAATTTTGCTTCAATTTGTATCGATATTAATCTACTTAGAGTGTTTGAATCTTTATGTTTGGCTTCAACTCTACAGGAAAATAGGAAGCAATTGGATTCTAGGTCCATAAAATGTATGTATTTAGGTCTGTGAATTGGAGTTAAAAGTCATATTTTATTTGATTGTGAAGACTGTGAAGTGCCGGGAGAATTGGCTAGACTGCTACAACAGGAGGAAAGGGTTATTCTGCCCCATGAGGAGCTGTTAGAGACAATCAACTTGGGTACTGATGAAGACAGAAAAGAAGTCAGAGTGAGTGCCAACCTAGAGCCAAGTGTCAAAGAGAGGTTAGTTCAGCTGTTGAATGAATATGTTGAGATCTTCGCCTGGTCTTACGAAGACATGTCGGGACTCGACACAGATATTGTTGTTCACCGTCTCCCTACCAGAGAAGACTGTCCACCAATTAAACAGAAAGTCCGCCGAATGAGGCCCGACATGTCAGAAAAGATCAAAGCCGAAGTTATGAAGCAGTTCAATGCTGGATTTCTTGTTGTTACTTCCTATCCACAATGGGTTGCTAACATTGTGCTCGTGCCTAAGAAGGACATCAATGTGAGAATGTGCGTGGATTACAGAGACTTAAACAGGGCTAGCCCTAAAGATGACTTTCCACTTCCGCACATTGACATCTTGGTCGACAATACAGCTCCGCACAAAGTATTTTCTTTCATGGACGGATTTTCAGGTTACAACCAGATCAAAATGGCACCTGAAGACATGGAGAAAACTACTTTTGTTACACAGTGGGGGACGTTCTGTTATAAAGTGATGCCATTCGGACTGAAGAATGTCGGGGCAACCTATCAGCGCGCCATGGTAGCTTTGTTTCATGACATGATACATCATGAGATTGAAGTCTACGTAGACGACATGATAGCCCGTTCACAGACGGAAGAAGAACACCTCGACCACTTGCAAAAGTTGTTTGTCAGGTTAAAGGAGTACAAGCTCAGACTGAACCCTAACAAGTGCACTTTCGGAGTTAGGTCTGGTAAACTCTTGGGTTTCATAGTCAGCAACAAAGGCATCGAGGTTGATCCTGCCAAAGTCAAAGCTATACAAGAAATGCATGCCCCTCGCATTGAGAAGGAGGTCAGAGGTTTCTTGGAACGCCTAAACTACATTGCAAGGTTCATCTCTCACCTAACATCTACCTGTGATCCAATCTTCAAGTTGTTGAAGAAAAATCAGGTGGTTAAATGGAATGATGACTGTCAAGTTGCTTTCGATAAAATCAAGGAGTATTTGCTAGAACCTCCTATCTCGATGCCTCTCGTCGAAGGAACACCGCTAATCATGTATCTGACTGTCCTAGAGAATTCAATGGGGTGCGTGCTGGGCAAACATAACGAGTCTGGCCGAAAAGAGCATGTCATTTATTACCTTAGCAAAAATTTACCGACTGTGAGACCCGCTACTCACTGCTCGAGAAAACTTACTGCGCTTTGGTATGGACTGCTCGCCGGCTAAGGCAGTATATGTTGACTCATACCACTTTGCTGATATCTAAGATGGATCTGATCAAGTACATCTTTGAGAAGCCTGCTTTGTCCTGGAAGAATAGCTAGATGGCAAATGACCCTTACAGAGTACGATATACAGTACACGACCCAAAAAGTTATAAAGGGGAGTGTGCTAGCTGACCATCTAGCTCATCAAGTTGTCGAAGATTATCAATCCATGAAGTTTGACTTCCCCGACGAAGACATTATGACATTGGATAACATTGAAGACTTCAGACCATATGACGGACCTGAACAAGGATCCCGATGGACCCTGTACTTTGATGGTGCCTCCAATGCACTTGGCAACGGTATCGGTGTTATGCTCATCTCTCCTGAAGGTTGCCATACACCTTTCACAGCCAGACTTTGCTTTAACTGCACCAACAACATGGCCGAGTATGAAGCTTGCATCTTTGGTCTCAAGGCTGCAATTGACCTAGGAATCAAATCTTTGGTTGTGTTTGGAGACTCAGCTTTGGTTATCAGTCAGATCAAAGGAGAGTGGGACACTAAAAATCCCAACCTCATCCCTTACAAAGAACATGTCTTGACATTGCTACCATATTTCGAGCAGATCACCTTCGAGCACTTCCCACGAGAAGAAAATCAGCTAGCAGATGCTCTAGCTACAATGTCATCCATGTTTAAACTTAACTGGGATAATGAGGCTCCCCAAATCACCATTGAGCGGATGGACGAACCTGCATATTGTCACGAGATTAATACCGAAGAAGTAGTGGACCAACCTTGGTTTCACGAAGTCAAAAGGTATCTCGAGGCTCAAGAATATCCTGAAGGGGCTTCAGTCAACGACAAAAAGTTCTTGAGGAGGTTCTCTCCCAAGTTATTTCTGAGCAATGGTATCCTCTACAAGCGCAATCATGATTGCATTTTGCTCCGTTGTGTGGAAAAAGTTGAAGCTGAACAGATCATGGCTGAACTGCATAATGGTACCTTTGGCACCCACTCAAGCGGACATATGATGGCTAAGAAGATTCTACGGGCAGGCTATTACTGGTCTACCATGGAAGCTGACTGTCATCAACATTCCAGGACTTGTCACAAATGTCAAATCTATGCGGACAAGGTACATATACCTCCAGTTCCTCTCAATGTCTTAACAGCTCCCTGGCCATTCACTATGTGGGGATTCGACATGATTGGAGAGATCAAGCCTACAACATCTAATGGACACCGCTTCATCCTAGTGGCCATTGATTACTTTACCAAATGGGTCGAAGCAGCTTCCTTCGCATCCGTTACAAAGAATGTGGTTTCCCGCTTCATCAAGCAAAACCTCATTTGTCGGTACAACATCCCCGAAAGGATCATCGCTGACAACGGTACAAACCTTAACAACACTATGATCACCGCCTTGTGCGAGCAGTTCCAGATTCAACATCACAATTTATCTCCCTATCGGCCAAAGATGAACGGTGATGTCGAAGCTGCGAACAAAAATATCAAGAAGATCATACAAAAGATGACAGTCACCTACAAGGACTGGCATGAGATGTTACCGTTTGCTCTCCACGGGTACCGTACCACGGCACGTACATCAACTGGGGCAACACCCTATTCTTTGGTATACGGCATGGAAGCTGTTTTACCCATTGATGTTCAGATTCTCTCCTTGAGAATCATGAATGATGCTTGTTTGAGTGAAGACGATTGGATTCAGACCCGGCTTGATCAACTTAACTTGATTGACGAAAAGCGACTTACTGCTGTTTGCCATGGTCATATGTATCAAAAACGGATGATCAAGGCTTTCAATAAGAAAGTTAGGCGCCAGGTATATCAAGTCGGGGATCTTGTAATCAAGCGGATCATCTTGCCGTAAAGCGATCCCAGGGGCAAATGGACTCCTACTTACGAAGGACCATTTGTGATCAAAAACATCTTTTCTGGCGGGGCAATGATATTAACCACCATGGACGGTGATGACCTGCGCACCCTGCGAATGCAGACATAGTCAAAAGATACTATGCATAAATGACCCGCTAGGTTGACACACCTAGGCAAAAAAAGGGCATCCCGGTGAATCAAAAACCCGAAAGGGCGATTCAGGCAAAAGTTAGGGATAGACAAAAATCTGTACACCCGGCAAGTTGAAAACCCGAAAGGGCGACTTGGGCAAAAAAGGGTTTTCCGGTGGATCAAAAACCCGAAAGGGCGGTCCAGGCCAAAGTTAGGGAATTAAAGCGTATGACTATGTCTCGTCGGATCACTTTAAGGACAATCTCTTCACGGACAAGCTTCAGGCTTCTGATCAACTCAGTCGTCTTCGGACGAAGCAACGAATGGACAAGATATTCAGAGTTACGAAAGTTATAGCAGAATGGGAACCCCATGGAATTTTTACACATAGCCATCTTTATTTGTATAAATTTTTCCCATTTTTTATGACAACGTTCTCTTACTAGGATGCCTGTCTCCTTTGTACAAAATACTTACACAAAATTAAGACAAAGATACTTCAAAGTGCAGAAAACAATTTGCCTTTTCTTCTTTTTTACACTTGTGTTTTATTTGAAAACGTCCAATGATTTATTAAATGAGCATATGCATTTGAATATAATCATTGTTTACAAATAAACGAAATGAGAAAGAATAATTACTGACAGGTTGAAAGTATAGGAAAATTTCTTTAGGCTATTCCAAGAGAAATCCCCTGCAGTACATCATCTAGATCCCTAGCGGAGCTAAAACCTTGAAATACATATCCCCAGTGGAGCTAAATTTCAAAATCCCCATCAGAGTTAAAACTTCAAACTCCCAATCCCCAGTGGAGTAAAACTTTGAACGGCAGATCCTCAGCAAAGATGAAACCTTCTTCCCCAGTCAAGTCAAGACTATCAATCCTCAACGGAAACCATTCAGTTTTCCCCAAATTCCCCAGCAAGTTGTCTTAAAATCTGAGAATCAACCAGATAATAGTTAACTTTTGCTTTATCCCCAGTAGATTGGCATACAACCCAAACTCCTGATATCTCCAACAGAATGAAGATTCTCATTCTTAAAGTGGCATACAACCCAAACTCCTGAACTTTTTCCAAACAGGAATAAGCTTTTCCCCAGAGTCCTGAACTTACTCTCCAGCAGTATAGCTACTCCCCACAGAGTTTTTCATCCCCTAACAGAGTGAAGATCAAAGATTCTCATTATTGACTCCTCAACATGAAGTCTCCAAAGATTCGAATTCCCCTAGCAGAATGAAGATTCTCATTCTCAGTTCCCTGCAGAAGTCATCAGAGCCTTCCTTATTCTCCAGCAGATCAAGGTTTTCCTTTGTTTGATCCCCGGTAGAGATCTTAAGAATTTTCCTTATTCCCCAGCCGAGTAAGGATTCTCATTGTGTAATCCCCAGGAAAGTCATGAAGGATCCTCACATCCCCATAGAAGTTGTCAAGGATCTTTAATCCCCAAGCAGTTAGCAAGGATTTCTCATCTTCAGCAATAAAAGATTTTGAATCTCCAACAGCAGTCAAGGATTTATTTTCCTCGGCAGCAGTCAAGGATTTCATTATCCCTAGCTATCGAGGATTTATTTTCCTCAGCAATACAGCAAATCAGCTTACATGCGCATACATTATGTTCATATATCATAAACATTGATAAAACATATTTTATTGCATCATACATGACATGCAACATAACTTTGTGTTTCAGCTAACATTTTACCCTTTTTCAGGATAAGATTAAAAGTTATCCTTAACAAATATTCAAAGATTTCAGATACAGTAGGGATACACTCCAGACACGGAAGTCATTCTGCTACTTATTCAGATCTCCTATTCATATACAGTATGGATACACCCCAGACACGAAGGTCATTCTATTACTCATTCAGAATTTCAAGTCAAGATACAGTACGGATACGCTCCAGACACGGATGCCATTCTGTCACTCATTCAGACTTCAGCAATCAGATACAAATTAGATACGCTCCAGACACAGAAGCCATTCTATTTCTCATTCAGATTCAACTATCAATTTCAAGTTCAGATACACTCCAGACACGGAAGTCATTTTGTTACTCATTCAGATTCTATTTCAGATACACTCCAAACACAGATGCCATTCTGGCCCTTACACCAGAAGTTCGATTCTCCCCAGTGCAGTCGCCATGGAAGTCATTCTGTCTGTAGGTGTTTAGGTATTGGCTTGCATTTTTGGTAAATCCCAAGTGTATGTGTGAATGTCATGACTGATGTCATAACATTCTAGTTCAGTTTGTACTGACTCATTAGGTACCTTTGCAGAAAAATATTGTAATTCAAGTACTGATGTTTATAAGTGTGTATCTGAGCATTTTGCAAAATGATCACATTTTGCTAAATCAGTAGACAGGTTTTCTCAGATGTCATAACAGATGTTATGACATCCTGTTCTGAACTAACAGGTGTGCAGGTTGGATAAGTCTGAGTTTTTTCAGGAAAATAACTCAGTCTTTCCTGAACAAAATCCTGCGTTTTCTGAGGGGTAACCTAGCTCAACCCTAACCTGGTTAATAAAGTCCTGTGACCTGGTCTTTAGGTCAAACGGAATTAACCCTAGGTTTTTGTGGAAACCCTAACTGAAGTTGCAGCTGCTATATATTCAACAAAGCTGCTGTTTTTCAAGGCATCCCTTTTACTGATCAGAAGATCATTTGTAATCTGTATAGATTTGATTATTGTACTCCAAGCAATTATCATTGTGATAAGTGACTTGGAATAGGTTTCGAATTGTAAGGGCTGTGTAGCACTCAAAGCTTTGAAGCAAGAGTGTTTGAATGTTCCTTGACTAAAGCTGTGAAGCAGAGTCAAGTTAGTTGTGTGCATCACTCAAAGCTGTGAAGCACGAGTGATTGTGTTGCTTGATTAAAAAGCTGTGAAGCTTAATCAAGTGTTTGTTTTTAAATAGTGTCTTCATCAATTCTTAAGTCAAATTGGTTTATGTATCACTGCTGTGATTGAGGGGGAGTGAGTAGGAACTCAGGTTTAAGTTGTACTTAGATTGGAATTGCATTGGGTAGGTCTTAAGTGAAGGAGATAAACTGGTTGGTTTATTCCTGAATTAACATCTCTTATAGTGGATTTCCTCCCTGGCTTGGTAGCCCCCAGAGTAGGTGTTGTTGCACACTGAACTGGGTAAACAATTGACTGTGTTCTTTATTGCCTTTTATTTACTGTCATATAGTAAGTCAGATACGGTGTCATAACATTGAACGTGACATTGAGTATCTGCAGCCAGAATTTCAATTGGCATCAGAGCAGGCACCCTGCCTGTATTACTGGGTGAGATCTAGGGATATCACTTTCTGGCACTATGGATAAAGAAGGAGTTTTTGGAAATAGACCACCCATTCTGGATGGAACTAATTATGACTACTGGAAACCTCGTATGATTGCCTTCCTAAAATCTCTGGACAAAAAGGCTTGCTGCTGACAAAGGATGGATTCATCCCACCATAAATGAGATAGATGGGACAATCAGTCTGAAGCCTGAGGAAGATTGGAGTAAAGAAGAAGATGAGTTAGCTCTGGGAAATTCAAAAGCTTTAAATGCCTTGTTCAATGGAATTGATAGAAACATTTTCAGACTAGTACATCAATATGAACTGGCCAAGGAAGTTTGGGACACTCTCAAAACTACTCATGAGGGCACTTCCAAAGTAAAAATGTCAAGGCTTCAGATGTTGACTACCAAATTTGAGAATCTAAAAATGATGGAAGATGAAACCATTCATGAGTTTCACATGAACATCTTGGAGATTGCCAACACCTCAGGAGCACTGGGAGAAAAGATGTCAGAAGAAAAACTGGTGAGGAAGATTCTCAGATCCTTGCCTAAAAGATTTGCAATGAAGGTACTGCCATAGAGGAAGCCCAGGACATTAGCAAGTTGAAAGTGGATGAACTTATTGGGTCTCTTCAGACTTTTGAGATGGGGATCACTGATAATGGTGACAAGAAGAACAAAAGCATAGCACTTGTATCCAACACTGATGTTGAATACAAGGAGGATGAAGAAGAAAACATATCAGAAGCTATTGCCATGCTTGGAAGACAGTTCAACAAGCTCATCAAAAGAATGGATCCAAAGTCAAGGTCTAATGTTCATAACATTCCCTCTGATATTGACAGTTCCAGCAAAAGACCAAGGTCAGAAGATAAGGGAAACCAAGGCAGAGGTATTCAATGCCATGGATGTGAAGGATATGGACATATTCGAGCTGAATGTCCTACCTTTCTTAAGAAACAAAAGAAAGGAATGACTGTTACTTGGTCTGACTATGATTCAGAAAGTAATTCTAAAGAAGAATCTGCCAAACTAGTTACTGCCCTAACTAGTGTTTGTACTTCTGAAAGTGACACTAGTGATGAAGAAGTGACATTTGAAGAACTGGCTGATACCTACAAGAAATTGTGTATCAGAAGTGCTGAAGTCTGTGTGCAGAATGAGAAACAATCAAAACTCATTATAAAGCTGGAGGCTGAAAAAAGGGCAAATCTTGAAACTATAAGTCATCTAGAAGGAGAAGTTCAATTGCTGAACTCACAACTGAATCAAATGACCAAATCTGTCAAGATGTTGACCAATGGAACAGACAAATTGGAAAAGATCCTTCAGGTTGGACAAAATGTGGGAAATAAATCTGGACTAGGATTTATGGAAGCAAAGAAATCTGGTACTGGTAAGCAAATGTCAAAACAGATGTCTCAACACAACTCTCAACATCAGGAACAGAGACATATGAAGAAAAGGTACCAAAGATGGAAATGTCATCATTATGGGAGATATGGTCACATAAAGCCCTTCTGCTTCAGACTACATGGATATCCTAATCAGAACTCAGGTGTCAAACCTAAGTCTAAAAAGGTACCACATGCTCCTAAATGGAAGAAAAAGGCTACTGCACTGATAGCTCACACTTCCCTGAGGGTCTCTGCAAAGGAAGATTGGTACTTTGACAGTGGATGTTCCAGACACATGACTGGATTCAAAAATCTCCTCAATAATGTTATGCCTCACACCACCAGTTTTGTGACCTTTGGAGATGGTGCTAAAGGTGAAGTCAAAGGAGTTGGTAATTTGGACTGCCCTGGAGTTCCAAGTCTGAATAAAGTACTGCTGGTAAAAGGGTTGACTGCTAATCTCATTAGTATCAGTCAATTATGTGATCTAGGATTCAAGGTCAACTTCTCAAGATCTGAATGTCTAGTACTTAATGAAAAACTAGAAGTAGTAATGAGAGGAATCAGATCCAAAGATAACTGTTACGTGTGGCAGCCTGAGAACACTGATATCTCCACTATGTGTCAAATCATCAAAGAAGAAAAAGAGATGAAACTGTGGCAGCATAAGCTTGGTCTCCTTCATCTAAGAAGAATGAAAAGAGCTATTTCTATGGAAGCTGTCAGAAGAACTCCAAAACTACAGGTTGATAATATCTGTGATGTGGCAAATAAACTTGAAGAAGGATGTGTTGTCAGAACCTTAAGTCATCTTGACAAGGATGTTGGAAATAACAAGTCTAATAAATTCTGTTCTCAAAACATCTGGTCAAAACAGATGCTCCCTGAGTACAATGTTACACAAGATGTTGTGACATTGTGTTGTGACAATCTGAAAACAATCAACATTTCCTTGAACCCTATTGACTTTGAAGAGAAGAAGTCATTTAAACTGGAACATAGTTTCTCTAAGCTTCAGCTGACTGATTCTTCTACCAAGGCTCTTGTTGGAAATAAACTTGAAAATTTGAGGGGCAGGTTGGGTATTCACCAACATAAGAAATTATAGCAATTAATTTTGCTTAAAACAAAGGTTGAAGGAATTAACTTTATTAAGTCTATCGCTAGTGGGTTAATCTTATACTTTCACAATTCTTTAAAAATCTTTAAGAAGTTGAAAAGACTCCCTTTTACCCTCTACCTCTCTCGTCCTTGCAACCTGTTTTCTCCTCTCAATCAAAGATCTTTCTCAAACTGCTACCATTACTCAAAGTCAATCAAAATGTCTCAGACATCGCCTTAAACCATGGCAACTTCGTCATCCTCATCATCGTCATCATCTGACCAAGATTCTAGGGCAATCACCACATGCATAGAATCTGAAGTTCTTGAGGTCACTCCTCTCAGAGAGATGGCAACTGACCCAGCCAAAGTCAAAAAGCTCAGAACCAGACATGCAGGAAGAGCTCAAGCTACAGCCTCTGGTAATTCTTCTCATCCTTCGTCTTCTGTACCTAATAGAGTAGGATCAGTTCAAGTTCACCAAGCTATTGCTAGGCTGGTTACTAGTATACTGAGTGGCAACCAATATGTACCGGGGATTTCTGTCCCTTTAAATCAATCAGAAAGTCCAAATGTGGAAGTTTCTGAAAATGTAGATGTCACTGAGAATGTTGTGACACAAAAAGACAACATTCAGAACCCCTCAGAAAAGGCTGCTCATCCACCTATCATTGATGTGGATGAGGATTACTCAGATAATGATCTGATTGCTAATGTGAACCCTAGCATAGCTAGGAGATTGATGAAAAGAAAGAGTAGTTAGAATGATAAACCTAATGCTAAGAAATCCAAGGCAGAAGGCATGGCTGAGAAAAGTATTCAGACAAAAGGGAAGAAGGCCCAGATGCATACTACTAGACAACCAATCTCTAAGAAGAGTAAAGAACCTAAATCTTCTGATTCTGATGAGGAATCAATATTTGAGATTGATATTGAAGAAACTCCCATCAGAAGGAAGCTCCCCTCCAGCAAAATTGCTAGAGTGCCTGAAGTGCCAACAGACAACATCTCTTTTCATCATCCTGACAATGCAAACAGATGGAAGTATGTTTGCTTAAAGAGAATAGCCTTAGAGAGAGAACTCAACAATGATGCCTTGGAGTGCAAAGACATCATGGACCTGATCAAGAATGCTGGACTAATGAAGACAGTGATAAAGTTTAACAAATGTTATGAAAATCTGGTCAAGGAGTTTGTAGTGAACTTGTCTAATGATTGTGCTGATGGAAGGTCAGCTGACTTTGAAAGTGTTTTTGTTAGAGGAAGAAGGGTCAAGTTCTCTCCATCAGAAATCAACAAGTTTCTTGGAAGAACAAATGAGGACTGTCCTGATCTAGAGGCAACTGACAATGAAGTTTGTCTAACCATCACAGCCAGGCAAGTAAAGTGCTGGCCCTTGAAAGGCAAGCTGAATGCTAGTAAACTCAGCATGAAATTTGCCATCTTGCATAAAATAGGTGCAGCCAACTGGGTGCCTACAAATCATAAATCAACTATCTCCACAGGATTGGGGAGATTTATCTATGCTGTGGGAACCAAGACTGCTTTTGACTATGGGAGGTACATCTTTGAACAAACTTTAAAGCATGCTGGCAGTTATGCTGTCAAAGGACCAATTGCCTTTCCCTCTCTCCTTTGTGGAATCATCCTTGCACAATACCCTGATATCCTTGTGGAAAGAGATACAGTCTGCAAAAGAGCTCCTGCCCTTGGCTTGCACTACAAACTGTTTCAGGGATCTCATGCTCCAGACATTGTCATAACATCAGCTGAGACATCGTCTGTGAAGACCCAGTCCAAGACATCAGATGTCATAGCTGTTTTAAAAGAAACTTGCAAAGAGCTGGATGCTAGAAAAAGGACCCTAGAAATTCTAATTGTCAGGCTAGAAAAGGAGGAAGCTGAAGAAAACAGAAGGGAAGAAGGTGTAGAAGCTGAAGGTCATCTCAACATTGAAGAAACTAGCTCCTCTGAGTCTGATGACAGTGCTTAAAGGTTGATTGCTGTTTGGTGGTGTTGCTGGTTGGTGCTGATATCTGGTGGAGTTTGGAAGTGTATTCAGTTGTTTTCTACTGCTGCTCTTATTATTTTGTTGGATAACTGTATAATTTTATGAACATGTATCTTTGGCCCATTTGTGGCTAAAGAGGGGGAGAATATTTTGGTACTTACTTAATTAGTACTTGACATTCTATTTTTCTGCTGTCACTTATTTCTGCTGCTATCTATCTCTGATTGCTTAGGGTCTTTAGCCAAAAATCTGCCAAAGGGGAAGTTTGTAGGTGTTTAGGTATTGGCTTGCATTTTTGGTAAATCCCAAGTGTATGTGTGAATGTCATGACTGATGTCATAACATTCTAGTTCAGTTTGTACTGACTCATTAGGTACCTTTGCAGAAAAATATTGTAATTCAAGTACTGATGTTTATAAGTGTGTATCTGAGCATTTTGCAAAATGATCACATTTTGCTAAATCAGTAGACAGGTTTTCTCAGATGTCATAACAGATGTTATGACATCCTGTTCTGAACTAACAGGTGTGCAGGTTGGATAAGTCTGAGTTTTTTCAGGAAAATAACTCGGTCTTTCCTGAACAAAATCCTGCGTTTTCTGAGGGGTAACCTAGCTCAACCCTAACCTGGTTAATAAAGTCCTGTGACCTGGTCTTTAGGTCAAACGGAATTAACCCTAGGTTTTTGTGGAAACCCTAACTGAAGTTGCAGCTGCTATATATTCAACAAAGCTGCTGTTTTTCAAGGCATCCCTTTTACTGATCAGAAGATCATTTGTAATCTGTATAGATTTGATTATTGTACTCCAAGCAATTATCATTGTGATAAGTGACTTGGAATAGGTTTCGAATTGTAAGGGCTGTGTAGCACTCAAAGCTTTGAAGCAAGAGTGTTTGAATGTTCCTTGACTAAAGCTGTGAAGCAGAGTCAAGTTAGTTGTGTGCATCACTCAAAGCTGTGAAGCACGAGTGATTGTGTTGCTTGATTAAAAAGCTGTGAAGCTTAATCAAGTGTTTGTTTTTAAAGAGTGTCTTCATCAATTCTTAAGTCAAATTGGTTTATGTATCACTGCTGTGATTGAGGGGGGGTGAGTAGGAACTCAGGTTTAAGTTGTACTTAGATTGGAATTGCATTGGGTAGGTCTTAAGTGAAGGAGATAAACTGGTTGGTTTATTCCTGAATTAACATCTCTTATAGTGGATTTCCTCCCTGGCTTGGTAGCCCCCAGAGTAGGTGTTGTTGCACACTGAACTGGGTAAACAATTGACTGTGTTCTTTATTGCCTTTTATTTACTGTCCTATAGTAAGTCAGATACGGTGTCATAACATTGAACGTGACATTGAGTATCTGCAGCCAGAATTTCACTGTCAACTTATTCTGACTTTTTCTACAGCTCAGAGATGCTTCAGACACGGAAGCCCTTATGTCGCTTATTCAGATTTCAGATTCAGATACAATACAGATACACTCCAGACGCGGAAGTCATTTTGTTATTCATTCAAATTCAGATATAGCTACAGCTCGGATACGCTCCAGACACATATGTTATTCCCTTGCTCATACAGATCCAATCTCCAGATACAACTCAGATACGTTCCGGATATGGATACCATTCTGATGTTCATTCTCCTGATTTTCAACAAACATTCTTGGATGGAATCTTCAAGCCCATCTCATACAAGATTCTGTCACCTCTCCAAATGGTATCTTTAAGCCCATTCACTTAACTATATCTTGTTGAGTGCATATTTACGGGCATTCTAGTGTCAAATCATCTTTTACCTTCGAGTAACGAACGACAAAACTCGCCAATCTAACTCTTCAGGTTCAAGAAGATTGAACAGGGGCAGCTGTTGTACCCCAAAATTTGCCCTCTCATTTTATCAAGATTTCCCCTCACAAGACTCTTTGGACTCCCGACATGATTAGGGTTTGCTCAGCTCAAGACATCTCCTTGCACTATTGACCTGAAATTAGGGTTTGAGTTTGCACAGGGATTTTTGGACTTCCAATGCTCAATCTGACTTTCATACTTCATGTTGGACTTCTAAGATTGCTCATACCAAGTTTCAAGCTTTGAATCAAATTTTTGCCCAGTCAATTGGACAGTTGACCTAAAAATCGGCTATATTGAGGAAGAAGTCAACTGTGGCCAATTTATAGTCAAACCTCATAATTTTTTATCCATATCAACATTATAGACTCATATGAACCATTTGATCAAGTTTGGACCACAACTCCTCAAGAAATTTGATCAGATCATCAAAAGGGCAAAATGGTCATTTTTAGGGTTTTGACTGTAGAAGGGCAATTTCTGATTTTTAACCTAGTCAATGGAAAATTAGGTTCAAGCATGGTTTCAAGGACTTAATGTAATCATCTTGACCTAATCTTAAGGTTCAAAAGATCTCAAATGCATTAGATTGACAGATGAATTTTCCAGTCAACTGATCAAAATCAACTGTACACTGAAAAGTCAAACTTTGACTTTTTGGTCAAAATCAAGTGCCAAGGGTCATTTTTCATCAAAATGTCACAAAACATGAAACTTGTTCACCAAGAAACCTAATTTTGGAAATTAGGGTTTAAAATGGAAAATTTTCATAACTTAGAAATTTTCTAAGTTATGAAAATTTCTTATTTTTTCCCAACATTTCCAAACTTTTTCACCATGATGAAATTGGATTAAAAGAAAACTTCAAACATGAAAGTTGTAGTCCTCAAAAAAATCTACAACTTTGATTCACAAAGTTTTCCCAAAAGATGCTTGGATCTCAAGTTATGATTTTGTGAATAAGGGTCCATGAAACTTTTAACTTAGTGAAATTTTGCCTAGTTTAGGCAGGATTTTGACCTATCTTCATGGAAAATTTTCACATAGTTCCATGTGTAATTTCAAAATTCATTTCAAAGATGGATTGTATAGCATGTTACAAGCTTTCAAAAATGTCCAAGAACTCTCCAAGATCATTTATGGTTAGGGAGAATCGAAAGTTTGAAAATGGCAAATCATCACTTTTGTCCATGGCATTTTGCACATTGCTACAAGTTGCAAATCTGTCCTAAGCATGCTTGTACTTGTTTTACAGGCCTTAAACCTTTCCGCACTCCTTAATTAAATGCAAATACATTGGACAAAGGCATTGTTCTGAGTTATGGAGCATTACACATTGATTTATTCCAAAAATGGCATAAAGGTTGCAATACCATTTCCATAAAGCACACTTTTTGCAATTTGGTTTATCTTGAGCCATGGACCTGATCTCTTTGTACAAAAAACATCCACAAACATCAGGAAAATCTCACCAACTCTCAGCAGGCCTCAAGCTAGCTTGTACAACCATGGCTTTTGTCAATTCACCTTTTGCTTCAAAAACAAGAAACCTTGCAAAAGTTCCATAACTTGTGCATCTGTTAAAACCAAGACTAGAGACCATTTGAAATAAGTAAAACACATTGTAGCAAGCCAGAAAAACACGAATTGCAAAGCTTCCAAACACCCAAAACACAAAAACACCAACTTCTGCCTAAAACAGGGCCATCTCTGCAAACACTAAGCCAAAAGATATTTCACTCGTGCGTTTTCCTTGAAACCACTTCAAACACATGAAGTGGTGAAAAACACAAGAAGGGGGGGTTGAATTGTAAAACTGAAATCTAAAGCAATGAACAAGATATTTTTATCCTGGTTCGTTTGATCTCAAACTACTCCAGTCCACCCGTCAAGGTGATTTCGCCTCTCTCCAACGAGGTCTTAATCCACTATATTCAACTGAATATTACAGACTGCTTTAACAACTGCTAAAGCCTTCTTGATTCAAACCACAACCCGGTTTGTCAAGGTAACACTTTCTTACAAAGAGATAAAACTATGTGTGTGGATGTTTTCTACAAAACGGTATCACAACTGTGATGTATACACAAATTGAAGCTTAGGAACTAGATTGCTAAACAGTAATGGAATATCAGAGTGTATGGTTTAGCAAAACTGATAGAACGAAGATTATGGTTCAGCTTTTGTGCGTGTAGAGATTTGGAGAGCATTAACCATTTCAATCTTCAAAGCCTGGTTTATATAGCACTGAGATGATGAACGTTGGATGCAATATTCTTGATTCAATGCTAATAACAAACTTTCATTATTGAGCAGATCTTGTCTGGAATGAGGCCGTTGGAATTAATTTGCTTTCAATGCACAGTACCGTTGCTTACTTAATGCAAGTTCTGGCTTGGCTCATTCTGACTCTGCTTCGCTGCTGATGAACTATTGTGTTTCTGTATCAGAGTGTTGAGCGCAGTCTTGTTCATCAGGCTTCAGCATGTACGTGAGTTGATCATCTGATTTTGACATTCTGATGTAGCAACTTCTGATGCTGGTGTTTGAAATCAAGTTCTGATGCTGAATAGATGTGATCTTGCTTATTTCAATCAGAGTATCTGCAAGTCAGAACATAATAATTTTAGGCAGCAGATAGTTCATACATGAAACATATAAATACTATATCTTTTCACTTTGTTATCATCAAAACTCAAATATAGGGTAGTAGATTCAAACTTTGTTCTAACAATCTCCCCCTTTTTGATGATGACAAAAACTAGATATTTTAAATGAAAATAACGTGAAAAGGTATCTGGAATATGTATCAGAATGAGAAGCAAAAGAATAAGGAGTAAGGAGATATCAGAGTTGAGAGATACTCCCCCTGAGTTTATTACTTCCCTTTGATTATACGTGTTCTTTAGGATCAGATCTTTTTGCCTTTCTTTGAACATCAGAGTATCAGAGTCTTTGACTTATCAGAAGCTTTAAGTCAGAGCAGAGCTTCAGAGCTTTTCTTGTCAGAGCTTTGCTTTGGATCAGAAGATTAGAGCGGATCAGAACTTCATAGTGATCAGAGCTTCTAGTCTTCAGAGAGTCCAGGAGCTTCCTTGTGCCTGTAGATTTTAAGCAAAACAGAAAAAACATTTCAAGTAATAGAGTTAGAATGTTTGAGAATTTCTGTCTGGTTAGCCCGTTATTGATTAAAATATCATTTCTTGTTCTCCCCCTTTTTTTCAGCGATCAAAAAGTGTTGGTGATGTGCTAAAACAATTAAGATCAGAAAAACTAATCATATTAAGATAGTTCAGAATCAAAACAAGAAAATATTACAAAACATAATCAGACAGTACAACAGAAAATCAGGGAAAACATGAAAAAGGTCATGCATGAAAAGAGGATTAAGGTTGAGGAGGCAAGCGTGTGAACAGGTTCTCCAGCATGGCTTGAATCTTTTCAGCAGTCTCATTCTGCTTATGCACCATGCTGACAACAGTGTCAATCTTGCTGTCCTGCACATCCATTCTCTCTTTCATCTTCTGATCATTTTCATCCATCCGCTGCTGTAGACGCATGTCGTTCAGCCTTAGTTCTTCCAGAGTCTGCCTGTCCAAGGCAGCTTGGGAAGCATCAGAAGGAGGAGGCTTCTCAGAACTTTCAGCAACATCCTCTGCTTGACTTTCTTCAGCCTGAATGGTCTTGTCTTCTTCTGATGGTTGCACCTTTGCAGCTTGCTGTTTCTCAGACCAAGGTTCACTGTCCAGATGGAGCACGTCCTCTTTCAGAAGCTGATTTCCAACTTCATTCAGAAGCTTGCTGAAATTTTGTTGTGCCTGCTCATAGTTGATATCCTGCAACTTGAGGGCTTCAGCACGTACCCAAAGTCTGAATTGTGTCCAGAGCTGATCAGAAGCAGCTGGGTCAATCATTCCAGGACAGACTTGCTTCAAAGAAGCAATCCATTGCAGCACACCTGTTTCAAAATTCAAAATACCAGAGCCAACATCTGGTTGCTTTGGTTTTGGGATGGCAATTTTGTGTTTTAGATCAGCAAGACGGTCAAGACTGGTTAAGTCAATGAAAGTCCTGCTGGGGTTTTCAGAGGTTTTCTGAGCAGCTGTTTGTTTTGGAGAGGGAGTATCAGAGTCAGATATTACGATTGGACTGGGTGGTGTTTTGGGAGTATTTGGTGGTGTCGATTCTGATGAGGATGGTAACTGGGGCATGACAACAGTTGTTCCACATGGCAGCTGAATTGCCAGCGGTGATGGTTGAGGTGAATGAGGTTCAGATTGATGAGGGGAAGGAGTTTCAGAGTGGTGAAACTCTGCTTGTGGTGATGGTGGATTAATTTCTGGTTGGGGAGAGGGAGTTGGAATTTCTGATTGCTCAGGGATCAGAGGTTCTTCTGAGAGTGGTTGTTGTTGTTTTGGTTCTTCAGCAGATTGCTGTTGTTCTGGTTGTGGAGGAGGAACATTTTGTGGTTCAGAGTTAGGTTGATCAGAGGCATGTTGATCAATATCAGACAGCACTTGGTCAAGTGCTGATGTTGTTGAGATGGTTGGTTGTTTGGGGTGTTTGGTTCTGGGTCTTCTGAGTTTTAATGCCTCAGAAGGGTCTTCTTCTTCTTGAACAGTTTCATCTATGGTAGGGATGGGGATTGAGATTCTATGGGAGGTTTGAGGAGGTATAGATGTTGGAATAGTAGATGAAATTAAAACAGGGGCAGCAGATGAAATACCTCTTTTCTTGGGAGTCTGCTGAGATAATCCTTCTGATGGCGCTTTCCTCTTCTTTGTCTTCTTCAGAGTCACTTCTGGTTGAGGTTGATGCAAATCTCTGATATTCCACTTTGGATCTGTACCATCTGCCTTGCACGCATCCAAGTACCTGAGAATCACCTCTGGTTTGGATTCAATTTCAGAGAATAACGGAAAATCACTCAGAGGCACTCTTCTGCTGGAGATATCAGCAGTGGAAGTAGCTCTGGGTTCCTTCTGAATATTCTCTATCAGCTTCATCTTTTCCAGATTCTTTGCGTTCAGAGGTTTCCCAATTGTTGGATCAATAATGCTTAGCTCTTGAGCTTCTATCAGATGCTCAATCAGTCTATTCTCTGTCAGAATATCTGATATCAACCTTCCAAACGGTATCCAATCCCTCTTGGTTCTTTCTTCTTCCCTTGTTTCTTTCACACTGGTTCTGAGATGGTTGAACAAGAAGTGAGCCAGATTGATCTTTACCTTCTGATCAATAAAGTAGATCAGAAACTGCTGATCCACATTTATGTAATCAGGAGAACTAGTTGGTTTCCTGTGGTTGAAGCACCCCAGAATTATCTTAGCCCACACTCTGAAATGATCCTTCAGATCTTTAATCTTGCTGCTGGGCATCCCAAGAGTGAAAATCCTGTCAGCTACCACACCTATATCAGCACATCTTTCAGCCATGTCCACACAACGGACGCCACCACCACTTTGACCGATTAGCCTTGCAATGAGATCTTCAGTAATCACAATATTCTTCCCCGTAACAAAAGAGGTGACCAGATGTGTTGAAGCCTTGGCGTGAATCCAAAATTCCTTGACCAGCGTTGGGAATGTTGGTCCAACCAACCTATCGAAATACCTTTCCCACTTTTGAGCCCTAACTTCTTCAGTTAGGTCAAAACCGTTCTCCTTCAAGCTTTCAAAATCAATGATTAACTCAGAGAGCACTTCAAGATTCTTCACCGGAGTGAGGAGAGTTCTGAGTGGCACTTGATATTGCTCAGATGATGCTTTCTTCTGAGTACCTGCAGAAACGCTGCTGGAGGTTGCCATGTTCACACTAAAAGGGTTTTTGAGAATGAACTGAGGAAAATAGGTTGCAAGAGATGAACACAGAAATATGCAGAAAATGCTTGAGTATTAGTGAGAAAGCGTAAAGAATAAGAATGAGAGATTAATGTGCTTAAATAGAGTTTTCAAAACTATTTTGAAAAGATAAACGTTTTTAAGAGAGAGAAAAATCATGATTGCCATTTAAAAGCATGATTACTTTTCATTAAATGCTTGCTGATTTTGGGGGATTTGAGAAAGATACTTAAAAACGGTTACCAGACATGTGTCTCAATGCACCCAATCAGCGCTTTGCCTTCTCAGAAGCGTGCACGCGTTCTGCTTCAGAGATATGCTGATGATTGGATGACACTTGTTTGATGTAGTGATCAGCACGTCTGTCTTTGAGCTTTAGACTCTCAGATCTTTTAGACTTGCATCTGATACAATCTGCATGTTCTATCTTTCTGAAAGGAGATTGATCAGAAGTTCACAATGAAATAATTACATTCTGAAGGTAAATATATGGAATTAAAACATTTTCACTCTGGACACACTTTCATGCTGAGATGTTTCAGAATGAAATTAAACCTATCTTCTGAAAGGGGTTTGGTAAAGATATCAGCCCATTGATGGTCTGTATCTATAAATTTTAAGTTCAAAATACCTTTCTGAATATAGTCCCTAATGAAGTGATGTTTTATTTCTATATTCTTAGCTCTAGAATGTAAAATAGGATTCTTACTTAAGCAAATAGCAGAAGTATTATCACAAAGTATAGGAATGTTACTCTCAAAAATTTGGAAGTCTTCAAGCTGACTTTTCATCCAGAGCATTTGTGTGCTACATCCTGCTGCTGCTATGTACTCAGCTTCTGCTGTTGACAGAGCAATTGTTGATTGCCATTTGCTGGACCAAGAAATCAGATTTTCTCCCAGAAACTGGCAGCTTCCAGAAGTACTTTTACGTTCCACTCTGTCTCCAGCAAAATCAGCATCACAGTAGCCTACTAAGCTGTAATCACTAGATTTTCTATAAAACAAACCCAAATTAGTAGTACCTTTCAGATACTTGAAAATTCGCTTAACAGCTGTTAAGTGAGATTCTCTAGGATCTGATTGGAATCTAGCACAGATACAAACACTGAATAATATGTCAGGTCTTAAAGCAGTCAGATAGAGGAGAGAACCAATCATACCTCTGTAGACTTTCTGTTCTACATTTTTGCTTACCTCTTCTCTTTCCAGAATGCACGTGGGATGCATTGGAATCTTTGATGGCTTACATTCTGAGAGGTCAAATTTCTTCAGGAGATCTCTGATGTATTTGCTCTGATGAATGTAAGTTCCTTCTGGAGTTTGATTGATCTGAATTCCAAGAAAGAATTTCAGTTCCCCCATGAGGCTCATCTCAAATTCTGCCTGCATACACTTAGCAAATTTTCTTCCAAGAGAAGGATTAGTAGAACCAAAAATAATATCATCCACATAAATTTGACAAACTAAGATGTCACTCTTAACTGATTTACAGAATAGAGTAGTGTCCACTTTCCCTCTGGTGAATTCATTTTCCAGCAGAAAGTTACTTAGCCTTTCATACCAAGCTCTGGGAGCTTGTTTCAGACCATACAGTGACTTCTTTAGTTTGAAAACATGTTCTGGATGTTTTGTATTTTCAAAACCTGGGGGTTGGTGTACATAAACTTCTTCTTCTATATAACCATTTAAGAATGCACTTTTGACATCCATCTGATACAGAGTGATGCCTCTATTAACAGCAAATGAAATTAAAAGTCTGATAGATTCTAACCTGGCGACTGGGGCAAAGGTTTCTGTATAGTCTATCCCCTCTTGCTGACTATAACCTTGTGCAACCAGTCGTGCCTTGTTTCTGATGACTTCACCTTGTTCATTTAGCTTGTTTCTGAACACCCATCTTGTTCCAATGACATTGAATCCTTTTGGTCTGGGAACGAGATCCCATACGTCGTTTCTGGTGAATTGATTCAGCTCTTCTTGCATTGCCAGAATCCAGTCATTATCCAGAAGTGCTTCATCAATAGAAGAAGGTTCAATCAGAGACACCAGTCCCATAAGAGTTTCTTCAGAGTTTCTGAAGCTTGCTCTTGTTCTGATTGGATCTTCCTTTCTTCCTAGGATAGTCTCTTCTGGGTGATCCAAGCTGCTTCTGGGTAATCTCTTCTGAGGTTGATCAGCAGCTGTTGTAGGATTTCTAGCAGTGCTCCTTTCAGACGTTGAAGGAATGTCTGTGTTGAGAGCTTCTGATGACTTGTCTTCAGAGCCTGCAAATTCAATTTCTATACCTGCAAACACTTCATTCTGCTTTGACTTTTCAGAGTCAAGCTTATCATCAAAACGAACACTGATTGATTCTTCCACAATCTGTGTTTCTGTATTGTATACTCTGTACCCTCTTGAGCGTTCAGAGTATCCTAACATAGTACACTTCTGTGCCTTAGAGTCAAACTTGTTCAAATAATTCTTTGTATTTAATATAAAGCAAGTACATCCAAATGGATGAAAATATGAAATGTTGGGCTTTCTGTTCTTCCACAATTCATATGGAGTCTTTTCCAGAATAGGTCTTATTGAGATTCTATTCTGAATGTAGCACGCTGTGTTTATTGCCTCTGCCCAGAAAGTCTTAGCAACGTTTGTCTCATTGATCATGGTTCTGACCATTTCTTGCAATGTTCTGTTCTTTCGTTCTACAACTCCATTTTGTTGGGGAGTTCTAGGACAAGAGAAATCATGCAGAATGCCTCTGTCATTAAAGAATGACTCAAAATCTTTATTTTCAAATTCTCCACCATGATCACTTCTGACTTTAACGATTCTAAGATCCTTTTCATTCTGAACTTGGTTACAGAAGGTAACAAACACAGAGTGTGACTCGTCCTTGTGTCTTAAGAACTTTACCCATGTCCATCTGCTATAGTCATCTACGATTACTAACCCATACTTCTTACCACTGACTGAAGCAGTTTTAACTGGTCCAAATAAGTCAATGTGCAGAAGTTCTAATGGCTTAGAGGTAGAAACAA
Source organism: Vicia faba (assembly GCA_948472305.1). NCBI lineage: Eukaryota > Viridiplantae > Streptophyta > Magnoliopsida > Fabales > Fabaceae > Vicia > Vicia faba. Next base: position 309,793 of record CATIWC010000287.1, read on the forward strand.
CATTTTTGGATTTAAAAGAAGGTTTTGCAAATTTGCCTTTCTGACATGCTTCACACAGAGCATCTGAATTGAACTTCAAATTAGGAAGTCCTCTGACCAGATTGAGTTTGTTAATCTGAGATATTCTTCTCATACTAACATGCCCCAATCTTCTGTGCCAGATCCACTGCTCGTTGTTAACAGACAGAAGACATTTTACATTCTGACTTTTTAGTTCAGAAAGTTTGATTTTGTAAATGTTGTTTTTCCTCTTACCATTAAACAGGATAGTCCCATCTTTCTGACTAACAGCTTTACATGATTTTTGATTAAAGATTATATCATAACCGTTATCACTTAATTGACTTATGGATAACAGATTATGCATCAATCCATCTACTAGCAGAACATTATTAATAGAGGGAAGATTTCCATTACCTACAGTTCCAGAGCCAATTATCTTTCCCCTCTGATTGCCTCCAAAGCCAACGTGGCCTCCAGGCTTAAGTTCCAGGCTTTGGAACATATGCCTTCTTCCCGTCATGTGTCGTGAGCAGCCAGAGTCCAGGTACCATGACTGGTGTTTCTGACTTGCTGCTAAAGATATCTGCAACATGTATTATTTTATCCTTAGGTACCCAGATTTTCTTGGGTCCTGATTTGTTAGTTTTACCAAAACTCTGGTTGAATTTTGGTTTCACAGAGTGCTTACTGCTAGTATATTTGATATCATGTGTGTGACCATACACAAAGTGTGAATTCAGAGGAGTGTGTTTAATGGTTAACTCCATGACATTCTTTGGTGTAGGAACCTTACCTTGGTATCCTATTCCTTTCCTTCCGTTTCTGCTAACTCCATAGATCATTGAAGCCATTCTGCTTCTATCTATGCTTTTAGCTAGGAACTTCTGGAAACTGTGATCATACTCCTTGATGATCTCATCAGCGTTGCTGGGAGTTTCAGAAATTGGTTCCTTCTGAGAGTTTTGTAAAGTGTTTTCTAATTTTGAAATCTTATTTCTCAGCTCAGAATTTTCCAATTTGAGACTCTCAGTCTTATTAGAGTCAGATTCAAGATTCCTTTTCAGGTCTCTGAATTTAGCTCTAATTTGCTGATAACGTTCCAGAATCTCATTAAGGCTTTCAGCAAGTTCAGCCTTTGTAAAGTTAACAGCAAAGTTAGGAAATACCTCTTCTGTGTCTGATTCTGAGTCTGATTCAGAAGCTTCACTATCTTCTGAAATGTTAGCCATGAGAGCTATGTTTGCCCTTTCATCATCTGATTCTGAGTCAGCTTCAGACGAGTCAGAGTCATCCCATGTAGCCATGAGACTTTTCTTCTTCTCTCTTCCAAACTTCTTTTTGGGCTTTTCCCTCTGAAGCTTTGGGCAGTCACTCTTGTAGTGTCCTTGCTCATTGCACTCATAGCAGATGATGTCTTTGATGTTTGGCTTCTTGCTACTGGAGGAGCTTTCAGATCTTCTGTATCCAGAGGAAGAATCTGTCCTTCTGTATCTGGAAGAGGACTCGTTCTGATCAGATCTTCTGGGATTCCTGAACTTCCTTTGTCTTTGCTTCCACAGTTGATTTACTCTTCTGGAGAGAAGGGAAAGTTCGTCTTCTTCTGATGAGGATCCATCAGATGTTTCTTCAACTGCCTGCAAAACTTTAGACTCAAATTTTCTGTTAGATTTTAATGCTAAAGGCTTACCTTGCTTCTGAGGCTCATCAGCTTCTAGCTCTATCTCATGACTTCTGAGGGAGCTGATAAGTTCCTCCAGAGTGATTTTGTTGAGATCTTTAGCTAGCTTCAGAGCAGTAACCATAGGCCTCCACTGCTTGGGTAAACTTCTGACGATTTTCTTGACATGGTCAGCAGTAGAGTATCCTTTGTCCAGAACTTTGAGACCAGCTACCAGAATCTGGAATCTAGAGAACATAGTTTCAATGGATTCAGATTCTTCCATTTTGAACGCCTCATACTTCTGAATGACCGCTAGAGCTTTTGTTTCTTTGACCTGAACGTTGCCCTCATGCGTCATTCTGAGAGAATCAAAGATATTTTTTGCTGTGTCTCTGTTGGAGATCTTTTCATACTCAGTATAGGAGATGGCACTGAGGAGGATGGTTCTGGCCTTGTGGTGATTCTTAAAGTCACGCTTTTGTTGATCAGACATTGTTTTTCTATCAATCTTCTGACCACTTGCATTCACAGGGTGCGTGTATCCATCTGTCACCATATCCCACAGATCAGCATCATGTGCCAGAAAGAAGCTTTCAATTCTGTCTTTCCAGTAATCAAATTTTTCTCCATCAAAGACTGGAGGTTTGCCACTGAATCTGTCTCTGTCCTCATTGTTGTCATTGCTGATGTGAGAATTGTTTCCTGCCATTGTGTTTTTCTGACGCTGGATCTTGTACTGACACGGTTAAGTGTTTTAGCTCAGAACCAGGCGCTCTGATGCCAATTGAAGTGGTGAAAAACACAAGAAGGGGGGGTTGAATTGTAAAACTGAAATCTAAAGCAATGAACAAGATATTTTTATCCTGGTTCGTTTGATCTCAAACTACTCCAGTCCACCCGTCAAGGTGATTTCGCCTCTCTCCAACGAGGTCTTAATCCACTATATTCAACTGAATATTACAGACTGCTTTAACAACTGCTAAAGCCTTCTTGATTCAAACCACAACCCGGTTTGTCAAGGTAACACTTTCTTACAAAGAGATAAAACTATGTGTGTGGATGTTTTCTACAAAACGGTATCACAACTGTGATGTATACACAAATTGAAGCTTAGGAACTAGATTGCTAAACAGTAATGGAATATCAGAGTGTATGGTTTAGCAAAACTGATAGAACGAAGATTATGGTTCAGCTTTTGTGCGTGTAGAGATTTGGAGAGCATTAACCATTTCAATCTTCAAAGCCTGGTTTATATAGCACTGAGATGATGAACGTTGGATGCAATATTCTTGATTCAATGCTAATAACAAACTTTCATTATTGAGCAGATCTTGTCTGGAATGAGGCCGTTGGAATTAATTTGCTTTCAATGCACAGTACCGTTGCTTACTTAATGCAAGTTCTGGCTTGGCTCATTCTGACTCTGCTTCGCTGCTGATGAACTATTGTGTTTCTGTATCAGAGTGTTGAGCGCAGTCTTGTTCATCAGGCTTCAGCATGTACGTGAGTTGATCATCTGATTTTGACATTCTGATGTAGCAACTTCTGATGCTGGTGTTTGAAATCAAGTTCTGATGCTGAATAGATGTGATCTTGCTTATTTCAATCAGAGTATCTGCAAGTCAGAACATAATAATTTTAGGCAGCAGATAGTTCATACATGAAACATATAAATACTATATCTTTTCACTTTGTTATCATCAAAACTCAAATATAGGGTAGTAGATTCAAACTTTGTTCTAACAACACATTCCCTACAACCCACCTAAACTATCCAAGCCATTGTTCATCAACTGTAACTTCATTTTCATGCTTCACCATTTTCAAATTCTGAGTTTTCAGGTTGAGTTCTATAGGGAGATTCAGGCCATTTCAAAAAAACTAAGCATTGGGAAAGGTCAAGGGAACATCAAGCAAGCTCAAAAGTCCTTCAGGCCTCATTCACAACTCCTACATTGCCATATTCGAACTTGACTGAAACAGGTAATTCTCAAGATTCTAACTCCTTATTTAGGCACCATTAAGCTTAGGTTTGTGAAGCAAAAATGTAGGCTCTAAGTTGCTTGAGCTGTACATATGCATAGATTCCATTTATATTATCTGAGCTAGGAGAATTTGAATGTTGAAGTTGCTGAAAAAATTAGGTCATAAATTAGGGCCAACAAAGTTCTCTCTGGTTTCTTAGAATTAGGTCAAGTTTTTTATATGGTTGGAATCATGATTTAACAAGCTACAAGTTTCATGTTGTAAGATTTCGTTTTTAAGCACGTATGCAGGAGATACAGTTTGAGTTGCAGAAGCGCACATGTTTTGTTTCAAGGACAGGGACGAAGTGGAGTTGGGCTGGGCCTGACTTTGCTTGACTATTGACACCCCCCATTGTGTTATTTGCACCCCTTGACCCATTTTCTTTATTTGTGCATATTTTTCATTTCTTTTTTATTTTCTGACTTTATTATTTTTTATTGAACATTTAAAATCACAAAAATTATTTTCTTTATTTTTGGCATTTTATCATATTTTTATTTTTATTTTATTTGCATAATAAATAATTATTAGGTTAATATTACTTTATTTTCTTAATTAAAATTTGTAAATAATATTGAAATACTTAAATATTTTATTTTTATTATTTATACACTTAAAATAATATTTTCTCACATAATTTAATTTTTAACATTTTTGTATATATTTTTATTTATTTTCTTGTACATAAAAAATGAATAAATAAATAATTAGAATATATATTTTCTTTTAAACAAAAACTAGGGTTTCCACCCTTTTCAAAAAATAATCATTTTCATTTTCTTATTTTTAAGACATTAAACCTATTTATTTTACATACATAAAATCAAATACAAAAACATTTTTTTGCATACTTACATTTACATATTTATTGTACATTTAAATATTTGCTTGTTTATTTATTTGTACAAATAAATTCAATATGGTTGTAATAGTTTTAGGGTTTTATTTTGAGCAATATCCCCTTATTCAAGACTTGTATCCACCTCCCCATAATAATGTTGTAATAGTCTTAGATTTAATGTTCGCATTTTATTGCTTTTATATGCATGCTTAGTAAATTAGGGTTTGTATGCAAAGACCAAAATCAAACAAATAGCATGACTAAACACAAGACAAAAATGCATGAAAATAACAACACAATGCACACAAGCACCCCTAGGGTTTCATCCACTTTGTTGCCTTAAAATGGCCATGGTATGCATGCTAGGTATCTTGGCAAAACAAAACAAAACAAAATATCATAGTCCCTCGATGACGCTATCTTGGTTGCCTATACAAAATGATTTAGTCCCTCAAAAAAACTTGCTAAGATACTTGGCAATATTATTATCATGGTCATACGATGACCCACGCCTGTCTCGTTTAACATCCAAATACAAGGTTGTTTACCAAATACAATGGTAAAACAACAATGTCAAAGGGTTAAAAATATGTAGGAAAGATCTTTGAGTAGGGTAGACAACTCCTAGTTACTTGATCAAATTTGCAAACATCCTTGCTATTTTCAAAACACACACACAATTTCAAAACATTTCCCAACAAACTTTCAAACATTGAAACATTTTTCAAAAGACAATACATTTTTGTATACATTCTTCAAACAAGAATCATTACAAAGATTGCCACAATGATGACCTCTTTTCAAAATACTTTCAAAACCATACAAAGCACCATTTCAAACAATTGAAAAAGCAAAGCAAGTGATCTAAACAAGTAACTAAGAGCCCATGGAAAACCATGGATGAAAAGGGTGCTAGCATCTTCCCTTTTCATAATCTACCCCCCGAACCCAAGAAAAACATCTCAAAGGTCTTTCCTGTGCTTTTTGACCTTTCCTTTGGATAAAATAAAAAATCGGTGGCGACTTTTGCTAAACCGAAACATTTGCGAACACAAACGCAAAACCTCAAGTCAGTTCTCCCACCGTATCACATTAAGTCTATTCCAAAATTATATATTTTTTATATTAGAACTACTTGTACTTCCACAAAAACATCCAAACCTCATGAGCTAAAAAGCTTTTTCTTTCTGACCATTATGACGTTCAAAGGGCTCACACTATTGAAGGAAAATGTTTTTTTCATTCTTTTAAGAATTATACTAAGCTTGAGAGTGTATGATCTAAGGATTATTATTCTAGATTTGAGTATAAGGCTGCTACCAGTGCTTTCACTCCTGACCGTGTTGTCGTGTGAGTTTACTTTTGTTATTTATAACCACGTCTTCTGTAACTGTAATGGGTCTTGAATTATGTTTATTTGGTTTGTGTTTTGAAGGTATTGCAAATGTGAATTTCCATATAACCCGGATGAACTCATGGTACAATGTGAGGGGTCCAAGGATTGGAAAACAAATTTACTCTCTTGTATTCACCGTTACTTTTTCTATACTACTTATAGTTTTTAGCAGTATATATGGAATCAAGATAAAGGGTATTAAGACTTTCAGGTATTAAGACTTTTAGGTCTTAAATTGATAAGGAGAATAGTTATGATGTTTTAGTCTAATAGTTTTGACCTTTTATGCGCTAAGTTTCTATAATTGTCTATGTTTGGTCTTTATATTCTTTTTTGCATGGTGGTCTTAATGGATAGTATTTTGATTGAGAGTATAGAATTGTTCACTTACTAGTGACCTATCATGCCAAAAAATTCATTGACAGTTAGATTTTATTGTTGGTTGAAACTTCTGATGTGTGATGTCAGCTGCGACATGATTTTGGGTTCTGTTTCTTTACTTTCTTCAATACATGTGAGATTATATAAATTGAATGGCTTGTTCCTTGTGTTCATTAGATCGATAGTTGCACTGAAGGTTATCATATACACCTTTGTTATTATTACTTGTTTTTCACAGCATGTGTCTGAGTCAGTGGTTTGATGTCAATTGTAACCTAATTCTTCTATACAAAGTGGTGATATTAAAGAATGATTTTGATGAAAATTTGTATTTTTGAAGAATTAATGCGGTAAAAAATCATTTTGAGAAATAATGTGGACCTTTCTCTTTCAATCTTTGAGAAACTAATCTCGTAACAAATATTTTCAAAGGGTTAAGCTGTAAAAAGGCCAAATCACCCAAACCTCATGAGCCTTTGTTGCAGGAAAGAACTCCAGGCCTAATCCGTTTTAACTATGCACCCTTCCTTGTTTTTTTAGCTGTTGAAAAATAATTATGTTGGGCCTTAGCGGAAGTACAAGCAGTTCTAATATTTAAAAAATAGAACTTTGAAATAGACTTGATAATAAACCTGAATGGAGAAATTAACATCAATTGTAAAGTATTGTAGTGGCAAGCGATAAGACCAGAATGGACTCCAAGGTAAACTTAAGGGACCAAAATGAATATTTTGCCTTAAATATATGTATTTATTTTTAGTTTTAAATAAAATTAAAAGTTTATTTGAAATTATAATCAAATAAAACTTTCAATAACTTTATAAAATTTATGTCTATTTTGTCAATGTTTATAAGATTGTTGTATACTATATTATTTTTTAAGATCAACTTAAAGTGACTTATATTTGAAAATTGTGTAAGAACTACTTAAGATTAAAAACTTTTATTTCAAGTGTTATTTATATTACTATAATTTTAGGAAAACAAAAAAAAAATTTAATGTGTTTGGATTTTGACATCTCTTTTATTTTTGAAATTTGAGAGAATATTCTTAATATAAGAGAATATTAAGAACTACTTAATGATTGGCTTGTTAGACCAATTTGTCCAAAATAAGATTAAAAACATTTTATTATGTTTGAATTTTGTTATCACTTTTGTGTAGTATTTTGTTATTTATAATTAATTTATTATTTGATATTATATAAAAAATATAGTAGTAAAGTATATAGACACCGTAAAAATTTATTGTATACTATATTATATTTTAAATAAATTTAAAGTAACTTATACTTGAAAGTTAATTAAGAAATACTTTAAGAATAAAAATATTTATTTCAAGTGTTATTTTTATTGCTATAATTTCAAGAAAATAAAAAATGTTTTATTGTATTTCAATTTCGACATCTCTTTCATATTTGAATTTTTTTTTGCACTTATATTTTATTTAGATATTTTACTTTTATTTGTTAAATATATGTATTTATTTTTAATGTTAAATAAAATTATAAATTTATTTACAATTATTATCACATAAAATTTTCAATAACTTTATAAAATTTATGTCTATTTTGTCGAGCTTTATAAATTTTTTGCATACTATATTATTTTTTAAGATCAACTTAAAGTGGCTTATATTTGAAAATTGTGTAAGAACTACTTTAAAATTAAAAACATTTATTTCAACTATGTTATTTGTCATTAGTTTATTATTTGATATTATATAAAAAATATAGTAGTAAAGTATATAGACTATGTAAAAAATTATTGTATACTATATTATATTTTAAATACGTTTATACATGAAATTCATGTAAGAGCTACTTTAAGATTAAAAATATTTATTTCAAGTGTTACTTTTATTGCTATAATTTCAGGAAACGTATTTTGTTGTATTTGAAATTTAATATCTCTTTTATATTTGAAATATGAGAGAGTAAGTCTCTTTTATATTTGAAATATGAAAGAATATTTTTAATTTAATGGAATATACATAGTTGGATTAATGATTGATTTGTTAGATCAATTTGTTCAAAATAATATTTTATTCCATTTTTGTGAGAGTTTGAACCCGTGATCTCTAATTTGTATAAGTATAGGATGAAAATGAGTTTTAAGATATGCCACATAAGTGTCATACCCCAAAATTTCCCTACCCTTATATTATATTTGGGTTTCTAATTCAATAAATCGCATATATAGTTTGTATTTTTATGGGGGTCTAAAACATGGAAGAGGGATATGATTGACCAAAATGGACCATCAATATCTGATGGCCCATTAGGTTTCTAGAGGTCCATTTTTCAAGTTAAGGGGGGTGTATTTTTTTTAAAGGGGATGTGAGCAAATCAATTTATTTAGTAAGGCCCATTAGGTTTTTTAAGCCTACTTCAAGTTTAAAAAAGGGTTTGTATTTTTGTTTGGGTCGAAGGCCCATTAAAGTTTCATTCTTTTTTTGGGTGTACAAAACAATTCTTTTTTTAGGCCCAATAGCAAGGTCCATCTAGTTTTCTGATTTTTTTAAAAGACTTTTTGAGTATTACATTATTTAAATTATTATTAAAATTTACTATATTTGACAAAAGTTTTAACAAAGGATTTTTTTTTCTTTCTCACGGACTATTTGCAAGCCCAAAACTAATTAAACTGTTTGGCCCAAAGCTAAATCACTCCAGCCCCAATCCAAAATGCATCGCAAGCCCGGTCTGATTAAAAAATGGTGTGTGTTCAACTAATGAACAACCACTGTGTTGATCAAACAATTAACACGTGACTTGAAATCCAAAAACATGTTTACCAACAATTTTTGTTCAAATCTTGAAACAAAATTAACTCTTTTTTCCCTTATTCAAAATCTATACAAATCAATCTCAATACTTAAACAAATCAATTTCTTAAAAAACGAATCAATACAGAAACGAACTGGAACAAAAACAAATTAGTATCAAATCGACATATTACAACAAAATCATAACAAAATTCCTAAATTCCTAAATCTTCTAAGGCAATGACAAAACCTAATTAATTTATTCCTTAATATCTAAATCACTAATTTGCTATAAAATGAAAAGAAGAACAAACTGTTAAGGGGAGGACAAAGTCACATAAGGGGTAAGAAACTACAGTAAGAAGAGGGAAACAATACACAAAGGAAAGAAATTATCACGAGGGTTAAAGAGAAAAAACAATAGAGATGGAGAAGCTCTGTTACGTAGCTTCAAGCCTCCTCGTCATTGCCATCATCTGAAACCCTCTTATGTCGTCTCCTTCTTCCATAACGTTGTTCTTCATCATCACCATCCACCGCTACCTGTCAAAAACAAAGAGAGAGATCAGAAAAAGAACTTCATCAGAAGAAAACGTGAAACAAATGAACGGGAGAACGAGGAGGTTCGCGGTGATTCTCGGTTGCCAATCGGGATCTGGGTTCGCAAAGGGTGCGGCTAGGGCTTGTTGGAGAAGAAGGGAACGACTAGAGGATTGAGAGAGAGAAACGGTGGAAGGGAAGGAATAAAAACAGAAAATGGAATTTTTGTTTAAAAAAAGAATATATTAGGTTTCATGATTCCACACGTGTCACCCCACCGTATTACCGTGCTCCCCTTTGATCTCAGCCACATGATCATGATTGTACATCCCTTGTGTACTTGCCCATGGATCATGGTATACCTACCCGTACGGAGTCTATACAGACTCCCAACCTTTTGGGCTAGGCTCATTATTATTCACACCCTACTCCTTTCTATTCCGCTAGCACATGCAAAAATAACCCCCCCCCCCCAAGCCAAACGGGCCCAGTCCAAAATCTGGATCTAGGCCTACTGCTCAAACCCCCTCTTTTACCATTTAGTTTTAAAGCGCACCCCTCTGTCCTTTTGGGCCTGAATTCAATATCTAAATTCAGGCTCCTTCTATTAACACCCTTTTATTTTACTATCTCATTTACAATATCACCCCCCGCATTTTAATTTAATTTTCTTTTATTATTTTATTATATTTACTATTTTTATATTTCTTATTTCAATATATATCAATATATATATATATATATATATATATATATATATATATATATATATATATATATATATATATATATATATATATATATATATATATATATATATATATATATATATATATATATATATATATATATATATATATATATATATATATATATATATATATATATATATATATATATATATTTAAATATCTTAATATTTACTATTATTATTATATGACTTATATTATTTTCCAAAACTCATTTTATTTATTGCATTAAATTATTTCTTTTAATCTTGCATTTAATTAAAATATTTTCATAATTAAACACATAAAAAATACTCAAACAAACATCAAATTATTTTTCGTAAATTAAATTACTTCAAATAATTAATTTCTGAAAATGAGTACAAAGTATTTTTTTAATTGACTCCGCACTTAGTTCAAAATCTCTGTTATTCACACACTCAGACTAAGTGCGGAGGGAATTAAAACATCTGCGTAATCCATAAAAAACACAAACAAAATCGCGAACTACGAAATGAGACTCTGATTACTCCTAAGAGGATACGTAGGCATACGATCAAAATCGTGGCGAGTTCCCCCCGACTAAAATTAACCCTTTACCCTAATAAATATTAAAACACTATTTCCTAAAAATCGTGCTTCTAACCCTAGTATCCTTGAGAATAAGGTAGATGAGGGGTGCCTAACACCTTCCCTTCGTCTAGAACCGAGTCAAACTTAGAATCTATGAACTTTTTAGGATTATTCCTTTATATTCCATTCCTTAGGATAAAAATTAAGGGTGGCGACTCTCATTTAAAAACCAGTTGCAACAGTTGGCGACTCTGCTGGGGATTAACCCTAGGTTTAGAAGCCTTACCTTTCGGTTTTAGGGTTTTTCTTATTTTTTTGGTTTTTTCTATATTATTTTGCTTTATTTATTCATTTATTATATTTATCATATTATATCTGTGTTGGGATTTAAATTTTTCAAAAAAAAAATATATTATCGAAAACCCTTAGAAAGAAGGTTCATCTATTAGCCAAGGGGTTACATCAACCCTATGATTTTATGTGACGACTTCGCCTAGATTCGGTGGAATTATGCAAAAGGAATACCCCTCGAGAGACATCCTCTTAGGAAGTAGAACTTTGAAATGACACATATGAATCTTTGTACGACCTTTAAACCAAAAAACTCATGGTGAGATCTTTCATGACCTAGAGACGAAAGTATCGGTCTATAAAGAGACTCCGCTTAAGGGAGGCCCTTGTGCCTTTCCCTCGTGTTATTTATGACACCCTTAAGAAAACCACCTTATGGAAGGGTAGAATGTTCGTGGGCCAAGACTAGGAACCTACCTTCTAAGGATACCTTTCACAAATCGCACTACAATCTGTAAACCCGCAAGGGTTGTTTTTTCTTCCACTACTATCTTTAGCCCGTAAGGGTTCCGTATACGTCATAATCCCTAGCCTGTAGGGACTCCTCGTCGTCTTTCATTGGCCATAATCCTCAAGGAGTTTCTGCCTTCCTAATCTCTGAGTCATTGTAGGGTACCATCATATTAAACTTGCATAGAGTACCCCTACATCTACCATTGTACTACGTCTACATCATATTATCCATGAAACCTTTTTACCCTAAAATCCAAAAAATAAACTTTTGCATACCCAAGAATATACCAGGGAAGGGAACCTAACAGAAAACCCTAATTCGCGGACAAAGATTCTAGGTTTTGGAATCAATTAGACGAAAGGAATGTGTTAGGCACCTTTCATCAACCTTATTCACAAGGATATTAAGCTCCAAGTTTAGGTTTGGGGTAAACAGGGTTTTAAGTGTTAGAACAAAGTTTGAATCTACTACCCTCAGTTTAAGTTTTGATGATAACAAAATGAAAAGATATATTAATTATGTGATTCATGTAAGAACTATTTGCTACCTAAAAATTACTTTCTGTTTTACAGAAACTCTGATAGGTATCAACAAGAGTACATCTTCATCAGCATCAGAATATTGGATATCAACATCAGCATCAGAAGATGCTATATCAGATACCAGAATCAGAAGAACAACTCACGCTTATGTTGAAGCTTGATGAACAGATCTACGCTCAACACTCTGAACTCTGATAAAGACAACAACAGTTCATCAACACTTAAGCAGCGTCAGAATGAGCCAAAGCCAGAACACGCTTAAGTGGCAATGGTACTGTGCATTCAAGATGAGTTATTACCAACGGCATCATTCCAGACAAGATCTGCTTAATAAGGAAAGTTTGTTATTGGCATTGAATCAGAATTATTGCTCCAACGTTCACTATTTCCAGTGCTATATAAACAAGTCAATGAAGATTGAATTGGCTAATGCTCTACATTAATCTACACGCCTAAAAGCTATTCATCATCTTCCTTACTCTCAGTTTGCTAAAAGCTCCAAAATTCCTTACTCAATTATTTTAGCAATCTAGTTTCCATAAGCTTAATTTGTGTAGTATCACAGTTGTGATAAACAGTTTTATAGAAAACATTCATACACCTAGATTTCAATTCTTTGTAAGAAAGTGATTCCTTGAGAAACCGGTTTGTGGTTTGCATCAAGAAGGCTTTAGCAGTTGTTAGAGCAGATTGTAATATTCAGTTGAATATAGTGGATTAAGACCTCGTTGGAGAGAGGCGAAATCACCTTGACGGGTGGACTGGAGTAGTTTGAGATCAAACGAACCAGGATAAAAATATCGTGTTCATTGCAATTGCTTTCCAGTTTTACAATTCAACCCCCCTTCTTGTGTTTTTCACTTCTTCAATTGGTTTCAGAGCGCCTGGTTCTGAGCTAAAACACTTAACCATGTCAGTACAAGATCCAGCGTCAGAAAAACACAATGGCAGGAAGTTATCATCACACCAGCAATGACAATAATGAAGACAGAGACAGATTCAGCGGAAAACCTCCAGTCTTTGATGGAGAAAATTTTGATTACTGGAAAGACAGAATAGAAAGCTTCTTTTTGGCACATGATGCTGATCTGTGGGACATGGTGACAGATGGATACACGCACCCTGTGAATGCAAGTGGTCAGAAGATTGATAGGAAAGCAATGTCTGACCAACAAAAGCGTGACTTCAAAAATCACCACAATGCCAGAACCATCCTCCTCATCACCATCTCGTATGCTGAATATGAAAAGATCTCTAACAGAGACACAACTAAGAACATGTTTGACTCACTCAGAATGACGCATGAGGGCAACGTTCAGGTCAAAGAAACTAAAGCTCTTGCCCTCATTCAGAAGTATGAGGCGTTCAAAATAGAAGAAAGTGAATCCATTGAAACAATGTTCTCCAGATTCCAAATTCTGGTGGCTGGTCTCAAGGTTCTGGACAAAGGATACTCTACTGCTGATCACGTCAAGAAGATCATCAGAAGCTTACCAAAGCAGTGGAGGCCAATGGTTACAACTCTGAAGCTAGCAAAAGATCTCAACAAAATTTCTCTGGAGGAACTTATCAGCTCCCTCAGAAGTCATGAGATAGAGCTAGAAGCTGATGAACCCCAGAAGCAAGGTAAGCCTTTAGCATTAAAATCTAACAAAAAATCTGAGTCTAAAGTTTTGCAGGCAGTTGAAGAAACATCTGATGGATCCTCATCAGAAGAAGACGAACTTTCTCTCCTCTCCAGAAGAGTGAATCAACTGTGGAAGCAGAGGCAAAGGAAGTTCAGGAATCCCAGAAGATCTGATCAGAACGAGTCTTCTTCCAGATACAGAAGGACAGATTCTTCCTCTGGATACAGAAGATCTGAAGGCTCCTCAGGAAGTAGAAAGCCAAACACTAAGGACATCATCTGCTATGAGTGCAATGAGCAAGGACACTACAAGAGTGACTGCCCAAAGCTTCAGAGGGAAAAGCCCAAAAAGAAGTTTGGAAGAGAAAAGAAGAAAAGTATCATGGCTACATGGGATAACTCTTACTCGTCTGAAGCTGACTCAGAATCAGGTGATGAGAGAGCAAACATAGCTCTCATGGCCAACATTTCAGAAGACAGTGAAGCTTCTGAATCAGACTCAGAATCAGATACTGAAGAGGTATTTCCTGACTTTGCAATTAATTTTACTAAGGCTGAACTTGCTGAAAGCCTTAACGAAATTCTGGAAAGGTATCAGCAAATTAGAGTTAAATTCAGAAACCTGAAAAGGAATCTTGAATTTGACTCTGATAAGACTGAGAGTCTTAAATTGGAAAATTCTGATCTGAGAAATAAAATTTCAAAATTAGAAAATACTTTACAAAACTCTCAGAAGGAACCAATTTCTGAAACTCCCAGCAGCGCTGATGAGATCATCAAGGAGTATGATCACAGTTTCCAGAAGTTCCTTGCTAAAAGCATAGATAGAAGCAAAATGGCTTCAATGATCTATGGAGTTAGCAGAAATGGCAGGAAGGGAATAGGATACCAAGGTAAGGTTCCTACACCAAAGAATATCATGAATTTAACCATTAAACACACTCCTCTTAACTCACATTTTGTGTATGGTCACACACATGATATTAAATACACTAGCAGTAAGTATTCTGTGAAACCAAAATTTAACCAGAGTTTTGGTAAATCTAACAAATCAGGACCCAAGAAAATCTGGGTACCTAAGGATAAAATAATACATGTTGCAGATATCTTTAGCAGCAAATCAGAAACACCAGTCATGGTACCTGGACTCTGGCTGCTCGCGACACATGACGGGAAGAAGGCATATGTTCCAAAGCCTGGAACTTAAGCCTGGAGGCCACGTTGGCTTTGGAGGAAATCAGAGGGGAAAGATCATTGGCTCTGGAACTGTAGGTAATGGAAATCTTTCCTCTATAAATAATGTTCTGCTAGTAGATGGATTAATGCATAATCTGTTATCCATAAGTCAATTAAGTGATAACGGTTATGATATAATCTTTAATCAAAAATCATGTAAAGCTGTTAGTCAGAAAGATGGGACTATCCTGTTTAATGGAAAGAGGAAAAACAACATCTATAAAATCAAACTTTCTGAACTGAAAAGTCAGAATGTAAAATGTCTTCTGTCTGTTAACAACGAGCAGTGGATCTGGCACAGAAGATTGGGGAATGTTAGTATGAGAAGAATATCTCAGATTAACAAACTCAATCTGGTTAGAGGACTTCCTAATTTGAAGTTCAATTCAGATACTCTGTGTGAAGCATGTCAGAAAGGCAAGTTTGCAAAACCTTCTTTCAAATCTAAAAATGTTGTTTCTACCTCTAAGCCATTAGAACTTCTGCACATTAACCTTTATGGACCAGTTAAAACTGCTTCAGTCAGTGGCAAGAAGTATGGGTTAGTAATCGTAGATGACTATAGCAGATGGACATGGGTAAAGTTCTTAAGACACAAGGACGAGTCACACTCTATGTTTGTTACCTTCTGTAACCAAGTTCAGAATGAAAAGGATCTTAGAATCGTTAAAGTCAGAAGTGATCATGGTGGAGAGTTTGAAAACAAAGATTTTGAGTCATTCTTTAATGACAGAGGCATTCTGCATGATTTCTCTTGTCCTAGAACTCCCCAACAAAATGGAGTTGTAGAACGAAAGAACAGAACATTGCAAGAAATGGCCAGAACCATGATCAATGAGACAAACGTTGCTAAGATCTTCTGGGCAGAGGCAATAAACACAGCGTGCTACATTCAGAATAGAATCTCAATAAGACCTATTCTGGAAAAGACTCCATATGAATTGTGGAAGAACAGAAAGCCCAACATTTCATATTTTCATCCATTTGGATGTACTTGTTTTATGTTAAATACAAAGAATTATTTGAACAGGTTTGACTCTAAAGCACAGAAGTGTATTATGTTAGGATACTCTGAACTCTCAAGAGGGTACAGAGTATACAATACAGAAACACAGATTGTGGAAGAATCAATCAGTGTTCGTTTTAATGATAAGCTTGACTCTGAAAAGTCAAAGCAGAATGAAGTTTTTGCAGGTATGGAAATTGAATTTATAGGTTCTGAAGACAAGTCATCAGAAGCTCTCAACAAAGACACTCCTTCAACATATGAAAGGAGCACTGCTAGCAATCCTACAACAGCTGCTGATCAACCTCAGAAGAGATTACCCAGAAGCAGTTTGGATCATCCAGAAGAAACTATCTTAGGAAGAAAGGAAGATCCAATCAGAACAAGAGCAAGCTTCAGAAACTCTGAAGAAACCCTCATGGGACTTGTGTCTCTGATTGAACCTTCTTCTATTGATGAAGCACTTCTGGACAACGACTGGATTCTAGCAATGCAAGAAGAGCTGAATCAATTCACCAGAAATGACGTATGGGATCTTGTTCCCAGACCAAAAGGATTCAACGTCATTGGAACAAGATGGGTGTTCAGAAATAAGCTAAATGAACAAGGTGAAGTCATCAGAAACAAAGCACGACTGGTAGCACAAGGTTATAGTCAGCAAGAGGGGATAGACTATACAGAAACCTTTGCTCCAGTCGCCAGGTTAGAATATATCAGACTTTTAATTTCATTTGCTGTTAATAGAGGCATCACTCTGTATCAGATGGATGTCAAGAGTGCATTCTTAAATGGTTATATAGAAGAAGAGGTTTATGTGCACCAACCCCCTGGTTTTGAAAATACAAAACATCCAAAACATGTTTTCAAACTAAAGAAGTCACTATATGGTCTGAAACAAGCTCCCAGAGCTTGGTATGAAAGACTAAGTAACTTTCTGTTAGAAAATGAATTCACCAGAGGGAAGGTGGACACTACCTTATTCTGTAAGTCAGTTAAGAATGACATCTTAGTCTGTCAAATTTATGTTGATGATATTATCTTTGGATCTACTAATCATTCTCTTGGAAGAAAATTTGCTAAGTGTATGCAGGCAGAATTTGAGATGAGCCTCATGGGGGAACTGAAATTCTTTCTAGGAATTCAGATCAATCAAACTCCAGAAGGAACTTACATTCATCAGAGCAAATATGTCAGAGATCTTCTGAAGAAATTTGACCTCTCAGAATGTAAGCCATCAAAGATTCCAATGCATCCCACGTGCATTCTGGAAAGAGAAGAGGTAAGCAAAAATGTAGAACAGAAGGTCTACAGAGGTATGATTGGTTCTCTCCTTTATCTGACAGCTTCAAGACCTGATATCTTATTCAGCGTATGTATTTGTGCTAAATTCCAATCAGATCCTAGAGAATCTCACTTAACAGTTGTTAAGCGAATTTTCAAGTATCTGAAAGGTACTACTAATCTGGGTTTATTTTATAGAAAATCTAGTGATTACAGCTTAGTAGGCTACTGCGATGCTGACTTTGCTGGAGACAGAGTAGAGCGTAAAAGTACTTCTGGAAGCTGCCAGTTTCTGGGAGAAAATCTGATCTCTTGGTCCAGCAAAAGGCAATCCACAATTGCGCTATCAACAGCAGAAGCTGAGTACATAGTAGCAGCAGGATGTAGCACACAAATGCTCTGGATGAAAAGTCAGCTTGAAGACTTCCAGATTTTTGAGAGTAACATCCCTATACTCTGTGACAATACGTCTGCTATTTGCTTAAGTAAGAATCCCATTTTACATTCTAGAGCTAAGCATAGAGAAATAAAACATCACTTCATTAGGCACTACATTCAGAAAGGAATTTTGAACTTAAAATTTATTGATACAGACCATCAATGGGCTGATATATTCACTAAACCCCTTTCTGAAGATAGGTTCAATTTCATTCCGAAACATCTCAGCATGAAAATCTGCCCAGAGTGAAAATGTTTTAATTCTATATATTTATCTTAAGAATGTATTTGTTTTACTGTGAACTTCTGATCAATCTCTTTTTAGAAAGATAGAACATGCAGATTGTATCAGATGCTATTCTTAAAGTTCTGAGCGTTTCAGCTAAAGGATAGACGTGCTGCTCACTAAATCAAACAAGTGTCATCCAATCATCAGCAAATCTCTGAAGCAGAACGCGTGCACGCTTCTGAGAAGGCAAAACGCTGATTGGGTGCATTGAGACACATGTCTGGTAACCGTTTCAAGTATCTTTCTCAAATCCCCCAAAATCAGCAAGCATTAAATGAAAGTAATCATGTTTTAAAACGTAATCATGATTTTATTTCTCTTTCTTGAAACCGTTTACACTTTCAAAAATTATTTTTGAAATCTATTTAAACTCATTAACACCATTCATTAATCCTTTACCATTTCTTACATTCTCTCAAATGTTTTCTTTGCATAATCATCTGTACTGTTTTGTCTGGCTCTGAATATTTTAATATAACAAGTTTTTCTGCTCTGATCGTTTTAGCACATCACTTACACTTTTTGATTGCCGACAAAAAGGGGGAGAACAAGAATGATATTTTTCAATAACGGATTACTGAGACAAAAAAGTCTCAAACATTCTAACTTTGATATACTTGAATATGTTTTCTGTTTTTGCATTAATCTACAGGTACAAGAAGGTAATCACCTCTGATACACTGAAGCTCTGATATTCTGATCTGAAGTTCCGATAGTCAAAGCTCTGATATTCTGATGTTCAAAGAAAGGCAATAAAGATCTGATCCTGAAGAACTCTTGGAATTAAAAAGGGAAGTAATAAATTCAGGGGGAGTATCTCCGATCCCAACTCTGATATCTCTTTATCCCTTATCTTTGATAACTTCTTATTTAATTCTGATGCAACTTATCATTTAGTTATCTCTGATACTTTTCACACTAATTTTCAATTAAAAATATCTAGTTTTTGTCATCATAAAAAAGGGGGAGATTGTTAGAACAAAGTTTGAATCTACTACCCTCAATTTAAGTTTTGATGATAACAAAATGAAAAGATATATTAATTATGTGATTCATGTAAGAACTATTTGCTACCTAAAAATTACTTTCTGTTTTACAGAAACTCTGATAGGTATCAGCAAGAGTACATCTTCATCAGCATCAGAATATTGGATATCAACATCAGCATCAGAAGATGCTATATCAGATACCAGAATCAGAAGAACAACTCACGCTTATGCTGAAGCTTGATAAACATATCTGCGCTCAACACTCTGAACTCTGATAAAGACAACAACAGTTCATCAACACTTAAGCAGCGTCAGAATGAGCCAAAGCCCGAACACGCTTAAGTGGCAACGGTACTGTGCATTCAAGATGAGTTATTACCAACGACATCATTCCAGATAAGATCTGCTTAATAAGGAAAGTTTGTTATTGACATTGAATCAGAATTATTGCTCCAACGTTCACTATTTCCAGTGCTATATAAACAAGTCAATGAAGATTGAATTGGCTAATGCTCTACATTAATCTACACTCCTAAAAGCTATTCATCATCTTCCTTACTCTCAGTTTGCTAAAAGCTCCAAAATTCCTTACTCAATTATTTTAGCAATCTAGTTTCCATAAGCTTAATTTGTGTAGTATCACAGTTGTGATAAACAATTTTGTAGAAAACATTCACACACCTAGATTTCAATTCTTCGTAAGAAAGTGATTCCTTGAGAAACTGGTTTGTGGTTTGCATCAAGAAGGCTTTAGCAGTTGTTAAAGCAGATTGTAATATTCAGTTGAATATAGTGGATTAAGACCTCGTTGGAGAGAGGCGAAATCACCTTGACGGGTGGACTGGAGTAGTTTGAGATCAAACGAACCAGGATAAAAATATCGTGTTCATTGCAATTGCTTTCCAGTTTTACAATTCAACCCCCATTCTTGTGTTTTTCACTTCTTCATTAAGTTTTAATTAGCAAGACTCGTCATTTTTGATCGTATGCCTACGTATCCTCTTATGAGGAATCAGAGTCCCAATTCGTAGTTTGTATGGGTTGGTGTCTTTTAGGGGTTTGCGAATATATTTTGAATCACTTCGCACTCGGTCGGGAGTAGTGATTGCGGAGATTTTGACTGAGTGCAAAGTAAGCCAAAACTAGTTGAAACCCATTTGCAAAATGACTGTTGATTAACTTAGTTTTTTGCGAAAAATAGTTTGAGATTTGTTTTTGTTTTTTAATTGTATTAGTTGCAAAAATCTTGATTAGTGCATGATAAAAAAAAGATTTAATGCAATATATGAGAAAATAATATATGTACATGAGTTTTTTTTGAGAAAATAATTTATATGCTAATATAATAAATAACAAACATATGATAATAAAAATAATATAAAAAATTAGTGAATAAAATGCTATATAAAAAATATATAAAATATTAATGAAATTTAATACTACCCATACTAATAAATATTTATATCATAAGTAAATAAATAAGAAAAATAGAATTATATAAAAGAAAATATAAAAATAAGTAATTTCAAGGGGGGGGGGGGTGCGTTTTCAATTTTGAAGTAAAAGCAGGGGATGATAATAGTATGTTGGGCTAGGCCCAGAATGGTCCAGCCAAAGGGGATGGGGGGTAATGTTAGTTTTGTATTAGTAATTTGGGAAAAGGAGGGTGTTAAAAATAACGGGCTAGGCCCAAACGTGGTTGAGAGGAGGACCGACTGATTGCATGTGGCGAGGCATATCATACTTACGGTGAGACTTGGCCTATGGCCGTCTGATGCAAATCTAATGGATGAAATTGAGGGAGAATTTTAGTTATTGTAAGCGCGCATCTACTGGATTCAAACAAAATATAACTTGTTATCTTTTACATTTTCAATTCATTCATAGTTTCTTCTTTTATAGTTTCCACTTCCTCTTTACCCCTTTCGCGATTCCAAGATTCTGACTTTACGAGCTTCTTCCGATTTGGGTACTGATCCGTTCGCCTCTTCTTGTTTGTAGGTAACGATGGGTTGAAGATGGTGGTAGACGGAAGAAGCGGCGGCGGAGCGAGGCGAACAGCGGTGGTTCAAGGGCGATTAGGGTTTCTGATCTGGAAACTCTAATCACCTTCTCTTATGGCTTTCAACGGCGCAAGCGGGTTTTCTCTTCTGCGTTTCGATTTCTTATGTCTAATTTTTGTCTCAGCCTCCCTTCCTCTGTAAAAAAAATCACCTCTGTTTATATAGTTTAGTTTTTTAGGGTTTCATGTTTTTGTCGTTACAGTTGGTATAAATTGGAGATGATTAGGGAATTAAAGATTCTAAATTTGCTGTAATTGATTTGATTCTGTAACGAGATTTGCTCACTGTAATACACGATTCTGTAAACTTGAAGATTTTAGATTGTATTAGTAACTTCTAAAGATTTGCCGATTTTGTTTATTAGATTTGATTTAGTTTTCTGTAAATGATTTGATTTTTCTGCTGTAATTCCAGGTTTTGTAGAGATTTTATGAATTTGTAATATGTTGGATTTGTTGTATATTTGTTTCAAGGTGCAACAAAGTTTTGATTTGGTATTAATGTTTCCAGATTTGATTCAACTCTCTAGATTTGGTTATAGTCAGATTCAACGCAATTTCTACAGTGGCTGTGTTTTTGATAGAACCAGGCGTGAATTTAGGTATCAATTGGAATAAGTGTTATTTCCTGGAATTGGGCCTGCATTTTATTTTAGCCCAACGGTGTTATTATTTTTATCAATGCATTTTTTTACTACTGGCCCAAATGGCCCTTTTACAACAGGATATTTTTTTAATAATAAAAGTGATTTTTAACAAAACAAGTTAAAAAAACCAAGTCTATTAGTATTAAAAAAAATGTACCACGTTTTATTTCATAAAAAGAAGATATTATTTAGTTTCTTTATTAAAATAATAGTAAACAATTTTTTTTAATAATAATACCTCTTTTTTTTTTAGTCAGATTGGACCTTATTTGGTCCAAACAATAACCTATTAATTGTAAAAAAACTTTTTAAGTGAACAGTAAAACGTTAGTGGGCCTGATTTAAAAACTTAATGAACCTATAGTTTATAACCATACTCCCTTTATTGTTATGTAATGCCCAAAAAATGGGCCCTCTAAGATGGGCTTGTAAATTGCAATCTCACCTCCTCCTATTTTTACTAAAATCAACCTAACCTAAATATGCTTATACAATTTAAACTCGAGCGGACTTAAATTAATTTTAACCTCCCTTCTACTAGAAACTATTTAATAATTTAGAACTTTATAGTTACTCCAATAATTTCCATTTACGAATCGCATGGGCCAATGGCCAACATGCCTTGTGAATGGATTCACGGATACACGAGTCTCTCTGATTCAGATAGCCCCATTCTCCTGAATTAAAACACCAATGGTTGACTTAAATATTAAGAATGGGCAATCAGATATTGTTGTACCATCCTTAGTTAAAGCTTCTTTATTATTTTAATCTTGGAAAATAAAATCATCGGGATAGGACAAATTTAGGGTACGACAGCTGCCCCTATTCAATTATCTTCCAATCGAATAGAGTGAGAAAATGCGAGTCCTACGTGTTCTGATTGGAAGTTTATTGAATACTTGAAGTATCTCAAAATTTGTCCGACAGACATAAGGTTATACCGACGTAGCATAACATTACGAGTCTCAAGGAAGTAGGCAAAGCTGATAATATATCGCTTACCTGGGTTTGATAACGAGGTAGATGGTTTTGAACTTAAAAGCGTAATTTTGTGTGTCTTAGTTTTGATCGTTTGTCCGTTTGGAGGATGAGTATATAAATGATTTATGATGCATGGCTGCTTGAAGACTGAGGCCATGGATCGTGTTCGCGAATCGTTGCATGACATTTGATGTGATAGGCTAATCTTTGGTTTCGAACATCGCTGCATGAAGTCTGAGACGATGGTCTGAGTTTGGGTAATGCATTGCGGCTTAGAAGTAACATGTTGATTTTTTAGGATATATTGCGGCTTAGAGGCAACGTGTTGATGGGTTTTGACAATGCGTTGCGGCTTAGAGGCAACACGTGGATCTGGATAATACATTGCGGCTTAGGGGCAATGTATTTTGAGTTGGATAATATATTGCAGCTTAGAGGCAATATACCGAGTTTCGCGAATATATTGCGGCTTAGAGGCAATGTGTTTGAGTTCGGGGAACGCATTGCGGCTTAGAGGCAATGTGCTAGTTTGAATAATATATTGCAGCTTAGAGGCAATATGTTGATCTGGAAAGCTACATTGCGGCTTAGAGGCAATGTGTTGAGTTTTGCAAATACATTACGGCTTAGAGGCAATGTGTTTAAGTCGGACGATATATTGCGGCTTAGAGGCAATATACTGAGTTTCGCGAATACATTGCGGCTTAGTAACAATGTGTTTGAGTTAGATGACATATTGCGGCTTAGAAGCAATATACTGAGGTTTGACAATGCGTTGCGGCTTAGAGGCAACTTACTGAGTTTGTGGATACATTGTGGCTTAGAGGCAATGTAATGGGTTTTGTAAGGAGCTCACCACTGCAGGAAGACTTAGGTGATGGGATGAATGTGTCACGGAATGAAGACTGAGGCGACGGGTTGAATCGTAGGAGGAGTATCGAGTTTGTCGACCCTTAGATAGTTGAATCTAGGGTGAAAGTATTTATTTGTTTTCTATGTGATACATGTGTATGCATGTGTTGTACCCCAAATTTTTTCCTCTCAATTATCAAGAATTTGCTCACAAAATCTCCTTTGGCTCAAGACTGCACTAGGGTTTGATCAGCTCAAGACACCTTCTTAGGCACTGATGACCAAAATTAGGGTTTGAGTTTGCATAATTATTTTTGAACTATCAATGCTTCATATTACTTTCATGGATGGACCCCAAAGATTACTCATGTCAAGTTTCAAGCCTTGGATCACATTTTTGCTTAGTCAATTAAGCAGTTGACCTAAAAATCAATTGTATTGGGTAAAAAGTCAACCATGCCCAATTTAAAGTCAAACTTCATAATTTTTTATCCATGTCAACATTTTAAACCAATATGTATCATTTGATCAAGTTTGGACCATAATTCCTTAAGAAATTTGATCAAATCTCCAAAAGGGCAAAATGGTCAAAATTAGGGTTTTGACTGGGAAAGGGAAATTTCTAATTTTTGACCTAGAAAATGGTCAATTGGTTTAAGGCATGATCTCAAGAGTCCAACTGCATCATTTTGACCTAATGACATGATTCAAAACATTGCAAATCCATTGGATTGACAGATGAATTTTGTAGTCAACTGATCAAAAGTCAACTGTATACTGAAAAGTCAAACTTTGACTTTTTGGTCAAATTTAAGCACCAAAGATCACAATTCATCAAAACATGTCAAAATAGGAAACTTATTCATCATGAAATTAATAAATCAAGATTTCATTTTGAAAAGTCAAAATTTCTAAAGTTAGAAATTTTTCTAAGTGTAAAAAATTTCTTTTTTTTCCATAACTTTGAGCAATTTTTTCATTATGATGCAAGATGATTCAAAGGAAACTTCCAACATGAAAGTTGTAGATTTCCATGAAATCTACAACTTTTCTTCACACAACTTCTCCTAAAAGTGCTTGTATCTCAAGTTATAATTTTATGAATACATGCTCATGAACTAAAAAAGACTTAGTGAAATTTTGCCCTAGTTAGGCAGATTTTTGACCTAACTTCATGGAAATTTTTGACATAGTTCTAAGGGTAATCTTCAAAAGCAATTCAAAGATGAGTTGTAGATAATATTGCTAGCTTTCTAAAATGTCCAAGAACTCATTGAGATCATTCTTGAGCATGGAGAATCGAAGAGATGAAGTTGGTGTTTTATCACTTGAATTATAGGTCATTTCCATGATGAACACAAATGCAATTTCAATGTTAGGCTGCATAATCTTTTCTTTGCAAGCCTTAAACTTGTTTGTCACTCTATAATTAATGGATTAGACAAACTTTTGAGCTATAATCCAAGTGGTTTAAGCTTTATCCAATTCACATTGCCATTTTGGGAAGAAAATTAACAATACCATTCTTGTAAAGCAAACTTTTTGCATAAAGTTTACATTGAGCCTCTAACTCGTTCCCTCTGATCACACTCCATCCACAAAGTCATAAGCAAGCTTGTTTAAATCATAACCACTCTATCTTAGCAAGTGCACAAGACTTTGAAACTTGTTTTGTCAAAAAATCACATGTTTAGCTTAAGGATGCAAATTTGAGTTCTAATCAACTAGAGCATCCTAAACTTGTTGCTTATAAATAGAGTCACTATTTGTAAGCTAGGAGACTGTTTACCTTGGGTTTTGGTAAACAACCGCTGATCCTCCAAATGGTTACTTATTTGGTTACTCGCAGGATCGATCAGATTGATCCTATGGACATAGGTTGATTTTGAAGTTTGATTAAGGTGGATAAGGCTTTAAGTAAAATGTTTCAAGTAAATTGCATAAAGGAAAGGCTTGGTAAAATAAACAAGGCTTTAAAGTAAAGGTTCGACAGGAATTTAAAGGAGAAAAGCAAGTAAAATACTGGAAAAGTAAATGACTTTAATTGATAAAATTGGTGTTTCACACATACATTTCTCAACAATTCTTTCGCTCACACTGGGTACTTGAATCTAAATGAGTGACTATGTATCTATTTGTGAACACCCCCGAGAAACTACATGTCTACTCCTATTTATACTAAAACAATCCAAGTAACCGTCGGGCAGTTACACTGCTTCGAGATTAAACCACTTGGCACGTTCTCCATGCTCGATGCTCCAAATCCTTGCACGTTTGCACGTAGTAACTGCTGGAAACCGTTTTCCCCCCAAAGCTTTGAATTTCAAAACTGCTCCATTCTGGACCATCGAACACTTTCATCAAGAAACGTCTTCGACGAAAACTCCTTCGACATCGAAGGCAATCAGCCTTCTTCCTAGGAAGAAATCTTCTAAGTATTTTGCCATCTTTCGACGGGCACTTCGACAGGCTTAGCCAGTCGAAAGCATCTTTCAGCTTTTAATGGCTGCCATCAATCAAAACAAAGGTGTCGAATTTAGGAGCCAACAAATTGCCCCCCAAGAATGCCTTATTTCGACTCTGAAAGAAAAAGGCATTCTTTGAAAACGCCATTCGACACCTGTTTTTCCACGCTTAGTCACAAGTTAACTTGTGCACTTTTTGTTGCTTTTTACCAACTATTGGCAATCCCAAGAAACCATCATTGATTTGATCCTAGGACGTCACTTTCAGTACGGCGTGCAGTACCAAACGTCACTTCAGAATTTGTCATTATGACAAATCCCAAAAACGAGGACGCACGCTGCGTCTCTCTGTTTCTGCAGAAACGGCCAAAACAACAGGATGCTGCCACGCGTCCCACTAATTCCTGCAGCATTAAATGACATTTAATGTCCTCGTTATTGGGAATTTCTCCCACTACTATAAATAGTAGTGAATATCCCATTGTGGGACTTTTTACGCAAACTAGCCCTCAAACTCCCTTGCTTTCGTACAAACTTGCTCTCTTTGCAGAAAAACTCTTCCTTTTTCACTTCATCTTCCTCCTCAACAATGGCCTCTGCTTCTACTGCCCCCAAGACTAACGCACCAACTGAACAACTTGTTAAACCCAAGGTCTTTGTTACTGCTCCGGTAGTGAACTCTACAGGGAAACGAAGGGTTCCTGAACCTTCTGACATCTCCGTTCGCGATGCTTACTCGCGTCACTTGATGATCCCGGTTGGATACTCCAACCAGATCTTCGCAATGTCTGGCCCCATGAACCCAAGCATCTCTGAAGCTCTGAAGATCAAGAGCTATTTCCCCATCGTCGAGAAACTCAAGCCAGTAGCATGCGCCAAGAAGGACGCAGAAGACAACGAAGACCCTACACGCGAGAAAATCGACCTCCGTTTCTTCAACAGAAGTGTTAGGGTCTTCAGGTCTTGCCCTAATCTGACCTCTGACTATGTTGCTTGGCTAACAAAGTTGGAGAAACATCAAACTCCAGTCTGGAAGGAAATGGGAATCTTTGACCTAGTAATGCTGTCGAAGACAGGCTTAAACTACTCCTCAGAGATGCTTATAGCTTCGCTGTTGTTTTGGGATTACTCTCACTTCACCTTTCACCTTCCATGTGGGATGTTAACCCCCACACTCTTCGACGTAGCGGCCATTACTGGCCTTCGACCAGCCAGAGATTACTTCGACCCGGAGGAGATGTCGGAGGACCAAATTGGCTTCTCTGAGACCAAGCCAACATACACCACCTTTATCAACCATTATCACGACAGGTCGACGGATACAGTGTCGGATGTCGAACACATAGCGTTTCTAGCCTTATGGCTAACTCGCTTTGTGTTTTGCTCGAAGTCTCTACAAGTGACCAAAAAGATGGTCACTCTTGCCACCCAACTGCATCACCGCCAAAACATCTGTTTGGCAGAACTAATTCTGGCCAGTCTTTATGACTCAATCAGCAATGGGGTTACTCTCTTGAAACATATCGAAGATAGGGCCAGTTTGCTACTCGCTGGGCCTTTCTGGCTACTTCAACTGTGGCTCAACGCCACTTTCGAATCTTTCTTACCCAAGAAGATTCAGATAAATGAACAAGCCCCAGCGATAGCTAATAGACGTATCGAAGGAATTAGGCTGGCTCTACTGACACCTATGGAAGATGGGCTGGAGTTTCAACAAACCTTCACTAACTTCGTTCTGATGTTCGCTCGAAGGAAGGAATTTGTTTCAACTATGGCTCCATTTGCTCAACGGAGGGTGGGGCCAGCATGGTTCACAAGGCCACATCCAAAGGAGTCGAGTGGTCCCAATGTCGATGAGCACACTGTACTTTGGGAGGCGTTCCTGACACCCAGGATCATGCCTCTTCGATTTAAGAGTTCTAAGACTCATTTGAGTCTGCTTGCCTATCAACCAAATCTGGTATCTCGCCAGTTTGGTATCATCCAAACCCTGCCTTCTCCTATTTTCCAAAGAGAGAAGTCAATGTTGTACTTCTGCAACGATTATACAGAAGAAGCTGCCATCAAGCATATCGGAAGATATGCTGGTCGAACAATCCTCTCGCTGTTTGACTACCAGCTTAATTTCCTTTGCTCACCATCCTTTGAGGAGTGGTGGAGAAGCTATTATGCTGAGTACTTCTTCGACGAGAAGGACTTCATGGCAGAGTTGCAGAAGTCTTTTGTCCTTGTGTTGGACAAAGTAAAGAAATGTAAGTTCATGCTCTCACATTACTTTTTATCTTTCTCTTCGACTGTTAGCCTGTTAACTTTCCTTTTCGCTTTCAGTTGTTCGAAAGCCCCTAGCCAAGAAGGCTACAGAAGGCCCACAAGGAGGAGTCCCTTCGATAAAACCTCCACCGCCGGCGAAGACTATAGCGCCGGCGAAGACAACAGGCAACCAACAGGGGGAAGGCTCTTCGAGGAGGCCTCCTGTATCGGTAACCAGATTTTCTTCATTTTTCTTCTGGCTTTCGATTTTTTATTTTCGATGTAATTATTCAATC
This sequence comes from Vicia faba, assembly GCA_948472305.1. Classification (NCBI taxonomy): domain Eukaryota; kingdom Viridiplantae; phylum Streptophyta; class Magnoliopsida; order Fabales; family Fabaceae; genus Vicia; species Vicia faba. The sequence continues at coordinate 338,479 of CATIWC010000287.1, forward strand.
GAATTCCTATTGGTTTTCTAGGCCCCTTCGCCCAAGAAAAGGGCAGCATTGGTGGTCGAATCGGGGAGTGATGACGAAAGTGATTCCCCTCCTGCTCCCTTAAAGAGGCGAAAGTTAACGAAGGACGCTTCTGTTCCTACTCCTGCCCCTGAAGGTCGAACCGTCAGAATAAAGGTCGCTGTGAGAAAGCCTAGGCCACCTGCAGTGATCATCGAGGAGCCAACTGAGGAGGAACTGAACGCTCTTCTTACCAAGCCTGTCGAAAGTGACAATTCCAGCCCTGGGGCTGAAGTTAATCCACAGGTAATCTATTTTAGGCATAGATACCAGTATTCGATTGTATCTCTTTCGACATCTGAAGATTTGTCTTCTTTCTCCTTTTCAGGACACTACTGAAAGTTCCCCACCAAGGACTTCAGAAACTCTAGAATCTGCTGACCTTAGCAGGCCTCAGGAAAAAGATTTGGGCAATGACGAAGCCCACACTGAGAATGAGGCCAATGCTGAAACAGTGGAGAAGACAACAGAAGAACCTATGGTGGAGGAAACACAGCCAGAAACGGTTCTTGTGGTGGACTTGTCGTCAGAAGAGAATCCTGAAGGAAGAGACCAAGGCAATGGCGAAGAGAATCAAGATGCTGTTGACGAAGAGCACCAAGGTGGTACTGGCGAAGAACACCAGGGTGACGCTAGCGAAGAGCCACAAAATGACGCTGGCGAAGGACCCCAAGGTGATGTTAACGAAGAACCACAAGTCGACGCTAGTACCGCCTCAGTCCAAGTCGAAAAGCAACCAAACGAGGCACTCAGCATTCAACAGCCTCAAGCCCAAGATAATACTGTGGCAAGGGTCACCTCCTCAAAGCACAGGTCAAAAGAGGACTTGGAAATCTTGAAACAAACTGACCCTGTCAGCTACCTCAATGCAATCATCGAGAGTAAGAGTTCTTCTGACACTAGTCAGGAAATTCCTACCCTGTCGGGGAAATCTACTGAAACTTCTCCTCTTGATGATGCGTTGGCGAAGGTTAAGGCCCAGTTCTTCAAGAGAGATTTAATGAAGACTTTAGAGGGGGACCCCACTGCTCCATCATGCTTAAAAGAGGTTTTGAATGCTGTTGACTTCGAAGCTGTAGCCCCAGAAATCTCAGACTTAATCATGGAATTACATTCTATGATTGATCAAGTCTCAGCGGATTACAGGCGCCAACGAGGTTTTAACAGTCAGCTCGAAGTGCTGCATGGCAAAAGCTCATCTGCGTGGACTGCTGTCTCAGATTCGACTTCTCGAATTGCCGAGTTGTCGAAACAGAAAGCGTCTGCACAGGAAAGGGTCGATGCTATTGAGCGAGAGAATGTCTCCTTCCGAGCACAAATTGCAGAGATAGAGGCGAAGATAAACGCCAACACTGTACTCCAGGAGGAAATTCTTTCGACCATCCCAGACACTGAGAGCCAGACTGAGATCAAGCAAGGCCTGGAATTCGCTGAGAGGGCTCAAAGCCTCGACGCTCAAATTGCCAAACTAGTGCAAGAAAACTCTTGGTGCAAAAAGAGGTTGGAGCTGCAGTATGCCAAGTATCTTCGACTCAAGAATTCTCTTACCTTTTGATTGATTCTCTTTTGTAACCATCTTCTGTAATCGTTTTCGACAACAATTGCCATCTTGGCTGAAATTAATAAAAATTTCCATTTTGGCATTTTTATGGTTAATTTAGTTTGTTCTTTTATTATTTTATTTTTATCTCTTGAAGTATAGGCTTATATTTTTTCAAATATTTACCATTTACTCTCAAGAGCCTTTTATCACCACTTATCTCTTCGACCTCATAGGCTCCACCAGAAAAAGTTTGGATAACTCTGAAGGGTCCTTCCCATTTGGGTGACCATTTCCCCATGCTTCGATCCCGTCGATCCATGGGAAGAATTACCTTCCAAACTAAATCTTCAGGCAAAAATACCTTAGGTTTTACCTTTCTATTATAAGAGTCTTCTACTCTTTTCTTCTGAAGCCTGAGTAAGTCGAGAGCGTGTAATCTCTCTTCGTCTAAATCCACCAATTCATCTAACATCATATTCCAATAAACCTCAGAAGGAATATCATAATGCCTCTGAACTCTTGCAGATTGAAGACAAATTTCTGCTGGCAACACTGCATCATGGCCAAAAGTTAGCCTATATGGCGTTGTACCAGTGGCTTCTTTTGGGGACGTTCGACAAGCCCATAAAATCTGGTCTAACGTCTTATGCCAATTCTTTGGTTTCTTCCCAACATGTTTCTTTATCAAGCCAATCACTACTTTGTTAGCTGCTTCGACTTGACCATTTGCCTGTGCATAGTAAGGCGTGGATGTTAGGAGTTTGAAACCTGTTTCCTGAGCAAATTCTTGCATCTTTCGACCGGTGAAAACTGACCCTTGATCAGTTGTTATTGTCTCAGGAATTCCATATCTAAAGATAATGTTCTTTTGAATAAATTCAATGACATTTTCTTGGTCCACATTGACTAAAGGGATCGCTTCGATCCACTTAGTAAAATAATCAATGCCTACCAATATGTATTTCTGACTCTTTGATGATGCTGGTCGAATCTCTCCAATAAGATCCAACGCCCATCCTCGAAAGGGCCAAGGCTTCACTATCGAGTGAAGTTCGCTTGCTGGTACATGTTGGATGCCTGTATGAACTTGACACTCTTGGCAACCTTTGGCGAACTCAACACAATCTTTCAGCATAGTGGGCCAATATAGTCCTTGTCGAAACAACAACCATTTCATCTTATGGCCTGCTTGGTGAGCCCCACATGCCCCAGCATGCGTAGTCGAAAGGGCTATGTATGCTTCAGTTTCACTTAAACATTTCAGCAACACCCCTTCAGGCGTCTTCTTGAATAACTCATTACCCATGAGTACAAAACTCAACGCCCTGTATTTTGTTTTTCGTTCTGTCGGAGCTCCTGGATTTTGAAGATAGTCCACCATGGGTTTCCTCCAATCTTGATCTGACAAATTATCAATGAACGAAATCTCGAAGTTACTGTGATCAGCATATCCTAGCCTCGTCGATTCCAAGTCTGATGGTGATAGACAAGTTGCTTTTATCTTCTCTCGAACTTCGATTGCTCTTTGTAGTTTCGTTTTTGAAACCTTATACCCAGATGCAATTTGTGCCAAGTCATTGGCTATTTGATTTTCGACTCTGGGTATGTGTCGAATATTGACACTTTCAAATTATTTCAATAAACGATTTGCTATCACAAAGTACATAATGAGATTCTCTCTTATGCATTTATATTCTTTTGTGACTTGCTTGATGACTAACTCTGAGTCTCCCATTATTTCGACTCGAGTTGCCCCCAATTCCAACAATATCTCAAGGCCAGTAATTAGAGCTTCATACTCAGCCTCATTGTTCGAACAAGAACCTTCTATTTGGTACTTGAATGTTGTTGGAATTTTATCTGGAGAAACAATCAAGACTCCTACTCCTGTTCCATTTTTATGGCTGGAACCATCGAAGTAGAATTTCCAAGGTTCTATCTCCACATAATTAATATCCTCGACTTGAATTGAGTGGTCGACTATGAAGTCTGCAACCACTTGTCCTTTTACTGCCTTAAGAGGCATAAAGGTCAAGGAGTATTCAGTTAATGCTAATGCCCACTTGCCGATTCGACTATGCAAGATCGGTTTCGACAGCATATATTTGAAAACATCAAAATGAGACGAAACATAAACATCAACTGGTTTTATATATTGCTTGAGTTTTGTACAAGAGAAATACAGACATAGACACAATTTTTCAACTTCGCTATATCTAGTTTCTGCATCATTTAAAACTCGACTGAGATAATAAATGGGTCTTTCGACTCCATTCTCATCCTCTTGGGCTAACATACTTCCCAGAGTTTTGTCAGATGCAGCTATGTACAATCTCATACTCCTATTGCTACAAGGAGGCACCAAAATAGGTGGCTTAGTGAGGTACCCTTTGATTTTGTCGAAGGCTTCTTGTTGCTCTTGCCCCCATTCGAACCCCTCTTTATTCAGTCGAAGTAAGGGTGAAAAGGCCTGAGCTTTCCCACTTAGGTTAGATATAAACCTTCTCAAGAAATTTATCTTGCCTAAGAGAGATTGCAATTCCTTCTTATTCGATGGTGCTTTCGCTTCCAAAATTGCCTTCGTCTTGTTCTGATTGATTTCGATTCCTTTCTTGTGGACAACGAAACCCAAGAAATCTCCAGCTTTCATACAGAACGCACACTTCAAAGGGTTCATCTTCAGACCATGTTCTCTCATTCTTTCGAATGATTGTCGAAGGTGGTCAATGTGACTCTTCCTGGAAACAGATTTTATAACAATATCATCAATATAAACTTGCATAAAAGTGTTAATAAAATCATGGAAGATAGTATTCATTGCTCGCTGGTACGTTGCCCCAGCGTTTTTTAGGCCAAAAGGCATCACTACCCATTCGTAAGTGCCTAAGGCCCCTGGGCATCGAAAAGCTGTTTTCGACACATCCTCTTCAGCAATGAATATTTGATTATATCCTGAATAACCATCGAGCATACTCAGGTATTCGTAGCCAGCGGCAGAATCGACTAGCATTTCCGCCACAGGCATAGGATATTCATCTTTGGGGGTGGCAGCATTCAAATCTCTGAAATCTATGCACACCCTTAATGTGCCATTTTTCTTAATTACTGGCACAATATTTGCGATCCATTCGACATACCTTGTAACACGGATGAATTTGCATTTCAGAAGTCTTTCGACCTCCGTTTTGATCTTCGACAATATTTCTGGAGCGAAGCGTCTTGGATTTTGCTTGATTGGCTTCTTTCTAGGTTTGATTGGCAACTGAAGTTCTACCAATCCTCTGTCGAGACCGGGCATTTCGTCATAATCCCATGCAAAACAGTCTTTAAACTCTTTCAGCAATTGGATTACTTCCAACCTAAGTTCTGGATCAATTTTGGCGCTGATGTAAGTTGGCCTATTCTCTGATCCTTCGCCTAAGTTGATTTCTTCTAAAGGGTCTTGTGCTAACATCTTAATGTTGTTCGCCAAGGGATCCTTTTCGAAGCCCAAAGGCTCATCGTCATAGATGGCGTCGAGCCTCTGTTCCTGCATTTCATCTGGCATGATATCAGGAGGTCTTGGATCGAAATCCTTTCCTGGGCCAACAGCAGATAATTGTTGACCATTGGCCTGTGTGGCCATGTACTTTACTTCGGCTTCGAGAGCCGTTATCATCTTGGTTTCGGCCACATAAGCCGAAATTCGCTTCAGAGATTGTGACTCAGTCATTATCACTGAATTCACTTCCCCAACCAGTTGGTTGGATATCAGTTAGCCCACTGAAGTCTATGTGGGACAAGTCTTCTCTGTCCCATTGGAAACCATGCTCAGGATGCAGGTATAGGGAACAAAAGGTGTTTGGCGCTGGCGCCATGTCGAAGTCAGGAGTTGGACATGGCCCTATGTGAGCCAAGTTTTTGTCGAAATCTGTTACACCCAAGTGATTCACTTCGCCAAGGTAGTAACTCTGATCCGCCTCTATGTTTTCGACCATCCCATCTGGACGCCATAGCAGCAGTCTTTCATGCATCGATGAAGGCACAGCGCCAACACCATGAATCCACTCACGGCCTAACAAAAGGTTGTAGTTAGGTTTGGCCGATATGACCATGAACATTGTTGGTCGAAGGATCGACCCAACTTTTATGTCTAGCTGGATCACTCCCATGGTGGTCCCAATGCCTCCCTCATAGTTGGACAGGACCATATTGTGAGGTTTGATTTCTTCATTCCTTTTGCCAATCTTCCTTAGCATAGAATGAGGGATAATATTGATAGTGGCCCCACAGTCGACCAATATTTTGTTCACAGTGGTCTCTTCGAGCTTAGCCCTTATGAACAAAGGTTTGAGGTGATTCTTCATCGCCTCTGTAGGTGGCTCGAAGAAGCCATTTTGTTCCTCTGTAGTGCCATTGTCCATGACAAAATAGCACACTGGCCTATGTTTGGCCATTTCTTGTTCCACCTCCCAGTCACTGGCTTCGACTTCTACCTGTCGATTGAATTCCCTAGGCAGTACTGAAACAATATTCACCATTATATCCAGAGTATCGTCGGACTCAGCATCATCTTCGTCTTCGACTTCACTTTGGTTAGGCCAAACTAGCCTGTTGGTAACTGGTTCTCTCTCAAGAGGCTTTCTTTGTTTCCTTTGAGGCACATTCGAACTAGTTTCTGCCTTAGGTTCGTTGGCAGCCTCCCTTTCAGCTTTTCGCCTTCTTTGATATCTCCTCCATTGGGATCGCGACATAGGATTTTTTCCCTTGTAGTTGCTGGACACTTGAGCAACCTTGGGTGCAGCAACTTGAGGCTCTTTCTTCTGAATTAAAGAGGAACCTCTTGGCACATCGAAAGAATTCCATTTCTCTTCACTTGGCCTTTTCCGGCCAGATGTTTTGTACCAAGTGTCTACTGGTACATTTGTTGGAGGCCTAAAAGTCAATGGCCTCTTGTCTTGATTAGAACCCCTCCTGGGATCATGTCGAAGGTCAACATTCTCCCTTCTCTTGTTCGCTGCTCTTACGCCTTGTATGTGCTCAGCAGCTTTTTTATCAAAGATAGAACTGTATCTTGGGCATAGCATCACCTCTGATTTCTTCTTCTGGCATCTTTGTAAAAAATCTACCAAGTTTTCGTTTTCCCTAGGGAAAGCCGTTTTAGTTGCCTGCTCTTGCCTTATGGCTTCTTCTGAAGCTTTAGGGTCAGAAAGTTCAACCATGTTGATATTCATTGTATCCTTATTAGCAAGAGTTAGTTGCTTCATTTGTGTCTCCAGATTCTCCGTCTGGCCTTGAACAGTGGCCAAGTGGGAACTGGGCTTTGGTCCAGTTTTTTGTGCTTTAGCAGTCTTCGACTTCGGGTCTTCGACCGCTTTCTGGACAGCCTCAATTGTCTTCCTGGATAAATTTCCAGAAAAACTGCCAAAGATTGGCATGTTGATGTGGTCCTTTGAGACTTCGACCATGGTAATTCCTGGCTTCTTCGACGGGATGCTGGTCGCCTCTATCATGTTCACTTCAGAGGGTTCTGCGTAGTGGGCTTCAGCCTTTAGTGGATTGGAGTCGACAGCCATGGGGGATTTGTCAGCAAACTTTAATCTCCATTCCTCAATAGCGTCTTGCACAAGATTCCTGAAAAGAAAACATTGAGAAGTTTTATGGCCCAAAAAATTATGATATTTGCAAAAACCTCTCTTCTTTCTTTGATCAAGAGGAGGCACTTTTACCCCAGGGGGTACTATCATTTGGCCATCTTTAACTAGCAAGTCGAATATTTCATCACATTTTGTGATGTCAAAACTATAAGTCTTTTTTGGGAACCTATCGTTGGTCCTGTCTGGACCAATGGGATTTTTCCCATTTGAGGGGACTAACTGTTTACAAGAGTATGGTGGCCCTTGTTTTAGTTCTGCTAAATCGACTTCTCCTTCTTCGACAGTTAAAGTATCGTCGAAGGATTCTAGATCGTCGTCGTCCATCTCAACGTACGCTATTCTCTCTCTTTTGTGAGTTTTCGTTGCCTTAGCTTTTTCAGCTTTGAGGCGTTCGACCTGTCGAACTCTATCGGCCAGTTGGGCCATGTCTCTTAGGTACTGGGTATCTAGCTTCTTCCTAATGGAATAATCTAAACCGCCTGCGGCTATTTCGACCAACTCATGTTCTGGCACTTGTGTAAAACATCTCGCCTTAAGCAACCTAAACCTATTCAGATATTCGTCTATAGGCTCAGTGAAACGTCTCTTCACACTCGCCAGTTCTTTCAGGCTTATCTTGGTTTGCCCCATATAGAATTGTTCATGGAACAATCTTTCCAACTGGGTCCAATGGTGGATCGAATTGGGGGGTAGAGTTGTGAACCAAGTAAAAGCGTTCTTGGTTAAGGAACTTGGGAAGTATTTGATCCTTAGGTTTTCATTATTTGAAATGTCTCCTGCTTCGATCAAATACCTCGCCACATGTTCGACAGTAGATTCTGTCGTGTCCCCAGAGAACTTAGTAAATTTGGGGACTTTGCTCCTAGGAGGTAAATCCGTTTGTAATACGTATTCTGACAATGGAGATGTAAAGTTGGGCCTTCGAAAGCCCATGTTCATCCCATTCTGATTCATGATCCTTTCGATCATGGTTGCCAGATTATTTTCCAAACCCATGTTTTGGTGTTGGATATGCTGAACCACTTCGTCAGCATTTTGGTTTCTGTTAACTAACCTTACCTCTGGGGCTATTACCCTAGGTTCTTCGACAGGTTGTTCTACAGGCTGTTGAGCCTGATTAATGGTGGTTTCTTCCTCTACAAATATCCCCTGATTTCCTCTTGTTTGCGCCCTTTGGGGCTGTCGAATAGGTGGGGGTACTCCAAAGAAGTCAGCCAAACGCGTCATTTGCGCTGTAACTTGCTGATTCGATTGAGTAGTATTTTGTATTAGAGGATTTAGCACTGTACTCAAAGTTTGTGCCAACATTTGCACCATATCATGGTTGCTTTCGTCCATCTGTTGCCTCAAGACTGCTGTCGAGGCATTTGTAAGGCCATGGGCTACTTGGGACGTTCCTCCTAAGAGTTGGGTCCTATTTCTATTCGCCATGCCTACTCCAGAGCCTTGGAGTGGCGAAGAGGCACTCACGAAAGGGTCTGAATAAGTGGACGCAGCATTCGTCAGGCTTGCCACTTCAGAAGTTGGCATACCATAGAATGGAATAAATCCTGGGGGAACCACAGGCCTTGTGCCTATATTTCCCCTTGGAGGGGGAGTTCCCAAAGGTATTCTGGGGCCTGAAAACGAAGTTATTGGCCCCGTGGTTGTGACTGACACTGCTGGTGTCGAACCAACATTCGTCGCTTCACTTACGGTCATATTAACCGTTGCTCCCACACTCGTTTGTGGGATTTCGTTATTGTTTGGCGGATTCGCCATCTCTTCCCTTCTTCTGGCAGTATTGTTATCGTTAGTGTATATTCTACCACTCCTCAATAACATACAACTCGAAAAGATGAGATTATTTTTCAACAATCAACACACAGTCCCACCAGGTGTGCCAATTTGTTTACCTTGGGTTTTGGTAAACAACCGCTGATCCTCCAAATGGTTACTTATTTGGTTACTCGCAGGATCGATCAGATTGATCCTATGGACATAGGTTGATTTTGAAGTTTGATTAAGGTGGATAAGGCTTTAAGTAAAATGTTTCAAGTAAATTGCATAAAGGAAAGGCTTGGTAAAATAAACAAGGCTTTAAAGTAAAGGTTCGACAGGAATTTAAAGGAGAAAAGCAAGTAAAATACTGGAAAAGTAAATGACTTTAATTGATAAAATTGGTGTTTCACACATACATTTCTCAACAATTCTTTCGCTCACACTGGGTACTTGAATCTAAATGAGTGACTATGTATCTATTTGTGAACACCCCCGAGAAACTACATGTCTACTCCTATTTATACTAAAACAATCCAAGTAACCGTCGGGCAGTTACACTGCTTCGAGATTAAACCACTTGGCACGTTCTCCATGCTCGATGCTCCAGATCCTTGCACGTTTGCACGTAGTAACTGCTGGAAACCGTTTTCCCCCCAAAGCTTTGAATTTCAAAACTGCTCCATTCTGGACCATCGAACACTTTCATCAAGAAACGTCTTCGACGAAAACTCCTTCGACATCGAAGGCAATCAGCCTTCTTCCTAGGAAGAAATCTTCTAAGTATTTTGCCATCTTTCGACGGGCACTTCGACAGGCTTAGCCAGTCGAAAGCATCTTTCAGCTTTTAATGGCTGCCATCAATCAAAACAAAGGTGTCGAATTTAGGAGCCAACAGAGACGAGCTTGAAGACCCTTAAACTCACTCAAATTCCCTCTAGCCAGAAATTGTCTCAAAATACCATTGTTGTGCAAGTTCTGACTTTACATACCAAACTCCAAATCCCCTCGTGCGTTCTTTGGCCTTTCACTTCCAAAAGCTTATAAACATCAAATACAAACCATCCAAAGTACATTTGCTCACTTGTAACACCTCCATCATCAAGTTCCATTTTCAAAAACAGGGGTCTGTAACTTGACTTCTCCAGAGCTCCTCGTCCACTTTCAGCTCAAGCTAATCATTGCATTAGCTTTTTGGGACCTCAAGGAAGCTAACCTGATCCTTGCAGCACTTTGAATCAAGCTCATTTATGTTTCACGATTTCCAGTTTTGAGGTATTTTCTTGAACTTCTATCTCATTACTTGGGCATTGTTAGACTTGCATTTGTGAAGATAAAATGTAGACCTCATTGCCACGAAGCTGTACATATCCATAGTTTGCATCTACATGGCCTTAGCTTAGAGAATTTTAGAGTTGAAGTTTCTGAAATTTTTAGGGTTCAAATTAGGGCCAGAGAAATTCTCATTTATCTTCGACTTTTAGCTTTAGTTATTTACATGGTTAGATTCGTGAGGAAGAATGCAACAACTTTCATTTTGTCATCTTCCATTTTTGTTAAGAAATGAAGAAGTTACAGGTACACCGGCTGGAGGTTGAAGATGAAGTCATCAGGACTTGATTTGCCTTACATATTTATTATTTTGTTTATATGAACGAATGCATAGCCACCCCAGTGGTAAACCGAGCGCCTGCTAACCTATGGGACCTGGGTTCGAGCCCCAGTGGTACCCTTTTCATTTTCCATATTTTTAACTTTTCTGTTTGTTTTGTTTTTGCAGGCGCTGGGCCCTTTGGGCCTGGCTTGTTTTTTTTTACTAACTAACTCTAGGCATTGCTAAAGCACCCCCCTGGATCTTTGTTTTTATTATTTCATTTTTTTCTTTTATTTTCATTTCACTTCATATTTTATTTTTATTTTTATTATTATTATTTATTTCATTATTATTATTATTAATAAAGAAAAATCCCAAAAATAATTTATTTATTATTTAGGCAATAATATATTCATTTTATTTTATTCATAAAAACAAAAGATAAAAAGATTTTTTTAACAATTAATTTCTTTTCTTAATTAAATAATATTTAGATGATTAGATTTAATTACTATATTATCCTCTTGTAAATTAAAATTAATTTAGAACTTAGGTTTATTTTAATTAGTTTTATCTTATTTTTAATTTAAAACCCTTTCTTAAAAAAATCCTAAAAATCTTTTCTTAATTAATTTCTTTTCTTAATTAGTTTAAGTTAATTTAATTTTGATTAATTATTTTTCTCTAATTAGGTTTAGGTTAAAACCCCTGTCATAAAAAATCCAAACAAAAATCATGTTTCTTTTCATTTGCATTTGTACTTGATATTTATTCATTTCCTTGTACATTGATATAAATTCAATATGGTTGTAATAGATTAATTAGGCTTACATTCTGGCAATCCCCATTTGTAATTTGTACACCCCCCTCCCAAATGTTGTAATAGCGTAGTAACTATAAAATTCCGCAATTTATCGCTTTCATATATACATGTTAGTAAATTAGGGTTTGTATGGAAAGACTAAAACCAACAAATAGAAAACCCTAATTAAAACAAATCAAAGCATGTAAATCAACACATTTGCACACAAGCACCTCTAGGGTTATCCCACTTGGTTGCCTTATACAAAATGACCATATTACGCATGTGAGGTATCTTAGCAAAAACAAACGAATACAAGATCATAGTCCCTCGATGACGCTATCTAAGTTGCCTTACAAATGATCTTAGTCCCTCAAAAAGAATGCTAAGATACCTTGGAACATTTCTAATCATGGTTATACAATGACCCACGCCCGTCCCGTTTACATCCAAAGATATGGTTACTTACCAAATCAATGGTAAGATAACAATGTCAAAGGAAAAGAAAATGAACAAGAAAGACATTTGAGTAGGTAAAATTCTCCTAATTACTTGCTCCATTTCAAAATAAACATCCTTGATATTTTCAAAACCAACACCTACACTTTCAAAACATATTTCAAACTTGAAAACATTTTCAAAAGATCAAACACTTTGTATACATTCTTACGAACGAGAATCATTACAAAGTTTGCCTAAACAATGGCCTCTTTACAAAATACTTTCAAAAACCACACAAAGCATAATTTCAAACAAAAGCAAGTGATCTAGCAAGTAACTAAGAGCCCATGGATAACCATGGATGAAAAGGGTTCTAATACCTTCCCTTTTCATAATCTACACCCCCGAACTTAAGAAACAATCTCAAAGGTCTTTCCTGTGCTTTTTAACCTTTCCTTTTGGATAAAAGAAAAGTCGGTGGCGACTCTTGCTAACCGCAACATTTGCGATCAAACACAAAATGTCCAAGTCAGTTCTCCCACCGTATCACAGAACTGGCGACTCTTCTAGGGAATCACTTAAAAGTGGGGTTACCTTAGGGATATATCACATTTATTTGCTTAAATTGTTTGACTTGTATGCTTCACATTATGGTTCTTTGTTTGGGTTTGAATCCTCCACCCGAATTTGGGATACCTTATAGGTGAGTAGCAATACATTGTGGAAACTGTGCGGGGTATACCGACATGGTCTAAGCAATAGCTACGTTAGTGCGACATATTTGTGGGTACCGGTAGCCTTTGAGTTAATCAAAGAGAATACGGGGCCGCTGAGTGATGTCATGAAGCACTAATGAACTTTTAGAATCTTTACTTGACCAACTTGGCCTTTAGGATGTGGTGAGATGACTGACTTTGGTGCAGTCCGAAGTTAGTAGATACTCGATAATACACTCATTGAGGTTTGGTTTCTTGGGATATTTCGGTCGCCATTAAAGAGGCTTGTGCTGAAACAATGACCAAGGAAACGAACCAGTGATATTGAGCTCCTTAGAACTTGGTTACTATTACTAGGATAGGTTTAAGCCAACTAAACTTCAAGAGGGTACTTACCTATAAAACTCCATGCAAGCCTAAACCTAAGGATTTTTTTGTTTTGTTTGTATATGCATACTTGTACATAACATCATGAACATCATATACATCCACTAACCATTTCAAGGATTTTGGGATTCATCTTTGTTCTTGTTTTGTAGGATATGGATTCACTTCGCAGGAAAACTATTCAAGTCAATCTTGTAAGGATCCCTCCACAACTCAAGGAGCTAGATTCAAGGATTCCTGAAAACTCTCCATTTACCGAGAGACATTGTCGCCTACTCAACTTGGTCACCTCCAACACAGATGAGGATATGATGAAGGTTCTCTTTCAGTTCTTTGAACCTTTACACCATTGCTTCACATTTCCCGACTATCAACTTGTGTCTACTCTGGAAGAATTCTCTCAACTCTTGAGGATTCTCATTCTCAATCAACTACCTTTCAACGGTACGGGAAGAGACCCAAAGCCAGAAGAGATTTTTCAAGCTCTACACTTGCACTCATCTGATATCACAACTCATTGGGAAACAAGGAGTGGTGTCAAAGGTTTCTTAGCAAAGTTCTTGTTCGAGAAAGCCCAAAGCTGTTGGAACTCCTTGGACTTGCAAGCCTTTGAGGAAATTTTGGCTCTCCTCATCTATGGGATGATTTTGTTTCCAAATCCTGACCAACTCATAGATGTCAACGCCGTCAAAATCTTCATATTTCGCAACCCGGTGCCTACATTGCTAGGAGATATCCTAAAATCTTTTCACACTCGCACAATGAGGAAAAGAGGTGTCCTTATGTGTTGCACTCCTCTCTTGGAAAGATGGTTTATTTCGCATCTTCCCCAAGATGTATTAAAAAATGAGCAAGGTTCAAGGTGGTCACAAAGGTTGATGACGCTCAAACATTCAGACATTCATTGGTGTTCCCGATCCAAAGAGAATGTTATCATTGTCGACCGTTGTGGAGAATTCCCTAATGTCCCTTTACTTGGAATTAGGGGAGGTATCACCTACAACCCATGCTTAGCCTTAAGACAATTTGGTTACGCCCGAAGGGATGGCCTGCACGAGATGTTGATTCAAGGTTTGGTATTTGACTACGACAACGACGATCAAGGTCTTCACCACAGGTTTATCCGAGCTTGGAGGATGTTGAATAAGGTAGATAACAAGACTTTGGGGCACAATAATTCCATCCCTCTTGAGCCTTACCTTAAATGGGTACGAACTCGTGCTCAGAGTCTTATGATGCCTTTGTTAGAACATAATTTAATTCTACATCCCAGCAAGAGTTTTGATGATAACAAACACATGATATAAAGAACAAATATGCTTGCTAATAATAAGTATCTTTACATGCAGAAGTTCTGATGTGAAAAAGATGTTCTAATGCAACTGGAAGATCTGCCAGAACATCATCAGAAGTTCTGATTATGCAAGCACAGAAGTTAAGTGGACCATGAAAGATTCAGCAGCATCAAATATGCATAACACGTTTATATGAAGAAGTTCTGTTTGAACTTCTGAATGCACCAGCGCAGCAAAACAGAATATCTGATACTGTCTCTCAAGCGTTACAACTCCATCAATACAAGATCATATGCAACGGCTACAAACAGACAAGAATCTCCTGTTTTGGAAAGCTCATTAAACGCATGTTATGGACATACCAAAAGTATCTTCTTATGTCTCTATTGCAAGGCCTATATAAAGAAGACTAGAAGAAGATTTCAGATGAGATGAACAACGACACAAAACGTGAAAAGTCAGTAAAGCTACAAACAATCTTCATCTTCATCAATTCATTATTAAGCTGTGTAATACATCACAAGTTTGTGATACTTTTTATTTAGAAACACCTCTGTACACTTTTATATACAATTATCTGTTTAGTGAATTTCCTTGAGGAAACCGGGTTGTGGTTTCGGACTCAAGAAGGCTTTAGCAGTTTCTAAAGCAGTTGTAATATTCAGTTGAATATAGTGAATTAAGTCCTCGTTGGAGAGAGGCGAAATCACCTTGGCGGGTGGACTAGAGTAGTTTGAGGTCAAATGAACCAGGATAAAAATACAGTGTTGTCTGCATTTGATTTCCAGTTTTACAATTCAACCCCCCTTCTTGTGTTTTTCACTTCTTCAATTGGCATCAGAGCGCCTGGTTCTGAGCTTTTAACACTTAACCGTGTCAGTACAAGATCCAGCGTAAGAAAAACACTATGGTGGGAATGAGTCAGGACATCAGCATTAGTCCTCCAATATTTGACGGTGAAAATTTTGACTACTGGAAGGATATGATCAGAAGTTTCTTCCTAGCTTATGATGCTGACCTCTGGGATGTGGTAACTGATGGATACATACATCTTGTTGCTGAAAGCGGTCAGAAGATTGACAGGAAAGCAATGTCTGATCAGCAAAAGCGTGATTTCAGAAATCATCACAAGGCCAGAACAATTCTGCTGAGTGCTATCTCATATTCAGAGTATGAGAAGATCACAAACAGAGAAACAGCTAAGAACATGTTTGATTCTCTAAGAATGACGCATGAAGGCAACTTGCAAGTAAAAGAAACCAAAGCCCTTGCTCTCATTCAGAAGTACGAAGCCTTCAGAATGGAAGAAGACGAAAACATTGAAACAATGTTCTCTAGATTCCAAACTCTGGTGGCAGGGCTACAGGTGCTGGACAAAGGGTACTCAACTGCTGATCATGTAAAGAAGATCATCAGAAGTTTACCAAGATAGTGGAGGCCAATGGTCACAGCGCTGAAGCTAGCTAAGGATCTCAACAAAATCTCTCTGGAGGAACTTGTCAGCTCCCTCAGAAGTCACGAGATAGAGCTCGAAGATGATGAGCCTCATAAGCAATGTAAGTCTCTCGCTCTGAAATCTAACAAATATAAAACCAAAATTTTGCAGGCAGAAGCAGAAGCAGAAAACTTAAGAGAATCCTCATCAGAAGAAGAAGAATTGTCTTCTCTATCTAGAAGAGTCAATCATCTATGGAAGCACAGGCAGAAGAAGAAAAGCCTCATGGCAACATGGGACGATTCAGACACCTCTGAAGCTGACTCAGAGTCAGATAATGAAAGAGAAAACATAGCTCTCATGGCAAACATATCAGAAGACAGTGAAGCCTATGGTTCAGACTCAGAATCACACACTTAAGAGGTATTCCCTAACTTTGCAATTAATCTGTCTAAAAATGATCTTGCAGAAAGTCTGAGCGATATTCTGGAACGATATCAGCAGCTCGGAGTCAAATGCAAGAACCTGAAAAGGATATTGCCTCTGACTCTGAAGAAACTGAGAGTCTGAGATTAGAAAACTCTGAGTTAAAAGAAAAAATTTCAAAACTAGAAAATAATTTACAAAAGGAAATAATCTCAGAGGATCCCATTAATGCTGATAAAATCATAAAGGAATATGATCAAAGCTTTCAGAAGTTTATGACTAACAACATAGATAGAAGCAAAATGGCTTCAATGATCTATGGAGTCAACAAGAATTGCAGAATAGGTATAGGATACAAAGGAAAAGAATCCCAACCTAAGAAAGTTAAGGATTTGGTTATCAATCACACTTTTCTCTATTCGCACTTCACCACTGGGCAAACACATGATATAAAACATGTTGGTAAGGCGTTTTATACTAAACCAAAATTCAAACAGAATTTTGGAAACTCTAACAGTCATGGACCCAGAAAGATATGGGTACCAAAAGACAAAATCATCTATGTTGCAGGTATTTTTAACAGCAAGGTTGAAACTCCAGTATTAACACCTGGACTCTGGATGCTCTCTACACATGGAGGAAAGAAAGTGTATGTTCCAAGGCCTGGAATTTAAAAGATTCACAGGTTTCAGAGGAAATCAAAAACAGAAGATTACTGGCTCTGAAACTATTTTGAACAGGAATGGAAATACAGCATCAGAAGCTCTCTAAAGTACATCAGAAGTATCCAGAAGAGGATGTCACACTGTTTAAAGCACTTCTGTCAGAACAAGCCAATAAGAGTCTTTACCACTTTTTGATTCTTGACAAAAAGGGGGAGAATGGAAAATATTTTGTGTTGACTCATGATCAGAAGATCGTCAGGGAAGTATTTTATCAAAACTTTTTATTTTCTCCATAGCTGAGTACTCTACTCAGGGGGAGCCTTCCTTCTATTTGTTGTTCTTTATTTTCCATCAAAATATACTAGTTTTTGTCATCATCAAAAAGGGGGAGATTGTTAGAACATAATTTAGTTCTACATCCCAGCAAGAGTTTTGATGATAACAAACACATGATATAAAGAACAAATATGCTTGCTAATAATAATTATCTTTACATGCAAAAGTTCTGATGTGAAAAAGATGTTCTAATGCAACTGGAAGATCTGCCAGAACATCATCAGAAGTTCTGATTATGCAAGCACAGAAGTTAAGTGGACCATGAAAGATTCAGCAGCATCAAATATGCATAACACGTTTATATGAAGAAGTTCTGTTTGAACTTCTGAATGCACCAGCGCAGCAAAACAGAATATCTGATACTGTCTCTCAAGCGTTACAACTCCATCAGTACAAGATCATATGCAACGGCTACAAATAGACAAGAATCTCCTGTTTTGGAAAGCTCATTAAACGTGTGTTATGGACATACCAAAAGTATCTTCTTATGTCTCTATTGCAAGGCCTATATAAAGAAGACTAGAAGAAGATTACAGATGAGATGAACAACGACACTGTGATCGGTGGAAATAGAACTGACTGTTTTTTAGTTGGTTTCGCGAAATGTCGCGGTAAGCATGAGTCGCCACCGTCTTTTATGTTCTCCAACATGGAAAGGACAAAAGCACAACAAAATTCCTTATTCGAGATGTCTCTCGGTTCGGGAGGTAGATTTATAGAAAGGGAAGGTGTTAGCACCCTTTCTATCCATGGTTATCCACGGGCTCTTAGGTACTTGCTCTTATGTTTTCAAAAAGATGTTTGCTTTTCAAGTGTGTGGGGGTTTTGAAAAAATTTTCGTTGAAAAATTTCTAAGTAACTCTTGTATCTGTCCTCAAGAGTGTATGAAAAATTGTTTGAAAACTTTTTGAAAGTGTAAGGTGTGAAAAGTATTTTGTTTGTTTTGAAAAGAGCAAGTACCCATGAGTCATCTACCTACCCTAAGGAATTAAGCTGTGTAAGAGTCTTTTAGATAGTGCTATCCCACCATTGAGGGGTAGGTAGCACCATCATTGGAGTTGTTCGGGTCAATTCGATTATCGGGACAATGTGGTCACCGAAGCAAAGGTAGGACACCTTAGAAGTAACCCTAATGTCCTAGATCCTTTTATCCGAGGCAACCGTTTCGAGGCAACTGGATCTTTAGACAAAGGGTGACCTCTAAGACGTCCTATACTTGATGACCACGTTTCGAGGCAACGAGTGAAGCGTACCCTAGGAGTGGCATGTGCTTTGAGTGTTGTTTTTCAGTTAATTGTCTTTGTACATGTTATTTGTGAGCTACAGATTAATTTTATTTACATACATTCTTTCATGCATTGTTAACAGTTAGGAGTGCGGAAAATTAAAGTGCGGGAATGTAAAGCTACGCTATTACAAGGCGCGGGTCTATACATCGCCAAAAAACAAAGACCCGTTTTGATAAAGTGCGGAAAGTAAAGAAAGCAATAAACCTAATTATTATTACATTCTTGAAGCAGTTACATAATAATCAAAATAAAATAAATGCGCGCGAATAAAAATTAATCGGGAATGCCTTAAGGGTTTTGACCCTTTTAAGAAAAGAAATGAATTTTTTTTGTCTTTTTTGTGATTAAATGAATTTAAAACTAATGATTAAACTAATTAATTAATTAATTAAAAGAAAAATGTTTTTTTGTATTTTTATGTTTTTAATGAAATAAAATAAAAGGAAATAAAATTAAAAGTTAATAAAACCTAATTCTAAATTTATTTTAGTTATTAAGAAAAAAGGTTAAAGTTGCCTAATTAAAATTAATTCAATTTATTAGTATTTATTTACAAAAATAAAATGAAATTAATAATAATAATAATAATGTTAGTTTTTTTTTTTTGATTTTTTATAAAAATGTTAATTATGTTAATAGTTAATAAAAGGGAAAAAATAAAAATGAGACAAATAAAAATATAAAATGACAAAATAAAATTGCAAACCCCAGGGGGGGTTTTGGGCCAGATTGGAGTGTGTATTCAGAAATTCCAGCCCATTAAGCTTCCAAGTCTGTTGACTTTCTGGAATCCAGTGCTTGTTGGTTGACTGGGCGCATGGTGAGGACCACCTCCTGGCCTTCAGATCTATGAGAGAGGCCACTTGGCGCTTGGATCTGTGGGGGTTTATGGTGGAAGCTATTTGAGGGCCTGCACATGATTACCTGGGAAAAAATAGAAACAAGGAAATTGGGGACCTGGGAATCGAACCCAGGTCCCAGTGATGAACAAACACGTCACTAACCACTCCACCATCTGCGTGTGTTTTTAAACATATTGACAAATAAATATTATATTAAGGAACCAAATAGTTATGCCACAAAGCAAAAACGCGCGCCAATCATTTGAATCACCCAGTCACATGTTGCCACGCCCTTCGTCTTCATCCTTTTCCTGCAAAACAAAGAACAAGTAGCAGGGGTTTTTAACCCCCACTAACTACAACAACAGAAAATAACGATTAGAGTTAGGGTTAATATAAATTGAGCGTGAGGGTTGGGTTGAATTCGTCTGGACTTGACGAATTCAACCATGTACGTTTCATGGTCCAATTTTCCCTTATGTGCAAAGCCCTAAATTAACAGCTTCGAAACCCTAAATGTCTCCAATGGTGGATTCTGATTTAATGCACTATAATCAAATTGGATTATACCAATAGCTTCAGGAGGTTCCTATTAACACAAATCAACCAAAAAAAAGGATTAAAAACGCATGAATGATGGTGTGCAATTTTGGAAAATAAGCCAAACCGTGTGACTTGTTGTGAACGATTCCTTGCGTGCTAGGGCTTGTTTTTGATGGCAACAGGTTCCTGGAGACTCAGGCAAGGTGTTTGAATCAAGAAGAGGCTTTTAATTTGCCTGGAGGACTGATTTCAGTTTTGAAATTTCCTTTGGAATTTTTGGAATTGGGTTATGCTGTTTCAGAGGTCTCTAGGTCGTGCTTCCTGTATGCAAGGCTTATACATGTATGCTTGAATGAGAATCAGTCACTATTATGAGCTCTTAACCAATGCAATTATGTTTTGAGATTTCCATAACCACCATTAAAGAAACTTGCCATTTTTGTTCAAAATTTGAATTTCATGCTCATAATAGGCTTGGCACGAATTTGGTATGTGATTCATGACATATGAAAGTCATTCAAAACTCAAAGATACCATTTAACTCATTTTTTTATTTTTATTTGAATTATTATGGATTAAAGTGAATTAAATCCATAAAAATTAAATGAAAATGAAAAAATAAATGTTTGGTCTTGTAATGGGTCATGGGACACGTGGGTGGCATGACAAGGCTGAACCAAGTGGAAAAAAGTGGGCCCTTTTGTCAAAAATTGATGTTTCAAGGATAGTTGACTTTTGCAATTTCACAAAAATTTCCCAACTTCTCCAATGCATATCTTGCTCAATTTTGATCATATGAACATGTTCTTGGACATTTTGGAAAGGTCTTGAAGTCCTATAACCAATTCCTTTGGTCCCATGTCATTTAGATTTACCAATCTCAAGTTATGGTCTTTGACTTAAAATGCCTTTTTGTTGACTTTTGAAAATGACCTATAATGTTGAAATTGATAACTTTTTGTGAGAGCATTTCTTGGACTTGGAATGTGAATATGAGTTGTAGGAAATGTTATCCCCTTCAAAATGAGCATTGGATGGAATTTTTCTGATGAACCATGAAAAAGTTATGCCTTGGTCAAGTTACAGTTGTCTTTTCAGTTGTCCAAAAATAGAAACTTTTGACACCTTGATGAATTTTGTGCCATTCTTGTGAAATCATGATCAAGACTTGATCAAATGATGATTGTGGCTTCAAAATAAGATGTTGACCAAATTTTTTGACTTTTGACTGCCAAATGACCATTTTGCCCCTATAGTTGACTGTGGAGCAATTAGGGTTTTTGACTGTGCAACTTGACCTTGTGAGTCTTGAAACTTGACATGTAGGTGCTTGACAATGTATATGGGCACATGGGACTTGATTGAGCCCTTGAAAACCTCAACTTCCTTGCAAGAACCAAAACCCTAATTTGACTGGCTTAGGAGGGTGCTTGACTGTGTAGCTCTTGAGTAAACTTTGAACCCTTTGAGGTGATGCTTGTCAAAACTTTGAAGAATATGGGAGGGCAAATTTTGGGGTACAACAGTTGCCCCTGTTCAATCTTCTTAGACTTGAGGATGTAGATTGGCTTGTGTGCTTTTCGTGATCCGAAGGTGGAAGATGATTGAACACTAGAGTGCCCAGAAATTTGCACTCACATAGTAGAGTATCAGCAGTGTGATGTCGGGAATGGGCTTACAGATGCCATTTGGAGAGATGGTGGATAGGAGGATGGGCTTATAGATGCCATCTGGAGATGTGACAAAATCTTTTCGGGAATGGGCTTATAGATGCCATTTGGAGACTGTTGGTATCTGGATGGGCTTATAGATGCCATCTAGGTGTCGATCGCGTAAGAGATTCCTTAGAGAGAACTTGCGTACCTGAGAAAGATAATTTCCTGGCCTGTTACAGGTGTTGATCCTCACTCAGTCGCTCACAGACATGCCTTGGCTAGATACAGGTATCGAATCTGGAACTTCAAAAGGTTGATGGGTTGTCTCTACTGACAGGTTATCTCAGAAAATTCTTTAGGGTTTAACTGAACCAGAGGAGGTTTTGTCTTTCTTGACGAGTTGTCTCTTTGGACGAGTTGTCTTCATGCACGGGTCGTCTTCAACGACGGGTCGTCTTCAATGACGAGTGATCTTCAATGACGAGTTGTCTTCAATGACGAGTTGTCTTCAATGACGAGTTGTCTTCAATGACGAGTTGTCTTCAATGACGAGTTGTCTTCAATGACGAGTTGTCTTAAATGACGAGTTGTCTTAAATGACGAGTTGTCTTAAATGACGAGTTGTCTTCAATGACGAGTTGTCTTCAATGACGAGTTGTCTTAAATGACGAGTTGTCTTCAATGACGAGTTGTCTTCAATGACGAGTTGTCTTCAATGACGAGTTGTCTTCAATGACAGGTTGTCTTCAATGACGGGATGTCTTCAATGATGGGATGTCTTCAATGACGGGTGTCTATAATGACGGGTTATCTTCAATGACGGGATGTCTTCAATGACGGGATGTCTTCAATGACGGGTGTCTATAATGATGGGTGTCTATAATGACGGGTGTCTATAATGACGGGTGTCTATAATGACGGAATGTCTTCAATGACGGGATGTCTTCAATGACGGGTGTCTATAATGACGGGATGTCTTCAATGACGGGATGTCTTCAATGATGGGTGTCTATAATGACGGGTGTCTATAATGACGGAATGTCTTCAATGACGGGATGTCTTCAATGACGGGTGTCTATAATGACGGGTGTCTATAATGACGGAATGTCTTCAATGACGGGATGTCTTCAATGATGGGTGTCTATAATGACGGGTGTCTATAATGATGGATTGTCTTCTTTGACTTTAGGAAGTAATTTAACTGGTCATGTCTTCTTTGACTGGATTGGTCTCTTTTGACTGTATTTGTCTACTTTGACATAGCTGACTATTTAACTGTATCTTTCCTGAAAGGTAAAGGTCAGTCGTATGCAATGCATGATATGGATCAAGCAATGATGTTCTTGACATAAATGAGATTGTATGACATGATGCGTATATGCATGATGTGATGTTTATGAATGTATCTTCGTCTGGGAAAGTAAATACTTGACGCATGCCGGGAAGTTGAATCCTGGGCTGATGTTGAAGAACAGAGTTCTTCGTTTCCGCTGGGGATGATGATTACAAGAATAAACCGGTAGGAGAAGACGACTCCGTTGGGGAATAAAATTTTTGAAGAGATTACTCTGCGGGGAATTACTCTGTGGGAAGAGAATACTTCGCTGAGATTTGGTGATAACTTCGCTGGGGATTCCATTGAGGAGTTATGTTGAGGAATTTGATGAACTCCGCTGGGGATAGGAAGAACTTCGTCGAGGACGATCTTTCCATGGTAATTAGCTGAGGATAACCCAGTTATAGGCTCTGGTGGAGAATGACCTTTGAATAAAGCTGGGGAGATGCTTTTGCGCTCTGCAGGGGATTAGCTTCCAGAATCTACTGGGGATAAGCTTCCAGAATCTACTGGGGAGATTGATTCAACTTTCCTGGGGAGACTTTTGGACTGTACTGGGGAATGGCCCCACTGGATGTCTGTATTCTGCCGGGGAACAATCTTATATTAAGACTGCCGGGGATGCTTGCTGAGGAATAATCTGTATACTCCGCTGGGGAATATTGAGATTTTCTGGAGATACCCTACTTCCTTAAGGCTGACTGTAGGCTAACTCTGCTTGGGGAGAGTGTTGCTGACTTGCTGGAGATATTGTGCCTTGTCAGGGCTGACGGGAGACCAACTCTGCTCGGGGGAGAGTATTGTTGAACCTTGTCTTACTCTGCGGGGAGTGAAGGTATCTTGGTCACATTCTTTAGCTGAACCTACCTTGGTACCTTGGCGGACAGAGCAACTAGATCGCTCGGACAACTCATTATTGCCCCTGTTTCTGTGGGAGAAGATACCTGTGGAGGTGCTTGATGACTCCGATTGACAAATCTTCTTCTGGTAGGCAAGTGACGAGATGACGGAACATAGTCGTACGCTTTAATCCCTAACTTTTACTTGGACCGCCCTTTCGGGTTTTCAGTCCACCGGGTTACCCATTTTTGCCTGAGCCGCCTTTTCAGGTTTTCGACTTGCCGGGTGTACAGATTTTTTCGTTTTCATCCCTCATTTTGCTCGAACCCCTTTTGATTCGCCGGGAAGCCCTTATTTTTGCCTAGGCGTGTCAACCTAGCGGGTCTTTGATTTTGCGTATTTTTTTTCCGACTATGTCCGTGCTCTCAGAATGTAGGGAGATGCCCCTGTTGTTGTGTTGCCATGCGACCAGAAGATGTTTGATCAGGCAAGATTCGTAGCTGGAACTCATGTCTAATTCCCCAGGTGACTCAGGCGGAGATTTGCCCCAGGCTATTAGGCATTTGAGAGATTCTCTGAATCTTGACTGGACTGCCCCAGATGATGGACAATGATCATGCCCTGCCCCTTGATTGGAGGTGCTTTTGTTCATTAGACATTCGTCGTGCGAACTTCTATGCTGTTCAAACAAATACTCACATGCAAGCAATGTTATATTAAAAATGCAAAGCTTATGTCTGTCTTGATATTTTTGAAAATGCATTTTCAGTAAAACAAGCAAATTTTTTAAAATGTGATGTCAACTCAGTATTTTACAGCAAGCCTTAAGGAGTCAGGATACCGTTCGTAACAGTATGCCTTCGAACTAACCCATGCTTCAGCTAGGACTTTTTAAGGGTTATAACGTGGCCTGGTTCACAGTTTAAGAAACAAAGGATAGAGGCTCAAATTATATTTGTACCCACCCATTCTTCGTGATGTTCTTCAAACCTAAACTCAGTTGATAGTGCGTTAGACCTTGTTTGAGTCTTTGCTTTGATATTCCCATGATGGTTCGGATATTGACAGTTTATTTTGAATAGGCAGTCATTCCTTTTTTGGTTGAGGGTTTGTAGGACCTCTTTTTTGATTTTGTTATCCCTGTTTTTTGCCTGAACTGTTTCTTTTTGTATTTACAGTCAGCGGGATGCCCCAGTTTTGTAAGTCTCCTTCATAGGTTTTGACTTATTGGGCTTTTGTCTTGAAAGATAATGACTGCCTGTCCTTATGATTATTGGAACCATCACTGTCTTTTGTTTTGTAAGGACTTTTTTGGTGCCATTCGTTGGGCCCTTGGATCACTGAGAGAACTACCCTGCCCCAGGTTATGATTAAGGGTTTAATTTTTTTGTGAAAAGAAAACTCCTACTTCTTTGGTTCAACAAAGGGGGTAACGAGGGATTATCTTCCTTATAACTCCAGTGTTTAGGATTTGAAACAATGCCTGTACCTCATCAGCGGGGTCTGTTTAAAAGCATACGGTAAATTGTGGTATCGTTTTCGTCATCCTCCCTCAAGAGGCTTAGAATTTTTCAATCAAGAGTTGATCATCACAAAAATATGAAAACAGTTTGCGTATAGTGAATACGAAATAATTGCTTCAAAACAGACATGTGTAATGCATTAATGAAATAACAACGTTTGATATGAATACAATGTTTGAACAATCAAAGAAAAAAAACAACTTGAACATTCGAATGAACAAAAAAATTCTAATCCTAGCCACGTTTTGGCAAGGGAGCAGTGATCACATTGGGAGTCTCTGGAGAGTCGAACTGGACTTCCTTTGCGTCGATCAGATCCTGAACCTTGTTTCTCAAAGTCCAACAATCATCAGTAGCATGCCCCGGGCTGTCAGAATGATAAGCGCAGCGAACGTTGGGATTATACCTTGAAGGTGTCCTGTTGGGATTCTTAGGAGGGTCCCTTAGAGTTACCAACTTGGTCTCCAGCAGCTGTGGCAATATCTGGGACAAGGTCATGCCGAGGGGAGTGAATTTCCTTTTAGGTCTCTATTCCCTTTGTTGGTTGCGATGTTGAGGAGCACCGGCCGGTTTTGAGATAACTACTGCGTTGACAGCACTAGATTCTTTCTTGGACGGTTTCTTCTCAGTGTTCGAGGAATCACTATTCTGTATCTTTCCCGACTTGATACCGGCTTCAATTCTTTCCCCAGTCAAGATTAGGTCTGTAAACCCAACAGAAGAATTTCAAATCAGATGGTTGAAGAATGGACCAGATAGGGTCCCCAGGAACATATCCATAAGCTCACGGTCAGTCAACGGTGGCTGCACCCTGCCCGCCAGGTCTCTCCACTTTTGCGCGTACTCCTCAAAACCTTCACCCGTCCCCTGTGACATACCCTGGAGTTGGGTACGCGTAGGAGCGAGGTCGGCATTATATTGATACTGCTTATAAAAAGCAGTTGCCAAGTCCTCCCAGTTACGAATACTGGTTCCATCCAGCTGATAGAACCATTCGAGCTGAGTCCCTGAAAGACTTTCCTGGAAGAAGTGAATCCACAAATTCTTGTCAGCCGTGTAGGGATGGATCCTCCTTATGTATGATCTGAGATGCAGCTTAGGACAGGATGCCCCGTCGTATTTTACAAAAGCAGGTGCTTTGAATTTGTGTGGGATCACCACCCCAGCAGATAAGCCTAGGTCTCCAAAGTCCAACCCGGGCACACGTTGAATCTCCATAGCATTCAACCGGTCTTTCAGCTGTTTGTACCTGTCCTCAGCAGGAGGGTACTGTTCATCATTGAAATCTGTCTCGGTGTCGGAGACTACGGGACTAGGAACCCTTCCCTCTTGGTGACTGCCTTCCCCAACAGATGGAGTAGTCCGCTCAGCTTCATTCTGCAGTGTATTCCCAGATCTACGTCTAGGGTTGAACAAAACAGTCCTCTTCTTCTTTTTATTCAAAAGCAGAGTCTTCAATTCCTGTTGTCCTTGGGTTAAGCTCATGACCAGCTCCTGGAACTGGGCGTTCTGGGCCTGGAGGGCCTTGATAGCTTGTCCATTGGATGATTCAGGATTCATGATGATGGCTGAAATAAACAGCGAAGAAGATTAAGCAACCTGTAGAACAGAGTACCTGTAATGCAATGATATGTATGTATGCATGCGATGTTTTCAAGGATCTCGCGGGGTAAACAGAGAAACTTGTTAGAATTTGAAGTTGGGTAGCTTGATTGAAGGAACTTCATATTGCTGAGAGTCCTTCTTCAAGAGTCAAGGCTCACCATATCGAGTGGGTCATAGCCCCTGACTCAAGTTATCATGTTTTGATCTCCAAACAACCTTGGCTAGAGGAACCTTCTTCAAGAGTCAAAGCTCACCATATCAAGTGGGTCATAGCCCCTGACTCAAGTCATCAACCTTGGCTAGAGGAAAATAAATCCCCTTTGCCCCTTGCTAGACAGTTGGTTCATCATGACCTGCATCACAAGCCCTTGAGATCCTTGAAATGGGTTAGTTATTATGCATGATGTATGCAATGGTATGATGTTATGCTATGCATGGAGTGATGTAAGTAGGCCCTGTAATGAGTCCCAATTAAGGACTGTAAGCAAAACCTGCAAGGAACCCGAGTGTCAGATAACAAGTATGCAAGTAGTCAAGTTTGAAGGCACACAAGTCACACAAAGAGCCCTTAGAGTTTAGGCTAGCATGAAGTTTTGGATACTACCCTCTTGAAGTTGGTGGGCTCAAAACCTGTCCTATCAAAAGTAATCGGGTTCTAAGGAGCTCAATATCATAGGGTTGTTTTCTATGTTCATTGTTTTGATTTAGCCAGTGAACTGGCGATCAAAATATTCCAAGAAAACAACCCTCAATGAGTGTAGTATCGAGTATCAACCAACTTCGGAATGCACCAAAGTCAGTCATCTCACTACCCCTAAAGAGGCAAGGATGGTTCAATTAAGGTTCCTAAGGTCAGTTGATGCTTCACGACACCACGCGGCGGCCCCGTACTCTCCTTGACTTGACTCAAGGGTTACCGGTACTCACCAAAGTGCCACATCAACGTAGCAAACTGCTTCAACCATGTCGGTATACCCCGCACAGTTCCCTCACAGTTTGTTGCTACTTTCTACAAGTATCCCCAAGATCCAGGTTAGGATCTATGAAACTCCCAAAACAGGCCCACAATATTAAATCAAGCAAAGCAAGCAATTGAAAACATGATGATGAACTATTCCTAAGGTACACCCCACTTATTATGTCCCCAGCAGAGTCTCCAGTTCTGTGATTGGTGGAAATAGAACTGATTGTTTTTTAGCTGGTTTCGCGAAATGTCGCGGTAAGCAAGAGTCGCCACCGTCTTTTATGTTCTCCAACATGGAAAGGACAAAAGCACAGCAAAATTCCTTATTCGAGATGTCTCTCGGTTCAGGAGGTAGATTTATAGAAAGGGAAGGTGTTAGCACCCTTTCTATCCGTGGTTATCCACGGGCTCTTAGGTACTTGCTCTTATGTTTTCAAAAAGATGTTTGCTTTTCAAGTGTGTGGGGGTTTTGAAAAAATTTTCGTTGAAAAATTTCTAAGTAACTCTTGTATCTATCCTCAAGAGTGTATGAAAAATTGTTTGAAAACTTTTTGAAAGTGTAAGGTGTGAAAAGTATTTTGTTTGTTTTGAAAAGAGCAAGTACCCATGAGTCATCTACCTACCCTAAGGAATTAAGCTGTGTAAGAGTCCTTTAGATAGTGCTATCCCAACATTGAGGGGTAGGTAGCACCATCGTTGGAGTTGTTCTGGTCAATTCGATTATCGAGACAGTGTGGTCACCGAAGCAAAGGTAGGACACCTTAGAAGTAACCCTAATGTCCTAGATCCTTTTATCCGAGGCAACCGTTTCGAGGCAACTGGATCTTTAGACAAAGGGTGACCTCTAAGACGTCTTATACTTGATGACCACGTTTCGAGGCAACGAGTGAAGCGTACCCTAGGAGTGGCATGTGCTTTGAGTGTTGTTTTTCAGTTAATTGTCTTTGTACATGTTATTTGTGAGCTACGGATTAATTTTATTTACATACATTCTTTCATGCATTGTTAACAGTTAGGAGTGCGGAAAATTAAAGTGCGGGAATGTAAAGCTACGCTATTACAAGGCGCGGGTCTATACATCGCCAAAAAGCAAAAACCCGTTTTGATAAAGTGCGGAAAGTAAAGAAAGCAATAACCTAATTATTATTACATTCTTGAAGCAGTTACATAATAATCAAAATAAAATAAATGCGCGCGAATAAAAATTAATCGGGAATGCCTTAAGGGTTTTGACCCTTTTAAGAAAAGAAATGAATTTTTTTGTCTTTTTTGTGATTAAATGAATTTAAAACTAATGATTAAACTAATTAATTAATTAATTAAAAGAAAAATGTTTTTTTGTATTTTTATGTTTTTAATGAATTAAAATAAAAGGAAATAAAATTAAAAGTTAATAAAACCTAATTCTAAATTTATTTTAGTTATTAAGAAAAAAGGTTAAAGTTGCCTAATTAAAATTAATTCAATTTATTAGTATTTATTTACAAAAATAAAATGAAATTAATAATAATAATAATAATGTTAGTTCTTTTTTTTTTTTTATAAAAATGTTAATTATGTTAATAGTTAATAAAAGGGAAAAAATAAAAATGAGACAAATAAAAATATAAAATGACAAAATATAATTGCAAACCCCAGGGGGGTTTTGGGCCAGATTGGAGTGTGTATTCAGAAATTCCAGCCCATTAAGCTTCCAAGTCTGTTGACTTTCTGGAATCCAGTGCTTGTTGGTTGACTGGGCGCATGGTGAGGACCACCTCCTGGCCTTCAGATCTATGAGAGAGGCCACTTGGCGCTTGGATCTGTGGGGGTTTATGGTGGAAGCTATTTGAGGGCCTGCACATGATTACCTGGGAAAAAATAGAAACAAGGAAATTGGGGACCTGGGGATCGAACCCAGGTCCCAGTGATGAACAAACACGTCACCAACCACTCCACCATCTGCGTGTGTTTGTGAACATATTGACAAATAAATATTATATTAAGGAACCAAATAGTTATGCCACAAAGCAAAAACGCGCGCCAATCATTTGAATCACCCAGTCACATGTTGCCACGCCCTTCGTCTTCATCCTTTTCCTGCAAAACAAAGAACAAGTAGCGGGGGTTTTTAACCCCCACTAACTACAACAATGAAAAATAACGATTAGAGTTAGGGTTAATATAAATTGAGCGCGAGGGTTGGGTTGAATTCGTCTGGACTTGACGAATTCAACCATGTACGTTTCGTGGTCCAATTTTCCCTTATGTGCAAAGCCCTAAATTAACAGCTTCGAAACCCTAAATGTCTCCAATGGTGGATTCTGATTTAATGCACTATAATCAAATTGGATTATACCAATAGCTTCAGGAGGTTCCTATTAACACAAATCAACAAAAAAAAAGGATTAAAAACGCATGAATGATGGTGTGCAATTTTGGAAAATAAGCCAAACCGTGTGACTTGTTGTGAATGATTCCTTGCGTGCTAGGGCTTGTTTTTTATGGCAACAGGTTCCTGGAGACTCAGGCAAGGTGTTTGAATCAAGAAGAGGCTTTTAATTCGCCTGGAGGACTGATTTCAGTTTTGAACTTTCCTTTGGAATTTTTGGAATTGGGTTATGCTGTTTCAGAGGTCTCTAGGTCGTGCTTCCTGTATGCAAGGCTTATACATGTATGCTTGAATGAGAATAAGTCACTATTATGAGCTCTTAACCAATGCAATTATGTTTTGAGATTTCCATAACCACCATTAAAGAAACTTGCCATTTTTGTTCAAAATTTGAATTTCATGCTCATAATAGGCTTGGCATGAATTTGGTATGTGATTCATGACATATGAAAGTCATTCAAAACTCAAAGATACCATTTAACTCATTTTTTTATTTTTATTTGAATTATTATGGATTAAAGTGAATTAAATCCATAAAAATTAAATAAAAATGAAAAAATAAATGTTTGGTCCTGTAATGGGTCATGGGACACGTGGGTGGCATGACAAGGCTGAACCAAGTGGAAAAAAGTGGGCCCTTTTGTCAAAAATTGAAGTTTCAAGGATAGTTGACTTTTGCCATTTCACAAAAATTTCCCAACTTCTCCAATGCATATCTTTCTCAATTTTGATCATATGAACATGTTCTTGGACATCTTGGAAAGGTCTTGAAGTCCTATAACCAATTCCTTTGGTCCCATGTCATTTTGATTTACCAATCTCAAGTTATGGTCTTTGACTTAAAATGCCTTTTTGTTGACTTTTGAAAATGACCTATAATGTTGAAATTGATAACTTTTTGTGAGAGCATTTCTTGGACTTGGAATGTGAATATGAGTTGTAGGAAATGTTATCCCCTTTAAAATGAGCATTGGATGGGATTTTTCTGATGAACCATGAAAAAGTTATGCCTTGGTCAAGTTACAGTTGACTTTTCAACTGTCCAAAAATAGAAACTTTTGATACCTTGATGAATTTTGAGCCATTCTTGTGAAATCATGATCAAGACTTGATCAAATGATGATTGTGGCTTCAAAATAAGATGTTGACCAAAAATTTTGACTTTTGACTGCCAAATGACCATTTTACCCCTATAGTTGACTGTGGAGCAATTAGGGTTTTTGACTGTGCAACTTGACCTTGTGAGCCTTGAAACTTGACATGTAGGTGCTTGACAATGTATATGGGCAAATGGGACTTGATTGAGCCCTTGAAAACCTCAACTTCCTTGCAAGAACCAAAACCCTAATTTGACTGGCTTAGGAGGATGCTTGGCTGTGTAGCTCTTGAGTAAACTTTGAACCCTTTGAGGTGATGCTTGTCAAAACTTTGAAGAATATGGGAGGGAAAATTTTGGGGTACAACAGACACAAAACGTGAAAATTTAGTAAAGCTACAAACAGTCTTCATCTTCATCAATTCATTATTAAGCTGTGTAATACATCACAAGTTTGTGATACTATTTATTTAGAAACACCTCTGTACACTTTTATATACAATTATATGTTTAGTGAATTTCCTTGAGGAAACCGGGTTGTGGTTTCGGACTCAAGAAGGCTTTAGCAGTTGCTAAAGCAGTTGTAATATTCAGTTGAATATAGTGAATTAAGTCCTCGTTGGAGAGAGGCGAAATCACCTTGGCGGGTGGACTGGAGTAGTTTGAGGTCAAACGAACCAGGATAAAAATACAGTGTTGTCTGCATTTGATTTCCAGTTTTACAATTCAACCCCCCTTCTTGTGTTTTTCACTTCTTCAGCCTTACCCCTCCATTCTCCCGGTAATCATTGAGCCTGTCATGGAGGGAGATGTTCCATACACTATCCTACATCCTGATATGCTCACCTATCTTGAAGACCTACAAAGAGATTAGATACAACTCAAGGGAGAGCGAGATACTTTCGAAGCCCAATTCTACGCAAGTGACAAGAAGGCTTTGGAACTCACTAGGCTACTTCACGAGGAGCAGACTCTCAATGCCTACATCGCACCAAAGAGGATGCGCACTACCTTTTTATATTAGAGCTTTTGTATTTCCTTATAAGCCCAAAAGGCATTGATGTACTCAAGCTTTAACTTATTAATATAACGTGTGTTTCCTTTTTGTATAAAACAAATTTGAATCTTTGAAATCCTTGAAATCATTACATATGCATATACCATTCATCATAACATAAGCAGGTCTTTTGCAAGAAGTCTCTTCATCTCTCTTGTTTATTTCAGTAAGATGGATCTCGAGTAAACAGTGAAGGACCTCCAATCTCATAATACACAGTTTCAACAATTGCTCTTAACCCTAGCTAAAGGACAAGAAGAGTTAAAGACTTTGCTGGATGAGGAGAAGAAAAAGAAGACAAAGAAAGTGACCGGAGTCCTAAACATGGGAAGAAGATTTCATGGGCACACAAGAAGGACCTTAAACTTTGCAACGACATCCGGTGAAAGAGACAATCAAGATGTGAAAGGCAAGGAAACATTTGTCCTGTCAGAATCAGAAGAGGAAGAGGAAGAAGAAGACTATTCTGAAGAATAGTACCCTCCAGTTGATGACAAGTATAAACATCTCGAAGAGTGGTTGAGTGCGATGGAAATCCAAAAAGTGCTTGGCTTGGACTTTGAGGAATTGGGGTTAGTGTCGGGGATTGTCATTCCTCCCAAATTCAAAGCACCTGTGTTCTCCAAGTATGACAGAGTCTCATGCCCTAAAATGCATCTCCGGTCCTATGTGAGGAAAATCTAGCCCCATACCGCTGACAAAGACTTATGGGTATACTTCTTCCAAGACAACCTGTCTGGAACTCAACTTGATTGGATTTACCAGTTAGAAAGAGCCAACATTCACAACTGGGAATATCTTGCTGCAACCTTTTACAAACAATACCAATACAATGTTGATCTTGCGCCTACCCGTACTCAACTCCAGAGTATGGCCATGGTTTCCAATGAAGGTTTCAAGGACTATGCGCAAAAATGGAGAGATTTATCCGGAAGAGTTCAAACCCCTCTATCTGAGAGAGGATTGGTAGACATGTTCTTGGGAACCTTGTCTGGTCCCTTCTTCAATCATTTAATTGGAAGTTCATCTACAGGTTTTAGTGAACTAATATTGACCAGAGAAAGGGTAGAAGCCGATATAAAGGATGGAAAGATCCAAAAAGATACATCCTCCTCTACTTCCATAAGGAATCCATTTATCGGAAAGAAAGAAGTGGTTACTGTTTATCCTCAGAGAAATCAAGATAGGACCGAACGCCGACCAATGGTAGGGGTTGTTATGATTCCTAAACCGATGCCTGATCAGCAAAGAAATAACCAACCAAGGATGGAAAGGCCAGTCAGACAATTCACCAGAATTAACATGACCCTATCTCAGGTATTACCGCATCTACTAAGATCCAATTTGATGACCTTGAAATAAGCTCTGAAAAACCCCAACACAACATCTCCTCACTATTATCCCAATGCCCGTTGTGCATATCACTCTGAAAGTCCCGACCATGACACTAATAACTGTTGGGCTTTAAAGAACAAAATACAAGACCTCATTGAAGCAAAAGAGATCAAATTTGATGCTCCTGAAAAGCCAAATGTCAATTCTTCCCCTATGCCCAAACATGGCCATAATACAAATGCCATTGAAGAAGAAATGTTTGTTAATTCAGTTGATGAACTTATGACCCCGCTCCTGACTATTAAAGTGAACTTGTTGAATGCCGGTGTGTTCCCGGGTTGTAATGAAGGCTGTCATTTCTGTTTGTCCTCACAAACCAGTTGTCCTTTGTTGAAAGCAGGCGTTAAGTTCCTAATAGATGACAAAGAAATTTTGTTTGAAAAGACATTTGTTCCACCTGTTCCTTTTGACGATGTTTCTATCATTACCATTTCCGCCAATTCTTCCAGGGTCTCCACCAAAAGACCCGTTAGAATTACATAAGTTCTGAAAGCAACTCCTTTAATAATCATAATTCCTGGACCAGTCCCATATTCTTCAGACAAAACCATACCATGGAATTATGGAGGGGACGTCTACTACCACGGTATCAAGCAGGATTGGCCAGCCGCCAAAGATTCAAGTTCCGAGAAAGTCAACTCTTACATCAGTAGTATTGCAGGAACTAGGAAGATTACCCGAAGCGGAAGGATATTCTCTCCAGAAATTGCTCCCCAAAAGCAGTTTCTGGACCCGTAATCATTCCTGTTGTTACTCCTCCGAAAGCTGTCCCCAGTCCGACAATCATCTCCGCTGATATTCCAACTAACAAAGTTGTTACAACCCCTGTTATCATTCCTACCGACACTCCTACTTCCGAGTTAATCGAGACTCGAGGTAAAAGTATTCTGATCGAGCCTGTCCGGACGAAGGCTCAGTCATTGGCTATCCCTGAGACCTCCCGGAAAGAGATGGAGGAAATTCTAAAGATCATAAAAAGAAGCGACTGCAATGTAGTTGAACAGTTGGGGAAAACTCCCTCTAAAATTTCCATGCTGGCATTATTACTATGTTCTGAGGGGCATGCAAAAGCCTTGGTAAAATTCCTGAACACTGCCCATGCACCCCAAGAGACATCTGTCGATCAGTTCCAAGACTGCATAGCTAGCTTAACTGCAGATAATGGTCTAGGTTTTTCGGATGTTGATTTAACGCCAAGAGGAAGGAAGCATAATGAGGCATTGCATGTCTCAGTTGAATGTAGGGGCACAACCTTGGCTCATGTTTTGGTGGACACTGGCCCATCTCTGAATGTATTTCCTAAAAAAGCTCTTGATAGACTTGACTGTGAGGGATTGACATTGAAGCCAAGTAACATAGTAGTAAGGGCTTTTGACGGCTCGAAAAGGATGGTACATGGGGAGGTGGATATCCCCATAAAAGTTTGAACCCAGACATTTTATTCAACCTTTTATGTAATGGATATTCGTCCCTCATATTCCTGCTTGCTAAGCCGACCATGGATTCACAATGCTGGCGCTGTCACTTCTATGTTGCACAAAATGCTGAAATATTCGACTCAAGGGAAGATTATCACCGTTCATGGAGAAGAAAAGTACATGATCAGCCATCTCAATTCCTTCAGATATGTGGAATTATATAGTGAATTTATTGAAACTCCATTCCAACACTTTGAAGAGGTCCCGCAAGATGTGGCAGTAACCAAGGTTGTTCCCAAGATCACAAGGCCTCCACTCCGGATGTCATCTCTGAAGGATGCCAAAGTAGTGGTAGAAGAAGGTGGGTGCACTATCTGGGGACAACTCCCAGATATCCCATATAAGTCTTACAAGTTTGGCCTGGGTTTCACTTCAGGTGCCCAAAAGGCTGTGCGTCAGGCTCGTGCCAGAGGACCACCCTTGAAGATCAGCAACCGCGAGTTCAACACCGTAGAAAATGATGAAGATAGTTGTGACTTGGAGGACTGGATTTTCCCAACTGTCAGTGGAGGGCTCAACAACTGGGAGGATAGAGATTTTGTCCCGATCACTTTTATCCCAGAGTAATCTGTCTTTACATTTTGTTGGATCTGTAATATTAAAACAATTCGCACTCTTAAAACCTTGTGTCTCACCCGAGGCACAATGGTCCATTTGTAAGGGTTATTGTCTCATTTTCATATGACATCAATGAATCATGGATGTTTTCGCATACAAACTTTTGTGCTCATTGTTTTTCTTTTTACATTTTTATTTCTTTCAAGGATAGCTATACCCTTACACACACTCACACTCACAATACAGGTATACATCCATTCGGGATCCCATGGGTAACGATACTGTTATGGCCTTTTGTGACTCTGAGAATCTAATCTACCAAGCCGAAGACGAAGATGAGGAAGATTGTGAAGTACCAAGGGAACTTGCCACACTACTACAACAAGAAGAGAGAACCATTCAGCCTCACGAGGAACCCGTGGATACAATCAACCTAGGTACCGAAGAAGATAAAAAAGAGGTCAAGATGGGTGCTAATCTGGAACCCGGTGTCAAGGAACGTCTAATTCAGTTGTTACACGATTATGTTGAAGTCTTTTCCTGGTCGTATGAAGACATGTCGGGACTTGATGCAAACATTATGGTATATCGTCTGCCTACAAGAGAGGATTGTCCGCCAGTAAAGCAAAAGGTTCGCCGCATGAGGCCTGATATGTCAGAAAAGATTAAAGAAGAAGTCATGAAGCAATTCAACATTGGATTCTTGGCTGTCACCTCTTATCCCCAATGGGTTGCCAATGTTGTTCCTGTGCCTAAAAAAGACGAAAAAGTGCGAATGTGTGTGGACTATAGAGATTTGAATAGGGAAAGCCCTAAGGATGATTTTCCATTCCCCCACATCGATATACTAGTTGACAATACGGCATAACGTAAAGTGTTTTCCTTCATGGTTAGTTTCTTAGGTTATAACCAAATCAAAATGGTGCCTGAGGACATGGAGAAAACAACATTTTTCACACAGTGGGGCACTTTCTGCTAAAAGGTGATGCCATTCAGACTAAAGAATGCTAGGGAAACCTATCAGCGTGCCATGGTAGCTCTATTCCATGACATGATACATCATGAAATAGAGGTATACGTGGACGATATGATAGCTAGATCTCAAACAGAAGAAGAGCATCTTGATCACTTACAAAAACTGTTTGAGAGACTGAAGAAGTACAAGCTGAGGTTGAATCCAAACAAATGCACATTTGGGGTACGGTCTGGTGAACTCCTAGGCTTTATCGTCAGTAACAAAGGTATCAAGGTCGACCCTGTCAAAGTTAAAGCAATACAAAATATTCCTTCTCCTCGTACTGAGAAGGAAGTCAGAGGATTCTTGGGGCATTTGAACTACATTTCCAGATTCATGTCTCACCTGACAGCTACTTGTGAACCAATCTTCAAATTGTTAAAGAAAAATCCAGTAGTCAAATGGAATGATGAGTGCCAAGTTGCTTTTGACATTATTAAAGAATACTTACAAGAGCCTCCTGTATTGATGCCACCAGTCGAGGGAAGACCATTGATCATGTATCTGACTGTTTTAGAAAACTCAATGGGGTGTGTATTGGGGCAGCATGACGAGTCTGGCCGAAAAGAGCATGCTATTTATTACCTAAGCAAAAAGTTTACCGACTATGAAATAAGATATTCACTGCTCGAGAAAACTTGTTGCACTGTGGCATCGGCTTCTTGCCGGCTAAGACAGTATATGCTGACTCATACTACTTTGTTGATATCTAAAATGGATCCGATAAAATACATCTTCGAGAAGCCTGCTTTTTTTGGGAGAATAGCGAGATGGCAGATGATCCTGACGGAATATGACATACAGTATACTACCCAGAAAGCTATAAAGGGCAGTGTACTAGCTGATCACCTTGCTCACCAAGTTATGGAAGACTACCAGCCCATGAAGTTTGAATTCCCAGATGAAGACATTATGATGGTAAATAACTGTGAAGAATTCAGGCCATATGACAGACTTAAACAAGGATCCCGATGGACCCTATTCTTTGATGGGGTATCCAATGCACTTGGAAATGGTATCGGTGATGTACTCATATCTCCAGAAGGGTGTCATACTCCCTTTACCGCAAGACTCTGCTTCAGTTATACAAACAACATGGAGGAATACGAAGCATGCATCTTTGGTCTCAGAGCTGCCATAGACTTAGGGATCAAATCCTTGATTGTATTTGAAGATTCAACTTTGGTTATCAGTCATATCAAAGGGGAATGGGACACCAAACACCCAAACCTTATCCGTTATAAAGAACATGTTTTAACATTGCTACCACATTTTGAGAAGATTAACTTCGAGCATTTCCCGCGAGAAGAATATCACCCAGCAGACGCACTAGCCATGATGTCATCTATGTTTAAACTTAATTGGGATAACGAGGCTCCCCAGATCACCATCGAATGAATGGATGAACCAGCACACTATCACGAGATTAATACTGAAGAAGTACTAGACCAGCCTTGGTTCCACGAAGTCAAGAGGTATCTCGAGGCTCAAGAATATCCGGAAGGAGCTTCAGTTAATGATAAGAATTTCTTAAGGAGATTCTCTGCTAAATTCTTCCTTAATAATGGCATCCTGTACAAACTCAATCATGACTCTGTGTTACTTCGGTGCGTAGATAAGGTTGAAGCTTAAAGGATCATGGATGAATTACATGAAGGCACTTTTGGCACCCATTCTAGTGGGCATATGATGGAAAAGAAAATCCTACGGGCAGGCTATTACTGGTCTACCATGGAAGCAGATTGTTATCAACACTCTCGAACCTTCCATAAATATCAGATTTATGCTGACAAGGTGCACGTACCTCTGGTTCCTATGAATGTCTTGACGGCTCCTTGGCCCTTTGCTATGTGGGGAATTGATATGATTGGGGAAATCAAGCCAACGGCCTCCGATGGACACCGCTTCATTCTAGTAGCCATTGACTATTTTACAAAGTGGGTGGAGGCAGCTTCCTTCGCTTCCGTTACCAAGAATGTTGTTGCCCGTTTCATCAAGAAAAATCTCATTTGCCGGTACGGTATCCCGGAGAGGATCATCAGTGACAATGGTACAAATCTCAACAACACTATGATCACCGCCTTGTGCGAGCAGTTCAAGATCCAGCATCACAATTCTTCCCCTTACCGGCCAAAGATGAATGGTGTTGTCGAAGCTGCAAATAAGAACATTAAAAAGATCATACAGAAAATGACAGTCACATACAAAGACTAGCATGAGATGTTACCATTTTATATCCACGGGTATCGTACCACAGCTCGCACATCAACCGGGGCAACACCCTATTCTCTGGTTTACGGCATGGAAGCCGTCTTGCCTATTGAGGTTCAGATCCCCTTTCTAAGAATTATGAAGGATGCATGGTTGAATGAAGAAGATTGGATTTAGAGTCAACTTGATCAACTAAACTTGATTGATGAGAAGAGACTTACTGTTGTTTTCCATGGTCAAATTTATCAAAAACGGATGATCAAGGCTTTCAACAAAAAGGTCAGACACCAAGTGTATCAAGTTGGGGATCTGGTAATCAAACGCATCATACTTCCAGAAGGTGATCCCATGGGCAAATGGACTTCAACATACGAAGGACCATTTGTAATCAAAAACCTTTTCTCTTGTGGGGCAATGATCTTGACCACCATGGATGGTGATGACCTGCCGCATCCTGCAAACATGGACATAGTCAAAAGATACTACGCATAAGAGACCTGCTAGGTTGACACACCTAGCCAAAACAAGGGCATCCCAGCAAACCAAAAAGGTTCAGGCAAAAATTAGGGATAGAACAAAAAAATCTGTACACCCGACAAGTTGAAAACCCGAAAGGGCGGCTAGGGCAAAAAAGGGTTTCCCGGTGGACTGAAAACCCGAAAGGCCAGTCCAGGAAAAAGTTAGGGAATGTAAAGCGTATGACTATGTCCCGTTAGATCACCTTACGGACAACCAGCAAACTCAGAGGTTCTGATTAATTCAATCATCTTTGGACGAGGAAACAAATAGACAAAATGCTCAGAGATACAAAGGCTATAGCAGAATGGGAACCCCATGGGATAAATACACATAGCTATCTTTTCTTTGTATTAAATTTTTTAGTTTTCTTACGACGGCGTTCTCCTACTAGAATGTTTGTCTCATTGTACAACAATACTTACTCAAAGTCAATACAAATATATCCCTTTGAAAGTGCAAAACAATATGTTTTTCTTTACTCTTGTGTTTTGTTTACAAAAACGTCCAATGATTCATTGTTGAACATATGCATTTGAATATAATTATTGTTTACAAATAAACAAAAAAAAAGACAATTACTAATGGATTTAAGAGGTAGGAAAATCTCTCTAAGCTATTTCCATAAATCCCCCGTAATTTGTAGTTCAATTCCCAGTGGAACAAGCTTCCAATTATAAATCCCCAGTAGAAGTCGTTCAATTTCTCAGGATTTCACAACAGGATTTTACAAGCAGTACACGGCATTTCCCTTACAATAGAGTTTATTTCTCTAAACGGAAATTCATCCACATGAAGACTTATACTCCATATCCTCAGTAGAAGTCAGGGATTTATTTTCCCCTATCCAATAGCAGTGCAGCAAACTAGCTCACATACGCATACATTGCATCCATATATCATAAACATTGATAACGCGAATGCATTATACTATGCATTTCATAAAACATAACATTGCATATCAGCTAATATTTTATCTTTTTTAGGATAAGATTAATCAAATAGCTACCATTAACAATGTTCAAAGTCTTCAGATACAGTTCAGATACGCTCCAGACATGGATGCCATTCTGATACTATTTCAGATTCAACTCTCAGATACAGTTCAAATACGCTCCAAACACGGATGCCATTCTGATACTCATTCAGATCCAACTTTTGATACAGTTCAGATACGCTCCAGACACGGTGCCATCCTGATAGTCATTCAAATTCAACTCTCAGATACAGTTCAGATACGCTCCAGACACGGATGCCATTCTGATACTCATTCAGATCCAACTTTCAGATACAGTTTAGATATGCTCCAGACACGGATGCCATTCTGATACTCATTCAGATTCAAATCTCAGATACAGTTCAGATACGCTCTAGACACGGATGCCATTCTGATACTCATTCAGACTCAACTTTTGATACAATTCAGATACGCTCCAGACACGGATGCCATCCTGATACTCATTCAGACTCAACTTTTGATTCAGTTCAGATACGCTCCAGACACAGATGCCATTCTGATACTCATTCAGAGTCTTTCTCAGATACAGTTCAGATACGCTCCAGACACGGATGCCTTTCTGATACTCATTCAGAATCTTTTTCAGATACAGTTCAAATAAGCTCCAGATACGGACGCCATTTTGATACTCATTCTGTTTCAGCTCATAGATACATCTCAGCAATCACTTCTGGATGGCATCTACAAGCCCATCTCCAAAAACTTTCTATCATCTCTCCAAATGGAATCTTTAAGCCCATTCCCTCTACCATCACATCACCGAGTGCAAATATCTGGACACTCTAGTGCCCAATCATCTTCCACCTTCGAGTCACGAATGGCAAAACTTGCCAACCTAGCTCTTCAGGTTTAAGAAGATTGAACAAGGGCAGTTGTTGTACCCCAAAATTTTCCCTCTCAATTATCAATAATTTTCTCACAAAATCTCCTTTGGCTCAAGACTACACTAGGGTTCAATCAGCTCAAGACACCTCCTTAGGCATTGATGACCAAAATTAGGGTTTGAGTTTGCACAAGGATTTTTGAACTATCAATGATTCATATTACTTTCATGGGCCATTATGTACCCCCAATATTACTCATGTCAAGTTTCAAGCCTTGGATCACATTTTTGCTCAGTCAATTGAGCAGTTGACCTAAAAATCAGTTGTATTGGGGAAAAAGTCAACCATGGCCAATTTACAGTTAAACTTCATAATTTTTTATCCACATAAACATTTTAAACCCATATGTATCATTTGATCAAGTTTGGACCAGAATTCCTCAAGAAATTTGATCAAATCTCCAAAAGGGCAAATTGGTCAAAATTAGGGTTTTGACTGGGAAAGGGCAATTTCTGATTTTTGTCCTAGAAAATGGTCAATTGGTTTAAGGAATGATCTCAAGAGTCCAATTGCATCACTTTTACCTAATGACATGATTCAAAACATTGCAAATCCATTAGATTGACAGATGAATTTTGCAGTCAACAGATTAAAAGTCAACTGTATACTGAAAAGTCAAACTTTGACTTTTTGGTCAAATTTAAGCACCAAAGATCACAATTCATAAAAACATGTTAAAATAGGAAACTTATTCATCAAGAAATCAAGAAATCAAGATTTCATTTTGAAAAGTCAAAATTTCTAAACTTAGAAAATTTTCTAAGTGTCAAATATTTCTTATTTTTTCATAACTTTGAGCAATTATTTCATTATGATGCAAGATGATTAAAAGGAAACTTCCAACATGAAAGTTGTAGATCTCCATGAAATCTACAAATTTTCTTCACATAACTTCTCCTAAAAGTGCTTGGATCTCAAGTTATAATTTTATGAATACATGCTCATGAACTAAAAAAGACTTAGTGAAATTTTGCCCTAGTTAGGCAGATTTTTTACCTAACTTCATGGCAATTTTTCAAATAGTTCCAAGAGGAATCTTCAAAATCAATTCAAAGATGTGTTGTAGATCACATTGTAAGCTTTCCAAAATGTAAGATAACTCCTTGAGATCATTCTTGAGCAGGGAGATCGAAGAGATGAAGTTGGTGTTTTGTCATTTGAATTATAGGTCATTTTCATGATGAACACAAATGAAATTTCAATGTTAGGATGCATAATCTTTTCTTTTCAGGCCTCAAAATTGTTTGTCACTCCATAATTAATGGATTACACAAACTTTTGAGCTATAATCCAAGTGGTTTAAGCTTTATCCAAATCACATTTCCATTTTGGGAAGAAAGTTAACAATATCATTCTTGTAAAGCAAGCTTTTTGCATAAAGTTCAAATTGAGCCTCTAACTTGTTCCCTCTGATCACACTCCATCCACAACATCAGAAGCAAGCTTGTTTAAAGCATAACCACTCTATCTTAGCAAGTACACAAGACTTTGAAACTTGTTTTGTCAAAAAATCACATGTTTAGCTTAAGGATGCAAATTGGAATTCTGATCAACTAGAGCATCCCAAACTTGTTGCTTATAAATAGAGTCACTATTTGTAAGCTAGGAGACGAGCTTGAAGACCCTTTAACTCACTCAAATTCCCTCTATCAAGAAATTGTCTCAAAACACCATTGTTGTGCAAGTTCTGACTTTACATACCAAACTCCAAATCCCCTCGTGCATTCTTTGCCATTTCACTTCCAAAAGCTTCTAAACATCAAATATAAACCATCCAAAGTACATTTGCTGAACTGTAACACCTCCATCATCAAGTTCCATTTTCAAAAATAGGGGTATGCAACTTGACTTCTCCAGAGCTCCTCGGCAACTTTGAAACTCAAGCTAATCATGGCATTAGCTTCCTGGGACCTCAAGGAAGCTAACCTGATCCCTGCAACACTTTGAATCAAGCTCATTTTTATTTCACGATTTCCAATTTTGAGATATTTTTCTTGAACTTCTATATCATTACTTAGGCATTGTTAGGCTTGCATTTGTGAAGATAAAATGTAGACCTCATGGCCACGAAGTTGTACATATCCATAGTTTGCATTTACATGGCCTAAGCTTAGAGAATTTTAGAGTTGAAGTTTCTGAAATTTTTAGGGATCAAATTAGGGACAGAGAAATTCTCATTTATTTTTGACTTTTAGCTTTAGTTATTTACATGGTTAGATTCGTGGGGAAGAATGCAACAACTTTCATTTTGTCATCTTCCATTTTTGTTGAGAAATGATGAAGTTACAGGTACACCGGCTGGAGGTTGAAGATAAAGTCAGCAAGACTTGATTTTCCTTACATATTTATTGTTTTGTTTATAAGAACAAATGTATAGCCACCACAATGGTAAAGCGCGCGCCTGTTAACCTATGGGACCTGGGTTCGAGCCCCGGTGGTACCCTTTTTATTTTCCATATTTTTTCACTTTTCTGTTTGTTTTGTTTTTGCAGGCGCTGGGCCCTTTGGGCCTGGCTTGTTTTTTTTTTTACTAACTAACTCCAGGCCTTGCTTCCGTACCCCCTGGCTCTTTGTTTTTATCATTTCATTTTTTTTCTTTTATTTTCATTTCATTTCATATTTCATATTTTTTTATTATTATTATTTATTTCATTATTATTATTATTAATAAAAAAAATCCCAAAAATAATTTATTTATTATTTAGGAAATAATATATTCATTTTATATTCTTCATAAAAACAAAAGATAAAAACATTTTTTTAACAATTAATTTCTTTTCTTAATTAAATAATATTTAGATAATTAGATTTAATTACTATATTATCCTCTTGTAACTTAAAATTAATTTAGAACTTAGGTTTATTTTAATTAGTTTTATATTATTTTTAATTTAAAACCCTTTCTTAAAAAAATCCTAAAAATATTTTCTTAATTAGTGTAAGTTAATTTACTTTTGATTAATTATTTTTCTCTAATTAGGTTTAGGTTAAAACCCCTTTCATAAAAAATCCAAACAAAAATCATGTTTCTTTCCATTTGCATTTGTACTTTATATTTATTCATTTCCTTGTACATTAATATCAATTCAATATGGTTGTAATAGATTAATTAGGCTTACATTCTTGGAATCCCCATTTGTAATTTGTACACCCCCTCCCAAATGTTGTAATAGTGTAGTAACTTTAAAATTCCGCAATTTATCGCTTTCATATATACATGTTAGTAAATTAAGATTTTTATGGAAAGACTAAAACCAACAAATAGAAAACCCTAATTAAGACAAATCAAAGCATGTAAATCAACACATTAGCACACAAGCACCCCTAGGATTATCCCACTTGGTTGCCTTATACAAAATGATCATATTACGCATGTGAGGTATCTTAGCAAAAACAAACGAATACAAGATCATAGTCCGTTG
The DNA here is from genome assembly GCA_948472305.1 of Vicia faba. Lineage (NCBI taxonomy): Eukaryota > Viridiplantae > Streptophyta > Magnoliopsida > Fabales > Fabaceae > Vicia > Vicia faba. Next base: position 383,188 of record CATIWC010000287.1, read on the forward strand.
ATGATGCTATCTAAGTTGCCTTACAAATGATCTTAGTCCCTCCAAAAGAATACTAAGATACCTTGCAACATTGATAATCATGGTTATACGATGACCCACGCTCGTCCCGTTTACATCCAAAGATAGGGTTACTTACCAAATCAATGGTAAGATAACAATGTCAAAGGAAAAGAAAATGAACAAGAAAGACATTTGAGTAGGTAGAATTATCCTAATTACTTGCTCCATTTCAAAATAAACATCCTTGCTATTTTCAAAACCAACACCTACACTTTCAAAACATCTTTCAAACTTGAAAACATTTTCAAAAGATCAAACACTTTGTATACATTCTTACGAACGAGAATCATTACAAAGTTCGCCTAAATAATGGCCTCTTTACAAAATACTTTCAAAAACCACACAAAGAATAATTTCAAACAAAAGCAAGTGATCTAGCAAGTAACTAAGAGTCCATGGATAACCATGGATGAAAAGAGTGCTAATACCTTCCCTTTTCATAATCTACCCCCCGAACTCAAGAAACAATCTCAAAGGTCTTTCTTGTGCTTTTTCACCTTTCATTTTGGATAAAAGAAAAGTCGGTGGCGACTCTTGCTAACTGCAACATTTGCAATCAAACGCAAAACATCCAAGTCAGTTCTCCCACCGTGTCACAACATGCATATTGAATGTTGTATGTATGTGAAATGTATGATGTTTGACACTAATATGGAACCCTGAGTGTATTGAATATTGAAATGTATATGGTATCTATGCTTGAGATATGAAAAATGTACGTATGAATGAAATGTGCATAAGATGCGCGTATGCCTTAAAATGTTATACAAACTATTTCTGGCATTCTATCCTTTAAACCATCGGCTCAGAGTTACCGATCCCTGGCGTTGCGCATTGTCGTAGCATTGTTTCTCTTGAACACAGTGGACAATGTTAGCAAAGCTTGACCGTTGGTTTCGTATTGTGAGCGCGTGGACATGGACGTAGACGTAGGTAATGGCCGGTGTGTAGATGTTTATGTTGTGAGCGCAGGCGTAGACATACATATTGGCATATGTGTGGTCTCTGTAAGCATAGGCGTAAGCGTAGACCCTGTGTCGTAAGTTAGGCATAGGTGCTGATATGGACGTAGACTTTGTGTAGGGACGCGTAGATATATGTATAGACTTTGTATCGTTGAGTGCAAGCGTAGGCGCAGACATGTGCGTGGACGTAGTCTTCGTGTACGGACGCGTGGATATGCATAGGTACAGGCGTATATATGTGTATAGATTTGTGTTGCAAGACGTAGGAGTAGCTGTGTGCATAGACGTAGATTTTCCTTTGATATTTTCCTAACCAAAGCGTTTTTTTGATATTTTGTCAAATCCTTTTATTCTGTTAATTCCCCGAAATTATTTCAAGACAATATTCACAAGTAACAATCGTAGTATTTTGTAAACAAATTTGAGAAAAGAAAAACATGATTCGGAAGATATAACGAAAACAAATGTTTTATTGATATACCTCAGAGTGGGCGAGAATATAAGATGCAATTCCTAGAAAGAGGTAATTACAAAATGTTTTAAAACAGTAAATGGAAATAAAAAAAATGATAAGCGCTACTACTGTTCCCCCATAGCTTTTTGATGATCTTATCTCCCTCGCTGTTGAGTTGTATGATTCCAACCTATCCTCCCCTCTGTGGTTCGTAGTCATAGCTCTTTAGATCGTAATCTTTTTGTTCTTTATTTATTTGTAGGAAATCCCTAACTTTTTCCTGGATTTCCCTTTCGGGTTTTCAATCCACCGGGATAATTTTCTTGTTATATGCCCCTAAATTTTGCCTAGATCGCCCTTTAGGGTTTTCGATCCACCGGGACGCTCCTTTTTGCCTAAGTCGCCCTTCTGGGGTTCGATCTTAGTGAGCTTTTTATACATAGTATTTTTTTACTGTGTCTGAATTTGCCAGATATGGTAGTTCTTCCCCATCAATTGTTGTGAGGATGAGACCACCTCCAGAGAATGATGTTTTGACTACATATGGACGTTCGTAGTTGGGTGTCTATTTACCACGTGAATTAAGGCGAGGTAGTAGAATTTTATTGAGCACTAAATCCCCTTCCTTGAATATTCGAGGGCGTACATTCTTATCGAAGGCCCTCTTCATTTTCTTTTGATGTAACTGACTATGACACAAAGTCGTCAATCGTTTTTCTTCAATAAGGTTGAGTTGGTCGAGTCGAGCCTGCAACCACTCTGCTTCTTCCAGCTTTGTTTCCCTCAAGACTCGAAGTGATGGTATCTCAACTTCAACCGGGAGTACTGCTCCCATGCCATATACTAGTGATAAAGGAGTCGCGCTTGTTGATGTGCGTATAAAAGTGTGATAGCCATGTAGAGCAAAGGGAAGCATTTCGTGCCAATCTTTATATGTCTTCACCATTTTCTGGATGATCTTTTTGATATTTTTGTTGGCTGCTTCGACGGCCCCGTTCATCTTTGGTCTGTATGGTGAGGATTTATGATGCTCGATTTTGAAGTCGTCACATAGTTCCTTCATCATCTTGTTGTTTAAATAAGACTCGTTATCGGTAATTATCCGGCTTGGGACACCGTATCTGCATATGATGTTCTATTTGATGAAGCGCGTAACCACTTGACTTGTTACGTTGGCGTAAGACGCTGCTTCTACCCACTTGGTAAAGTAGTCTATGGCTACCAATATAAAGCGGTGTCCGTTGGATTCTTTTGGCCCGATCATGCCAATCATATTAATTGCCTACATTGAGAATGGCCAAGGGGAGCTCATGACGTTCAGAGGAGTCAGTGGTACATTTATCTTGTCGGTGTAGATCTGAAATTTATGACACGTCTTCGTGTAATGATAGCAATCGGCTTCAATTGTTAACCAATAATACCCTGCTCGCAGAATCTTTCTAGCCATGGCGTGCCCGTTTGTATGGGTCCCGAAAGTGCCTTCGTGGATTTCTCTCATGAGTGCATATGCTTCTTGCTTCTCCATATATCTGAGTAGTACCATGTCATAGTTTCTTTTGTATACCACTCCATTACTCAAAGAATTTTGAAGCTAACCTTCGCAAGGTTCGCTTGTCAATGATAGAGGCATTTTCTGGATATTCCCGCCTTTCTAGGTACTTCTTGATGTCGTAAAACCAAGGCTTATTATTAGGTCCTTCCTCAATAGCAAGGCAGTGTGCAGGCTCTTCGAAATGTCTGATCATAATACGTGGTTCGTGATTCGGCCAAGTCACTTTAAACATAGCTGATAGGGTTGCCAGGTTGTCTTCCATTTGAATTTCTTCTCGTGGGATATGACTGAAAGTGATCTGTGTAAATTCTGCGGCTAACTTTAAAACATGATCACGATATGGAATCAGTTTAAGGTGTTTAGTATCCCATTCACCATTAACCTGGTATATGACTAACGCAGAATCCCCAAACACCTCGAGGTGCTTTATTCTCAAATTGATGGCAGCTTCTAGTCCTAGTATACAAGCTTCGTATTCGGCGATGTTGTTGGTGCAGTCAAAACATAACCTTGCAGTGTATGGTTTATGATAGTTCTTGGGATATGTTAATACTTCCCCTACACCGTGACCTAGTGCATTTGAAGCCCTGTCGAACATGAGTGTCCAACGTGCCCCTGGCTCGGGCCCTTCGTCTGGTCCTGGTATCTCGTAGTCAGCTATAAATATGACATCCTCATCGGGAAAGTCGAACTTCATGGGCTGATATTCTGATAGCGGTTGGTGAGCTAGATGATGAGCTAGTACACTACCTTTGATGGCTTTCTGCGTGACATATTGGATGTCATATTCTGATAGTAGCATCTGCCATTATGCGATTCTTACGGTAAGAGTTGGCTTTTCAAACACGTACTTTAGAGGATCCATTCTTGTTATTAACCACGTAGTATGGGTTAACATATATTGCTTCAGCCTCTTGGTGGCCCAAGCTTGTGGCACAACAAGTTTTCTCAAGGAGTGAGTACCTGGTTTCGCAGTCAGTGAATTTCTTGCTGAGGTAATAGATCGCATGCTCCTTTCTACCTGTTTCATCCTGGTGTCCCAAGACACAACCCATTGACCCTTCGAGCACTCAAGTACATGATGAGTGGCCTTCCGGGGACTGGTGGCATTAAGACTGGTGGCTCTTGAAGATACTATTTTATCGTCTCGAAGACAGTTTGACAATCATCATTCCATACTACTGTCTGATCTTTTCGTAATAACTTGAATATTGGCTCGCACGTAGCTATTAGATGCGATATGAACCTTGAGATGTAGTTCAATCGCCCTAAGAAACCACGTACTTCTTTTTATGTCCTTGGAGCGGGAATCTCTTGTATAGCTTTTACTTTGTCGGGATCCACCTCGATACCCCGCTGGCTTACAATAAAACCTAACAATTTTCCTGATCTGACGCTAAATATGCATTTATTCGGGTTCAACCTTAGTCTGAATTTGCGTAGCTGCTCGAACAACTTTTGCAGATGTATGATGTGTTCCTCCTTCATATGGGATTTGGAAATCATATCATCAACGTATACTTCAACCTCCTTGTGGATCATATCATGGAATAACGTGACCATTTCCCTCTGATAGGTTACCCATGCGTTCTTGAGACCAAATGGCATTACTTTGTAGCAGAAATTTCCCCAAGGTGTCATGAAGGTAGTCTTTTCCATGTCCTCAAGCGCCATTTTGATTTGAGTATAGCCTGAGAAACTGTCCATAAAGGAGAATACCGAGGCTTGAGCTGTATTATTGATAACACTTACTTTACACTTGTTTTTGACTCTGATTTCACATGTTATTTAGGATTTTTATTATTGTTTTCTTGTATTATGCCTATCTTTGGTTTCCTTTTCAGGTATTTCAATTATCCAGAGCTCCCCTGAAGAAATGAAGGAAAACGGGCTGAAAAACAGGAGTTTAGGTCAAATTTGCACTCATGGCGTCCATCATGGCGCCAATCATAGGGTAGGCCATGACGTGGACCACCTCCTGCTGATCTCAACTTCCACGCTCCCCATTTCCCTTTCATCAACATACATGGCGGACGCCATGTCCCTCATGGCGGGTGCCACCTTTGGACGATACTTTCCCCCCCCCCCCCAAAAGGAGTTGGGGGAATTCTTGTGATTTCTTGCATTCTTCATCCTCTATAAATAGAATTTCCTGATTTCATTTCAAATTACACAAGCTTAGTTGCACACTTGATCCAACCATAGTTGCGAACTTAAGCCATATAATTTTACCATTGTAAGCGATAATCCTTCACATCGGGGAATTATTGCGCTGTTGATTGAGTCCGTAACCGAGTTTGGAGCACTTCGGTAGAAGTTTATCTTTCCACATTATTTTCAACTGCTGTTTATTTCCAGTCTCATTTTACTTCCAGTTTGTACCAGATTTAAAACCTCCCCGTTTGGAGCAGGTTTCTATTTATATATTCTGCACTGCTTTTACTTTGTTTATTTCCTGCACTTGCTTTTACTTCGTTTATTTCCTGCACCTTCTTTTACTTCGTTTATTTCCTGCACCTGCTTTTACTTTATTTATTTCCTGCACCTACTTTTACTTCGTTTATTTCCTGCACTTGCTTTTACTTTGTTTATTTCCTGCACCTGCTTTTACTTTGTTTATTTCTTGCACCTGCTTTTACTTTATTTATTTCCCGCATCGCACTTTAAATTATTTACTTTCTCACATGATTTATTTTAACATGTCTGTTTACATTCCCATGTCAGGATGAACCTTACTAGGCTAGAATGTAAGGAATCTAGTTATACCGATATTTCAAATAATGTGTCAATAGAAATGCTTATGGGATAGTTTGGTCTTTAATACGAGTTTTCTGTACTTTATTGTTGTTGGGCAAGATCGAAAGCCGTCTCACCTTTTTTTAAACTCAGTTAGTTCTAACTGGTCAAAGGAAGCGAAATCGCTTTGTCCAATTAGTTAGGGATTTTTATTATCAAAGAAATCTATTTTGAAACTTTTTTCGGATGCGTTTATAGGGTTAAAGTTAGGTTCCCTTTTTATTAGAAATTCCAGATCAAAATACTTTTCAACTTGGTCAAGTACTTTATTTCTTAAAAATAGGTTTATTACTTTAACGCAATGCACACCTTTTTATAAGTGACGATAAGAAGGTCTGATTAGAGAGTAAACTTAGTTTTGATTACGCGAAAGCGACAGTTCCTGTTAAATTAGTTATTTTCTTTAGTAGAAAATATTGCCCTATAAGTAGTTCTATTCCGAAGCATTGCGAATATCATCTGACTATGTGAATTACATTCGACCCCACTTTTATATCTGAAGTTTATTTCACTGCACTTTACTTTCTTGGATGCTCAATTCCCTGTTTAATATTGACTTAGCTAAAAACTGTAACAATAGGAAACGACATATTGAATATTAGTCTCTGCGGATCGATAGTCTTTTATATTACTCTGACACGATTCATACACTTGCGAATACACCACATCAAGTTTCTGGCGCCGTTGCCGGGGAACAATTTCGTCAAATTTTGCACCCTATAGTCGCACCGTCTAGACTAAGTTTTACAGTCTGTTGATGTGAAGATCTCGCAGCACCGGAACCTTATTAAATCCTTTAGCGGAACCTGAACGTTACATCCATTTTCTCTGTAGAATTAGAAAAACTATGGCCGAGAATCGTAACCAAAGACCCCTCAAGGAATTTTCCCAACCGTCAGATGAGGAACCTAGTTCTAGTATCGTAAACCCATCTATAACCATAAATAATTTCGAACTAAAACCCCTATTGCTACAATTGGTGCAACAAAACCAATTTGGTGGTCTCGCTACTGAGAACCCGATTCAACACTTAAAAACTTTTATACAATTAGCAGACACTTTAAAATGCAATGGTGCTTCGCCTGAGGCAATACGACTAAGATTATTCATTTTTCCCTTAGAGATAAAGCACGAGATTGGTTAGATTCCCTTCCACCCAATTCAATAACAACATGGGAAGACCTTAGGAGAGTATTTCTCGCAAGATATTTTCCGCCCAACAAAACTGTTGTCCTTAGAAACCAAATCACTAGATTTAACAAAAACCTAGGAGAATCACTTTTTGAAGCATGGGAGAGATATAAGGACATGTTAAGAGCCTGTCCACACCATGGCCTAGAAAAGTGGATAATCATCCACACCTTCTATAATGGACTCCATTACAACACAAAGATGTCTATTAATGCTTCTGCTGGTGGTGCATTGATGAATAAACCTTACCTAGAAGCATGCGCTCTCATTGAGGACATGGCCTAAAACCATTACCAATGGGGAACAGAACAAGCTACAGTAGAGAAAAAGGAGACCCAAGGAGGAAAACATGAGATAAGTTCTCTAGACATGATGCGAGTTAAAATGGATGCTCTTGCCTTAAAAGTTCAAAACATGTCTCAAAACCCTAATATTGTAGCCGCAGTACTTTCAGAATGTGAACTATGTGGGACCCAAGGATATCAACCTGCGGAATATAACTTGTTGAATGAGCCTTGCTCAGATCAAGCAAACTACACCCAAGGAAACCCATTTTCAAACACTTACAACCCCTGATGGAGGAATCACCCAAACTTTTCTTATAAAAGCAATAGCCCAATACAAAACTCTGCACCTCCGAGACCTACAAGTTTCCAAGCCCAAAGACCAAATCAACCTATGCAAGCTGTGGCACCCAAACCAAACCTTGAGGAAATCATGGAAATTTTCATTTTAGCTCAAACCCAGCAAAACAAAGAGTTCCTAAATCAGATTATTCACGTAAATGAACGAATCACGCAATTAGGAACTAAGGTTGATCAGATAATTATGCACAACAAGATGCTTGAAACCCAGATCTCGCAGATAGCCCAAACACAAGCCCCACAAACTACACCTGGAGGACAATTCTGTGGACAAACTCAATCAAATCCTAAAGGGAAAGCTAATTCCATTTCCTTACGAAGTGGGACTACTTAGGATGGACCCAAAGATCCAGCCATAAGTACACCATCACAACCTAAGACAAATCTTTTGCCTGTAGACCAAGAGGAACCCGAAAAGCAAAAAGAACCAGAATTAAGAGATAAAACTAATAAGTCACCACCCCTGTACAAACCCCCAGTCCCATTTCCGCAAAGACTTAAACAAACCAAACTTGAAAATCAATACCAGAGATTCATTAAAGTTTTAGAAAACTCCATGTAAAGATTCCTTTCACCGAAGCCATCACTCATATACCATCTTATGCTAAATTCCTAAAAGACATCCTGACCAACAAGCGTAAACTTGATGATCCCAAACCTATCGAATGCAATTTTATTTCAGAAAATAAACTTGCCAAGAAAGAAAAGGATCTGGGAAGTTTTTCCATTCCTTGTATCTTAGGAAATCATACTATTGACAAAGCCTTCTTAGATCTAGGAGCTAGGGTCAACCTTATGCCTTAACAGTTTGTAGAAGGTTAAACTTAGGAGAATTGCAGCCGACTAAAATGTCTCTCCAGCTGGCTGATAGATCAGTTAAGTATCCTAAAGGCATACTTGAAGACATATGAGTTAAGATCGGTCAGCTCTACATCCCAACTAATTTCGTAGTTATGGATATTAAAGAAGACGAAGAGATCCCAATCCTCTTAGGTAGACCATTCCTATCAACATCCGGAGCCATAATTGACGTTAAGAAAGGAAAATTAACATTTGAGGTGGATGATGAAAAGATAGAATTTATTCTTTCAAAGTTCTTAATGGCACCAGTCATAGGAGATTTCTGTTATGCCATCGACGTCATTGACGAGTGTATATTGGAACTTAAGCGAGAGGAATCTAACGAAAATATCAGGTTACCTTAGACCCCCATTATGGAGGACGATGGATTTAAAAGTTTAGAACCTTACATCAATGACGACCTCTATGAATGTTTATCACTTACTCCCGATCCCATGCCTTGCCCTTTGAAACCATCTTTAGAACTGAAGGAACTTCCCAAGAACCTCAGATACAAATTCTTAGATAAAGAGATTAATCGTCCTGTTATAGTTAATGCCATTTTAAGTCAAAACGAGACAACTCAACTCTTAGAGATCTTACGAAAATATCCCTCAGCTTTAGGGTATAACATCTCCGATTAAAAAGGAATAAGTCGATCAATGTGCATGCATCAGATCTTGTTAGAGGAAAACTCGAAACCCTCAAGAGAACATCAAAGAAGAATAAACCCTATAATGAGCGATGTTGTTAAAAGAGAAGTTCTTAAGTTACTAGAGGCTTGTATAATTTATCAAATATCAGATAGTAATTGGGTAAGCCCTGTGCATGTGGTGCCAAAGAAAGGAGGCATCACAGTCATAGAAAATGAGAAAGGTGAGCATGTTGATAAACGAATAGAAGGAGGTTGGCGTATGTGTATAGATTATAGAAAATTAAACAAAGCAACCAGGAAGGATCATTTCCCTCTTCCATTTATAGATAAAATGCTCGAACATATAGCCAGACACTCGCACTTTTGTTATCTAGATGGATACTCAGGATTTTTCCAAATACCTATTCACCCTGAGGATCAAGAGAAAATAACCTTCACCTGTCCTTATGGAACGTTCACCTATAAATGAATGTCATTCGAACTCTGTAATTCCCCTGCCAATTTTCAATGTTGTATGATGTCTATATTTGCAGATTACCTAGATGGAATAATGGATGGTTTCGTGGATGATTTCTTGGTGTGTGGATTCAATTTTAAAGATTGTCTCTCCAACCTCGAAAAAATCCTTGAAAGATGCGTAGAGGTGAACCTAATGCTAAACTGAGAAAAATGCCATTTTATGGTTAATGAAGGTTTAGTATTAGGACACATTGTCTCTGAAAGAGGCATTGAGGTCGATAGATCCAAAATTGAAGTTATAGAAAACCTCAGCCCACCTAAAACCATTAGAGAGATTAGAAGTTTTCTTGGACATGCTGGTTTTTATCGACGCTTTATAAAAGACTTCTCTAAAATAACAAAACCTTTGACTAATCTTCTAATGAAGGACGTTGAATTTGTTTTTGACGAGAAATGTCTCGAAGCTTTTAAATTTTTGAAACAAGCACTGATTTCAGCTCCGATCATGCAACCCCCAGATTGGACACAACCTTTTGCAATCATGTGTGATGCCAGCGATTATGCAGTTGGTTCTGTTCTAGGACAACAAAAAGACAAGAAATTACATGTTATATATTATGCTAATAGAACCCTAGATACCGCCCATCTCAACTATGCAACAACAGAGAAAGAATTACTGGCCGTAATTTTTGCGATAGATAAGTTTAGGTCCTACCTAGTTGGAGCAAAGATCATTGTTTACACTGATTCATGCTGCCATATGTTATCTATTAAATAAAAAGGACGCTAAACCTAGGTTACTTAGATAAATCCTGTTACTCCAAGAGTTTGATCTATACATTAAGGATAAGAAAGGAACAGAGAATGTTGTCGCTGACCACCTCTCTAGATTAGAACACTTAAAACTTGACTTATTGCCTATAAATGATGATTTCACCTATGACAGACTTATAGCTAAGATTGATGATTTCGAGGCTTACAAAGATAAAGATTTTGAAAAAATTCCAGTAATGAAGAGCATACCTTGGTACGCTAATTTTGTAAACTACCTAGCTGCAGATATCATACCCCCTGATCTAAATTACCAATAGAAAAAGAAGTTCTTCAAAGATGTTAAACATTTCTACTGGGATGAACCACTCCTATTCAAGATAGGAATATATAATATTTTCATGCGTTGCATCCCAGAAGAGGAAATAGAAGACATCATCAGACACTGTCATTCTGCACCTTACGGTGGACATGCAGGTATATCTAAAATGCACTCCAAGATTCAGGAAACGGTTTGAAAAGACACATACCTTTGGACCTTTTGCGAAGTGGAAAAGGATGTAGGGCTGAGCTGATGGTGCTCCTTGGAGGTCGGAAATGGGGAGGAAAAGAAATGATGATGTACGCGAGCTCTTTCTGGTAATCTTTATGTCCCTTGAACTGTGAATGTTGATGATGTGGTATTTTTTATTGTTAGATTTCTTCGTGCTTCGTTGGATATTGGTTAATGATGATGATGCTTCTGACTTTGTTATTTCTTTCCTCTCTCTTGAACTTGAATGATGATGGTGTTTCACTTCTGACTTTGTTATTTCTTTCCTCTCTCTTGAACTTGAATGATGATGGTGTTTTTGACTTCGTTTTGGTTACAGTTTGAATGTCTGGAAATTGTTATGTTTTTGTTGTTGAAATGTAATTTTGTTTTGGATGCTTTTGACAGTTTACAAGTTTTCGTTGGTGTTTGGGACTGAGATACATGTTTTGTTATTGTTGCTGTTGGTTTTGTGAGTTTTGGATAGGGTTTTGATGGTTATGGTGATTTTAGGCTTTGTTATGTTTTGCAGTTTGAATGTGCAGGTTTTGACTGTTTTTGATACTGGGTTTTACAGGTTTTGAGAAATTGGTTTGACAAAATGTTTTTGTAAGCAGTTTGCAGGCCTGGGAGTTTTGTAGTTATGAAGTTTTTTGTGTGTTTGAACTTGCTATGCAGGTTTTGTGTATTTTGAACTTGCTATGCATGTTTTTTGTATTTGACTTCTGTTGTTGGAATTCTCAGTCTTTATCCAATGTTTCTTTCCTGTTATATCTTGGTTTCTCTCTTTGACAGCCTGTGGGCAGGATGGCCAATCTGTACCTTTCCCATAATTTAGGTGATATCTCTCCTCTCTCTCCTCTCTCAATGATAAAATCAAAAATGCTTTTTTCACTTTTTCTGAAAAGTTTGCCCAAATTTCTTGGAAAATGATGAACAACTATTGCAACAAGCCCTTTGCTTGTTGTTTGGTTTACCATACTGCATTCTTCTTTTCCTTCTATTTGTACTTTGTTTTGTTGCTGTCTAGTTTGGCCTTGTTGAGTTTGGCTTTATTCAGTTTGGCTTTGGCTTTGTTTAGTTTGCCTTGTTGCATTATTTGGACAACATGTTGCAGTTTGGCGCCTTGTTTGCATTTGGATAAATTTTCTTTGCTTGCAATGCTTGCTTAGACAACTTGCTGCATGTTTGCTGCATTGTACTTGTCTAGTTACTTGCCATTGTTGCATTTGGACAAATTTGCTTTGCATTCTTTAATTGGACAGCTTACATTTTTATTTTTATTTTTGTGAACCAAGAAGAGTAATCTTATTGTGATTTGCAAAGAGAAAAATAAAAACGTGATGAATTGAACATAGCCCTCTGATTCCAAATGGCAAACTTTAATGATGAACATTTTTCTTTCTTTTTCTTTTGAAAATTCTTGCTTATGCTCAATTAACTGTGCTAATTATTTTTCTATCTTTCTTTCATGTGAGCGCAAACTGGATGGTGGAAAAGCAGAGAAAGCAAGAGACTTCGTAGCAAGCATGGAAGCAATGGAAGCTTAGTCATCCTTAGGCTCAGATTCAATTCTTTGTAATTTAGAGAGATTTTCAATCAGTTGTATTAATTTATTTTTCAAGTACGATAAGTTGTAAAACCTAAAGCATATGAATAATAAATTATTTTTGTAACAACATCTAAAATAAATGAAGAAAGTATTTATGAGATAATCGGATATCCAATATAATCCATTATTGTTAGTAACTTGTAATTCTCTCTTTGTGTCTTCACTAATTCTTAAAGATTCCCTGATCGAGATAATTGAACTGCATTCACTACAAGAAAAAAAGAGATTTACGACACATAAATTGCGACAGTTCCCACAAAACCGTCCTTATTCCTGAATTGCGACAGTTGTCACGACGGTTAGGCTCAACCGTCGTAGATTTTCAAGCATTATGAGTCACTTTCTCCTAAGTTCAACCATCTTTCTCTCTTCGCCTATTCAAATCGATGATGAGCCACTTCGCAACGCCTCCACACGCCCTCAGAATCTTTCAATCTCTGCTCATCTCGCTCAAATAGAGAATCGAAATAAAGGGAGAAATAGAGAAGGTAAATGGAAAGGAATTAAGCTACAATGAATTTGTTGAAAGATAATCTATTTGCAAAAATGTTTCTCAAGTAGTTTTTTTCTACACTTACATTACATTTTTTGTATTGTAATAACTTCTCTATTTTTGCACTAATTCAATAAAAAATTTAATATAATTTCGAGTTTTGCAAAAAAAAATGTTGATTTTTTTATATCTCATCTCACACGACAAAAGGAAAAGGAAGGAGTAAACAGCATCACGTGCGTTGTCCATACTCTCTCTCTCTATCAACCCGTCCCACCAATACAGCGAGATCCCCTTCGACACACCGGTATGTAAATGTAACCCACTCTGAATCCTAGACCAAAAATAAAATTTTAAAAAATAAAAAAAATAATAGCTTACAATTTCAAGGTTTTGTTTCGAACGCAGTATAATCCGATTCCGGTTTCCATGGAAACAATCTCAAAGATCTAGCTTCTAGCAGACGATTTTTTTTTTTGCCGATGGCGATCCTCTATGCCTTGGTTGCCAGAGGCACGGTGGTTCTGGCGGAGTTCAGTGCCGTCACCGGCAACACAGGCGCCGTCGCTCGTCGGTTACTCGAGAAGCTTCCTACCGAATCGGATTCCAGACTTTGCTTCTCTCAAGATAGATATATCTTCCACATACTCCGATCCGATGGCCTCGCGTACCTTTGTATGGCCAACGACACCTTCGGAAGTGAGTAGCTCGCCGTTCTTTTGTTTTCTTGATTTATTGTTTTTGACCTAATTGCTTTAATATCCAATTCTAATGTTTGTGCTGAAAAAATGATTATGGAAGGATCAGTATTCTTTCTAGAATGAAGATATGGTTTACTTGGAGTGGTTTTGGTTAGTTTCTTTTGTTTAAACTTATAATGATTATATGATTGTTATATATTGAAAATGAACTGTGTTGGTGTGGTGAAATTGAAAAAAAAAGGTGTGATTGAAGTCTGCATCATTGTTTATGTGTTGTTAGTTAGTTCATCTATTAAGAGATTCAATTGTGTTGCGGAGAGGTGTTCTTCAGAGGTTTTTCTGGCTTCTGTTGAGTGTTTGGAACTGATCAGGCTTGATACTGCAAATTATGCAACCGCGTTAGAAGCAGAATCAAACAGAGGCTTCATTCAATTGGCATCTGAGGAACATGGTGTGGCACCGTGTCTGATGCTGTCATTGCTTTTGAATGACACTTTTCCGTAAGGTAAAAGGGAGAAGAACAAACCAGTGATGCTAACTGGATTAATGGACAATCATTGGAAGGCTTGCACTGATTGGATTAACCCTAATGGAAAACCTAATCTCCAATTTTTCTCCACTCATTTTGGTTCCTCCAAAGTTCAGGTTGATAAATTGTTACTTCTAAGTTAATTTCCTTAAAATCAATATTTAACATTGGTTGTTGGATATAATTTGTTGGTGATTATTGGTGATTGTAATTTGTAGTTACACTCAAACTTTGTAAGATTGAGATTCCTTTAACTCATTTGAAAATTTGAAATGTTGATGCTATCAGCTGATTGAAATTTTGGTCATGAAAAGGTTGCAGACTGTGATACCAGAGATTTTACTGATCAAAAAAGGGAGGACATGTTGGTTTCCGATTTCGTTCGACTTTGCTTTAAATATGAAGGTTCTGCAGTTCAGTGCAGTAATCAAATTGGTGTAAGTAATGGTGACTCTGCATCTTTACCGTATTTGAAGGATTGGCATTTTGTGAAGGTATCATTTTTGGCTTTTCATCACTTTATCATTCATTGTTGTACATTTGTAGTGCCTTTTCATAATTTACTTTGAAGTCTGCCCCTGTCAACCTAGATAATCCTCTTGTTGCATTAGAGTTATCATATGTTATGTTATACTACAGATGATGATTTACTAAGTAATTTCTTTTTCTAACTATTGCAGGAGTATCCTGATTACGTACCATACATCACTCCGATGTTCTTTTGTGATGATTGGCTCAACTTGTATCTCGATAACTTTAGAATGAATACTTATTCCGACAGAGACCAGCAAAATAAGGAAATATGTTGCTCTGACTATCGTTTTGTTTACATGGGAGTAAAAGGTGTGATTTTAGTTGGGAAGAAATCTTGAAATGACCATGAATCTCAGATGATTCTGCACTTTTCTATGCGAAGAGATGAGCAATCCAACAGTAACTTCTTACTTTCACTTCTTCTGGCAGGATCTTGGACTCCTCTACATGCTGATGTTTTCAGAGCAGCTCCGAAGGCTCTTCAAATTGATGAAGATGGTGAGAAAATCAGATAGCAATCTCTTCAGAAACTTAGGTACGAATACCTCACTTTCTCACTTTGAATTCACATTTCATTGGTAATTCATCTTCTTCAAATCTCTTCCACGAATTTGCTTCTTGTTTTTACTACAGTGTTATATGGAATTATTGTCCTGTGTGATTTGAAAATCATTGAACATGATGATGATGCAGTTTTGATGAAGTATGCGTGATGTTGATTATCGTTGTTGAGAAGCCGATTCGGACTTGTTGATGAAAATGATTTTGTGTAGAGAAGCAGTTAGAGAGTGAGTTTTGGAGAGATGAAGTTCTGAGAAGAGTTTCGGATGTGTGCAGAACGAATTGTTGAAGTTTTAGAAGTGAAATCGTTGAAGACTCATAGAAGATTTTTTGTAATTCTCTCAAGTTGTAGCAAACCAATGTAAATATTAAAATGAAATTTGGCCTTTGATGATATTTGAATTTTTCTTGTTTATTAGTAAAATTTGCACTTCTTTTTACCTTTGATCACATTTTTTTGATATTATTGATGATTATTTGATATTAAATGTTTTTATTGTAATTAACTTTATTATGTTGAAAAGTGATAGAAAATAAAATAAAAATACTATAAACAAAAAAATATTAAAGTAAATAATAATTTAAATATAATAGTAAAATATTATAGTAAAATAATATTATATTTAAAATTATTTTACTAAATAATAATTTAAATAAAAATATTATTTGAAATTTATAAATCAGATTACGACGGTTAAAACCGCCGCAATTTCTAACCTACGGCGGTAGAATAACCGTCGCAAACAACAACAAAAACAAAAAATAAAGTCAAATTCACGACGGTATATAACCGTCGCTATCTGTTGTGCGTGACCGTTTTTGCAACCGTCGCGAAATAGGCTGGGGACGCACGATTCTGCGACGGTACTTCTACCGTCGTAGATTGTAAATTGCGACGGTTTTAACCGTCGTAATCAGCCAAAATAACCGTCCCAATCTATCATTTTTCTTGTAGTGATTCTGATAATTCCAATCAGGACAACTTAAACTCCAAGTAATCCAATAACTCTGTAATCTTGTAACCTTGCAACTGTACTCCAATCAAAACACGCACTGTGTATTCCAATAAATAAGCAAAATGTTTATTCCCTAAATGAACAAATGTTTATTCCAATAACTTGGACCAAGCAAACAATGCCTTTTTCCAGTAAATTTGAGAGAGTATGAAAACATGTAAAAATCAATTGAATTTCTGAGAACTCAATTTCTTCTGAGAAATGCGAGAAAAACCCTAATTCCCGATTTACTGCCATAGGAGAAAATTTGTCTGATCGATTCCTGAGCGAGTCTTGTAGATTTGAGAAAACCCTAGGGTTGTGCTTTTCTATGAAAAATGGGAGGGCAAATTTTGGGGTACAACAGGTACAGATGTGCGTGGACTACAGAGACCTGAACATGGCAAGCCCCAAGGATGACTTCCCGTTTCCCCATATTGATGTTTTGGTTGACAACACCGCACAACATAAAATCTTCTCCTTCATGGATGATTTCTCTGGCTATAACCAGATCAAGATGGCTCCTGAAGACATGGAGAATACAACCTTCGTCACACAGTGGGGCACCTTCTGTTACAAGGTGATGCCTTTTGGGCTGAAGAATGCCGAGGCAACTTATCAGCGAGCCATGGTCGTCTTGTTCCATGATATGATTCACCATGAGATAGAGGTTTATGTTGATGATATGATAGCTAGATCTCAAACCGAGAAAGAACACCTTGATCATCTGCAAAAGTTGTTCGACAAGTTGAAGACATACAAGCTGAGGTTAAATCCGAACAAGTGCACCTTTGGGGTAAGGTCTAGTAAGCTTCAGGGGTTCATCTTCAGTGACAAAGGTGTTCAGGTAGACCCCACAAAGGTAAAGGCCATACAAGAGATGTTGGCTCCCCGTACTGAGAAGGAAGATAGAGCTTTCTTGGGACACTTAAATTATATTTTCAGGTTCATTTCACATTTGACTACTACTTGTGAGCCAATCTTTAAGCTCTTGAAGAAAGATCAAGTGGTAAAATGGAATGATAAATGCCAGACTGCTTTCGAAAGGATCAAGGAATACCTTCAAGAACCACCAATTTTGATTCCTTCGGTTAAAGGAAGACCTTTGATATTGTACTTAATAGTGCTAGACAATTCAATGGGGTGTGTGCTGGGGCAGCATGACGAGTCTGGTCGAAAAGAGCACGCAATATACTACCTTAGCAAAAAGTTTACCGACTATGAGATAAGATACTCACTGCTCAAGAAAACTTTTTGCGCTTTGGCATGGGCTTCTCGCCGACTAAGACAGTATATACTGACCCACACTACTTTGTTGATATCTAAGATGGACCCAATCAAGTACATCTTCGAGAAGCCCGCTCTCTCTGGAAGGATGGCAAGATGGAAGATGATCTTAACTGAATATGATATTCAATATAGAACCCAGAAAGCAATTAAGGGAAGTGTATTGGCTGATCATTTGGCTCATCAGGCCATGGATGACTACGAGTCCATGAATTTTGAGTTCCCAGATGAGAATAGTATGCTGGTGACTGACTATGAACAACTTGGACCAAATGAAGTACCTGAAGAAGGATCCCGATGGACTATGGTTTTTGATGGAGCTTCGAACACCCTCGGTAATGGTATTGGCGCCGTAATCATATCTCCTGAGAGTTATCATACTCCTTTCACTGCCCGACTATGTTTCAACTGCACTAACAACATGGCGGAGTATGAAGCCTGTATCATGGGTCTCAAGGCTTCTATCGGTCTCAGGATAAAGTTCTTAAATGTCTTCGGGGATTCAGCCTTGGTGATAAGTCAGATCAAAGGCGAATGGGATACGAAGCATCTGAATCTCATCTTGTACAAAGAGCACGTGCTGACATTGCTCCCATATTTTAAGGAGGTAACCTTTGGACATTTCCCACGAGAGGAGAATCAGTTAGCGGACGCGCTAGCTACAATGTCTTCTATGTTCAAGGTCATGTGGGACAATGAAGCTCCCTGAATCACCATTGAGAGGTTGGATGAGCCAGCACACTGCTGTGAGATTGATACTGAAGAAGTAGCAGATAAACCTTGGTTTCACTAAGTAAAAAGGTATCTCGAGACTCAAGAGTACCCCGAAGGGGCATCTGTCAATGATAAGAAGTTTCTGAGAAGGTTCGTCGCGAAGTTCATACTCAGTAATGGAATCCTCTACAATCACAATCATGACTCTACCTTACTGCGGTGTGTAGACAAGAGCGAAGCAGAAAGGTTTATGAAATATTTACATGAAGGTACCTTCGGAACCCATTCCAATGGACACACCATGGCTAAGAAGATCCTACGGGTAGGATACTACTGGTCCACTATGGAAGCAGATTGTTATCAGCACTCCCTAACTTGTCATAAGTGCCAAATCTATACTGATAAGGTGCATGTGCCTCTGGTTCCCTTGAATGTCTTGGAGGCTCCTTGGCCCTTTGCAATGTGGGGCATTGACATGATTAGAGAAATCATACCTACCGCTTCCAATGGGTATCGCTTTATCATGGTGGGCATTGATTACTTCACAAAGTGGGTTGAGGCTGCCTCATTTGCTACCGTTACCAAGAATGTCGTGGTGCAGTTTATCAGGCATAACCTGATCTATCGGTATGGTATGCCAGAGAGAATTATCACGAACAATGGTACCAATCTCAATAACACGATGATCACCAAACTCTGTAAGCAATTCAAGATACAACATCATAAATATTCTCCCTACTGGCCAAAGATGAATGGCGTTGTTGAAGCGGCTAACAAGAACATTAAAAGGAATATATAGAAGATGACGGTGACATACAAAGACTGACACGAGATGTTACCATTTTCTCTTCATGGGTACCGTATCTCAGCACGGACGTCAACATGGGCAACACCCTACTCTCTGGTATATGGCATGGAGGCAGTCCTACCCATTGAGGTCCAGATCCCTTCTTTGAGGATTACGAAAGATGCGGGTTTGAACGAAGACAAATGGATCCAGACTCGACTTGATCAACTGAATCTGATCAATGAGAAGAGACTTATTGTTGTCTGTCATGGTCAAATGTATCAAAAATGGATGATCAAGGCTTTCAATAAAAAAGTCAGACGCCAAGAGTATCAAGTTGGGGATCTAGTGAACAAGCGCATCATACTTCCGCAAGGTGATCCCAGGGGAAAATTGACTCCCACATACGAAGGGCCATTTGTGATTAAAAACATTTTCTCGGGTGGAGCCATGATTCTAACCACCATGGACGGTGACGACCTTCCTCACCCTGTCAATGCGGACATATTGAAAAGATACTACGCGTGATTAAAGACCTTCTAGGTTGACTGGCCTAGGAAAAAATAAGGGCTTCACGGCGAACCAAAAGGGTTCGGGAAAAAATAAGGGATGAAAACGAAAAAATCTATACACCCGGTAAGTCGAAAACCTGAAAAGGAGGCTTGGGCAAAAAGGGGTATCCCGGTGGACTGAAAACCTGAAAGGGCGGTCCAGGAAAAAGTTAGGGGTTTAAAGCATATCACTATGTCCCATGGGATCACCTTGCGACCAGACCTCGGTATCAAATGTCAAGCTCGAACAGCACCAATCAATCTAATCAGCTTCGAACAAGTAGCAAAGTGACGAGACGCTTGAAGACATAGCGACAATTGAAGAATTGAAACTTAGTGGGGTTGTTGCACATAGCTGTTTTCTTTTTGTTGTATACGATATTGTATAGTTTTCATTTTCACGGCGGCGTTCTCTTACTAGAGGGTCAGCTTCCTTGTACAAAAACACCTGTTATAGGCCAACTTCGAAAATTAATACAAGTCATTTTTTATAAAACCATTTGTTTTTCATTTCCTATTTTGTTTTGCAAAAACGTCCAATGATTTATTCTTGACATATGCATTTGAATAAGATTGATGTTCATAAATGTTTGTATAGGAAACAGAAAGATAATTGCTCGTAACTTAAGAAACAGGGGCAAAAAACTAAAAATGTCAAACTTGACAGTTACTCTATCCAGCAGGTACCGAGGCAGAGACAACTTTGAAACAAAGTTATCAGTATATACGACCCCGTAACGTCTACACTCCCCATAGAGTAGAGGCAACCAAAGCTTTGACATCGTTTTCCCCAAACATGAAGTACTTTCCCCAGATGAATTTCATAATCACAAGCGGGTCATAAAGTTTTCTCCCGAACCGATTTTATTTCTCTGAATACAGAAGCTCAATCCCCAAAAAAGTTTATCCCTTTAGCTACGGAAGTTCACCTTCTAACATAATTATTCCCCTGCAGAGTTATTCTACACCAGAGTCTCTCCCCATCAGCATATCCGTGAACAAGGAGCAAATCTCCAGCATAGTCATCTTCGTTCACCATCCCCAGCGGAAGTAGAAGAACCACGGTTTTCTACAACAGTCAGGAATTCTATACTCTCCAGCAGTAGTCAGGGATTTATTTTCCCAGACTCGGATATGTCACAATAGCATCCCATGTTCATACATCATGACATACGCATACAACATAATCTCATTTATTTGGAGAACATCATCCCACCATGAATTTCATGCATCGCATACAATTAACCCTGTTATCTTTTCAGGAAAGACAATTGTCATCGATAATCCAAGCAGTTATACATGTCATATCTACAGACAGCTAATGGAAAATCAGTTCCTGAAACCAAACGGGTCAACTAATCTACATGATCAAGAATAATAAGCCCTACTATCCAGGTTTTCATCTTGAAGTAACCCTACTATCCAGGTTCCTTCCCATAAGCCCTACTATCCAGGCTTTCATCTTGAAGTAACCCTACTATCCAGGTTCCTTCCCATAAGCCCTACTATCCAGGCTTTCATTTCGAAGTAACCCTACGACCCAGGTTCCTTTTCATATCCCTACTATGCAGGCTTTCATTTTGAAGTAACCCTACGACCCAGGTTCCTTCTCATAGCCCTACTATCCAGGCTTTCATTTTGAAGTAACCCTACGACCCAAGTTCCTTCTCATAGCCCTACTATCCAGGCTTTCATCTTGAGGTAACCCTACTATCCAGGTTCCTTCCCATAAGCCCTACTATCCATGCTTTCATTTCTAAGTAACCCTACGACCCAGGTTCCTTACCATAAGCCCTACTATCCAAGCTTTTGTTTAGAAGTAACCCTATGACCCATGTTCCTTCTCATAGCCCTACTATCCAGGCTTTCATTTCGAAGTAACCCTATGACCCAGGTTCCTTCTCATAGCCCTACTATCCAGGCTTTCATCTTGAGGTAACCCTACTATCCAGGTTCCTTCCCATAAGCCCTACTATCCAGGCTTTCCTCTCGAAGTAACCCTACGACCCAGGTTCCATCTAATAGCCCTGCTATCCAGGCTTTCATTTCGAAGCAACCCTACTATCCAGGTTCCTTCTCTCTTATCCCCAGACAATAATTTACCACACTGTAAGACCTGGACCCGACTAGATACGATCGATTTCACATCTCCTTAGTAAGTCGTCGTGCAGCCTGGACCCTGACCAGATATGCAGCTTACTCCCACCTCCTCAATCAGAGTTAATTCCCCAGTAGAGTAATGGATAACCGAAGCTCCTATACTCTATTTCCCCAGACATAAGTCAACATTCCCCAACGAAGTCCTCCTCAACGGCAGGTACAGGAATTCTCGCAAAGGAATCTCTTATGCAACCGATATCTTATCTGGATGACATCTTTAAGCCCATCTCCGATGATTCTCTGTCGACTACCAAATGGCATATGTAATCCCATTACCGATATCACCAATCAGTATTACTTCATGTGAGTGCAAACTTCTGGACACTCTAGTGTTCAATCATCTTCCACCTTCAGATCACGAAAGGCAGACAAGCCAATCTGCATCCTCAGGTTTAAGAAGATTGAACAGGGGAAGCTATTGTACCCCAAAATTTCCCCTCTCATTTTACTCAAAACACGCTCATTGAAGTCCTCAACTTGCTCAAGGATGCCTAAGGATTGACCAGACAAATCCTCTTCCTAAGACTATGAGCCTCAAACTAGGGTTTCCATTTTCATCAAGATGTTTGAGTTTCAAGGTCCCAAGTGATTTCCATTTCCCTAATATATTCTCAAGATCATTCATGCCAAGTTTCATTCCTTGCACAAGAAGTTTGCTCAGTCAACTGCTCAAATGCCTGAAAATCAACTATACTAGGTCAGAAGTCAACTGTGACCCTCATGCAGTCAAACTCCAATATTTTTGGTCAACATCAATATTTTGAATTAACATCCATCATTTGATCAAGGGTTGATCATGATTCCTCAAGGAATGCCCCAAATTCATCAAAACTCAAAAGTTGCTAAATTAGGGTTTCTATAGGAAAAGTCAACCAAATTTTGACCAGGCATAACTTTCTTATACTTTATCAGAAATTTCCCATCCAAGGCTCATTGTGAAGAGGATGCAATTCCCTACAACTCATATTCATCCTTAAAGTTCAAAAAATGTACTCATGAAAATATATGAATTCAGACATTATAGGTCATTCCAAAAAGTCAAGAAAAACACCTTTTGGGTCAAAGCTTCTTACATGAACATGGAAAATCCAATTGAGGTGAAACCAAAAGGGTTGTTTATAGGAAATTCTAAGCTTTCTAAAATTCCAAGAACACCATCTTAGGGTCAAAATTGAGAGAGATATGCATTGTCAAAGTTGGCCATTTTTGGAAATTTGAACAAAGTCAACCATGGCCAAAATGCATCTTTCTTTAAATGGGCCCAACTTTTTATGCTTGCATCATGTTCCTAACATGGTCCACGACCCATAAACCACTCCATGTATCATTTGCTTATTTATTTGGTTTTTTTTATTTTTAATAATTTAAAATCCAAATTAAATCAAATAAATGATATAAAATTATTTTGGGATGATTTTGCATTAAATAATGAGAACACGGGCTGTATGATAGCAAGCAAATCGTGAAAGGGTTGATTGGATTGAAAATGGCATGATTTGGCCAATTTCGGAAACAAAGAATATCACTTGAAAATCAAATATCTTGCTCATCAATTTCCAAGATTTAATCCAAAATTGTTAACCTATTTGATTCACATACATATAACAGAGCATGTTGAACCCTAAGGACAAGATAGACAGAGGCTCAACTTGCTGAAAAGAGAAAAACAAAGTTTCAAATTTCCAAAGAAAAGTGGAGATCGAATTTCATCCTACAGGCCAATTCAAGGAATTTTGGATCATCAGTGATCATCCACGAAGGTCATTGAAGTTATTCCAATCATTCTCAAGTCACAAAACATCCAGAATCGTAAGATACGAGATTCAATTTTTCCAATTTTTCTTGATTTTCGATTACATGCATACGTGCGTTTTCAATGAAATTTAATCATGTAGTTTTGTTTATTATCGAGTTTCGATGCTTTCTGAATTATTTGATTGAGTTTTAAGTGCAGGAATCAAAGGATACCATGGCTAGGGTTCCAAGCTTTAAATCAGGGCTTTCTGATTTAGACATAATTGGGACAAACCAATGCCATCATCATGTTCAGGGGACCAAAATGAGTTGATTCATAGACTCGTCGTTAATTTATATTGCATATTTTGAGGTTTTGATTTTTGCAAGGGCTTTAGTGACGCTTCATCTGTTGCTATAGGCTATAGAAACGGATGTAGTCCGTAGGTAAAAGTGTGGCCAGAAACAACAGTTATTGGGAAGAAGACAATTAGGTGGCAGAATCCCATTGGGTAATTTGAATCACGCGCGTGTTTTTGGGAAGACCACTTTGCTTGCTTTATGTTTTATTTATCTTATCATATCAATGAATGAACAAGCTAGCTTAGTTGGTCAAGGAGGAGAGGTATAAAGCTAACGTCCTGGGTTCGATCCCAAGCATGAGCTTCTGTTTTTTTTTTCATTATTTCTTTACAGGATCCCATGTGCCTCCCACCCAGCGCGCTCGTCCTACAGCCCAGGATCTGGCCATTAGATCCATCCTCGAATAGATCTGGCTCTCATGCAAGCAAGGTCTATGGTGCACCCTCAAGCGTAGCCCTCATTGAATCAGGCGAGGCTAATGGACCTGTGGGATTTGGGCTTTGCAAAAATCGGTAATACACCCCCCCTGATCACTACTTCATAGCAGGCCCATTTCTTTTTTCTTTTGATTTCATTTAAGTTTTAATTGCTTTAATATTTTTACAAAAAAACAAAAATCATTTTTTTATTAAATAAAAAAATCACAAAAATATATTTAGGTGTTTATAATTAAAATTAATTTTTGAAAATTAATTTTTTTAATTATTTCAACATTGTTTATTTTGTTAAATAAAATTAACTAGAAATTAAGTTTAATATGCAATTTAATTATTTTCTCAATAAAAAAATACACAAAAATATTTTTTAATTAATTAGATTATTTAGGCTTCTAATTTATTCCCGTATTTAATTTGTCTTGCGCGCATTTACTTATTTATAATTCCAATTATTGTGACTGTTTCGAGGTTTGTAATAGTTTTCAATTAGGGTTTATTTTACCACTTTTTACTTACTGTTTAATCCCCAAGTTTTGGTTATGTAACCCCTTTCTCGAGGCCTTGTAATAGTTAGGACTTTAATTTCTCGCACTTTACTTTCCGCTATTATAAACTGCTAGATGTATGGATGATAGGATTGTATGCGAAAGACAAATGAAATTAAAACGGTAGATAACCCTAATTGTACAAAGATAAATAAACTGAAAAATAGCACATGCACATTGTTGTACCCCAAAATTTTCCATCCCATTTCATCAATATTTTCTCACCACAAGACCCTTGGAGCTCAAGGTCAAATTGGGTTTGCTCTGCTCAAGACTCCTCCTTGCACTGTTGACCCAAATTAGGGTTTGAGTTTGCACAAAGTTGTTGTGACATAAAAGGCCCAAAGTGAATTTCATGCTTCATGTTGGACTCACAAGTTTATCCATGCCAAGTTTCAAGTCTTGATTCCAATCTTTGCCCAGTCAATTGGACAGTTGACCTAAAAAATCAGTTGTATTAGAGGAAAAGTCAACTGTGGCCAATTGATAGTCAAACCTCATGAAATTTTACCCACATCAACATATTGAACTCATATGAACCATTTGGTCAAGTTTGAATCACAATTCCACAAGAAATTTGATCAAATCACCAAAAGGGCAAAATGGTCATTTTTAGGGTTTTGACTGCACAAAGGCAATTTTTGACTGTTTGACCTAACCAATGGAAAACCAAGCTCACATATGGACTCAAGAACTCAATGGAATTGTCTTTATCCATTCAACAAGTTCAAAAGATCCCAAATGCACAGGATTGACAGATGAATTTTCCAGTCAACTGATCAAATTTAACTGTATACTGAAAAGTCAAACTTTGACTTTTTGGCCAAAATCAAGTGCCAAGATTCATTTTTCATCAAGACATGTCAAATTATGAAACTTGTTCATCAAGAAACCCAAAATTGCAAATTAGGGTTTAGAATGAGAAAATTGCATAACTTAGAATTTTTCTAAGTTATGAAACTTCCTTATTTTTTCCTAACTTTGTCCCATTTTTTCATCAAGATACAATTGGATTCAAGAAAAACTTAACACATGAAAGTTGTAGTCCATTACAAAATCTACAACTTTGATTCACAAAGTTTCCTCAAAAGAAGCTTGTAGCTCAAGTTATGATTTTTGGAATAAGGGTGCAAAACACTCTTAACTTAGAAAATTTTTGACCTATTCTAGGCAGGATTTTTGTCCAACTTCATGGCCACTTTTCACATGCTTCCACTTGGAATTTAAATTTGCATTACAAAGATGGATTGTAGTACACATTCCAAGCTTTCCAAGTTGTCCAATAACTTCTCAAACACCCTTGTGGTTAGGGAGAATCGAATTTGCAAAGATGGGCAAAAGTCACTTTGTTCATAGCCAAATACATGTTCATAACCTTGGAATTTTCAACTCAGCATTGTTTAGGCTAGTTTACAGGCCTCTAATCCTCTTCACACTCAATAATTAAATGCATATCCTTTCTGTTAGAGTGTTATTTTGCTCATTTGGACAATACACACAAAATCAATCCTTAAGTAGAAAAAGCAATTTTGCCATTTTGGAAAAGTAAGGCGTTATGTCAAATTCTGAATCTTTGTAGTACAGGCCATATCTTTGAGGCACAAGTTTGTGGACAAATCCCACTGATCAAGAACAAAGTGTGCATCATGCTTGAGGGACCTGCATTGGCCTATAACCCAACTTGACTATCTTTGCTTACTTGAGAAGAAAACTTAAAAACTCACTACAATCTCTCATTCTTTTAAGAACCAGCCAAAGCAAACTTTGCAAACACTTTTCACATGACCTAACTGACCTAAAACACGAATCCACCACAGCTCAAACCTTCTCATTCATCAAAACACCATTTTCTGCAAGAAACAGGGCATTTCTGCAGTTTGACTTGGCCAGCATCATTCACTTGTGCATTTTTGCCCAAACAAGTTCCAATACGCTCCCTACCATCCATTGAAGCTATCCCAAGCCTTAGATACAAGCTGTAACATCCATAGCCAAGTTTGCCATTTTCACTTTTCAGTTTTGCAGGTTGACTTCCATAGCTTGATTCAGAGAGATTCAAAGCAAGCTAAGCATAGGGGAAGCATCCTTGGACTTCAGGCAAGCTGTACCAACGTTCAAACTCCATTGAAGATACCTCCATTGCTGTACACGACTCAAGCTGAACAGGTAAAAATTTGAACTTCTATCTCTCTATCCAGGCATAGTTAGGCTTAAGTTTGTGAAGAAAGCATGTCCTACTCATAGCCCTGAAGCCATCCATGTAGTTAATTTTCATTTATATTGTGTGTGCCATGAGAATTTTGGACCTGAACATGGAAGAAAACTTAGGTCAGAAATTGGGGATGGAGAAATTCTCCCTCGTTTCTGAGAGTTAGAACAACTTTTTTATATGTTTGAAATCGTGACTTGATGCTCTACATTATTGATGTTGTAAGTTTTTGTTAAAAGTCAAAGAATCAAGAGATAGCAGATGGAGAAGGAAACGCGCGTTTTTCTGTTTGAATATTGCTGAAGGTTGAAGACAAAGTTGACTTGGGCTGGGCCTGAGTCAACCTGTTTTTTGCACCCCTTTTTTCATTTTGCACCCCCCTGGCCCATTGTGTGATTTTTTAATCATTTTTGATTTTTTCTTTTTGATTCTGACTTATTATTTTTTGCTCAAATATAAAAAATATTAAAAATATTTTTTCACCCATTTTTGCATTTATTTGACATTTATTTATTTTATTTAGCTTATACATATAAATAAATATATATATACTTTTCTTCAAAACCCTAGAAAATAATACAAAAAATATATTTTTAGTTATTATTTTTTTATTTACATTTTGGAAACATTTTCTAAAAAATATACTTTTTTGTAAATAATTAATATTTCATTTTTTTTGTATATATTTAGTATATTTAATAAATAATATAAATACTTATACACATTTTATTAAATATTTAGGACAAAAATACAAAAATAATACATTTTTATTTTTATTAATATTTGACATCAAAAAATACTTTTTTACAATATACTTCTCTTTTATTTATTTTTTATAAATAAAATACATAAATATTGTATATAATTAGTAAATAATTACTATTTATTAAAAATTTGGGTTTTGCCCTAAAAACACAAAAATACTCCAAATTGATCTTTTTCTATTTTGTTTACATTTCAAACATGAAAACTTTTACATACATAAAAGGCCATTTTTGTGCATAATACATTTCATTTTGATATTTATTTATATTATAAATATTGCACATTTAAATACTTGTATATTCGATATGGATGTAATAGCCTAGATTTAAATTTCTTGTCAAATACCCCCATTCAAACATTTGTACCCCCATCCCCATAATCATGTTGTAATAATCTAGGGCTTTAAAATTCCGCATTTAAAAGCTTTCTAATTATGCCATGATAGACCTAGGGTTTGTATGCAAAAAATCAAATAACAAATAGCTTGACCTAATTCAAAGACAAAAAGCATGAAAATGGACAACACCAATCACACTTGCACCCTTAGGGTTACTCCACTTGTTGCATTCAAAAAAGGGCCATGCTTGCATGTTGAGTTTCTTTGGCAAAACAAAAACAATTCAAATGATCATAGTCCCTCGATGACGCTTTCTCAAGTTGCCTAAAAATGATCAAGTCCCTTAAAAGGAAAATTTCCAAAGACACTTGGAACCATTGCATTCATGGTCTATACGATGACCCACGCCCGTCCCGTTAACATCCTAACACAAGATTGTCCACCAAATACAATGGTGGAACAATACTGTTAAAAGGGTTAAAACATAGGAAAAATCTTTGAGTAAATTTAGGGGTAGACAACTCTTAGTTACTTGATCAAACTTGCAAAACACACTTGCCTACTTTTAAAACACACTCCACAACACAATTTCAAAACAACTTTCAAAACCTTGAAACAGCTTTTCAAAAAGACAAACACCTTTTGTAAAACGTTCGAGTAAAGAATTATTACAAGGGTTGCCAAGACAAAGGCATCTTTTTCAAAACATTTTCAGAACCACACACAAAGCACCATTTCAAACAATTGAAAAGCAAAGGCAAGTGATCTAAGCAAGTAACTAAGAGCCCATGGATAACCATGAATAGAAAGGGTGTTAATACCTTCCCTTTCTATAATCTACTCCCCGAACCCAAGAAAACATCTCAAAGGGTTTTGCTGTGCTTTTTAACCTTTCCTTAGGATAAAATAAAAAGTCGGTGGCGACTCTTGCTAAACCTAAACATTTGCGAAAACAAACGCAAAACCTCAAGTCAGTTCTCCCACCGTATCACAGAACTGGAGACTCTGCTGGGGACAAATTTAAAAGTGGAGTAACCTTAGGGCTTAGATCACCCTTTTGCATGACTAATTGTTTACTTTGATTGCTTTATATTTTGGTTCTCTTGTTTGGGCTTGAAATCCTACACCAGGATTTGGGGAAACATTCATAGATAGCAATACATTGTGGAAACTGTGCGGGGTATACCGACACGGTTGAAGCAATAACTATATTAGTGCGACATACTTGTGAGTACCGGTAACCCTTGAGTTCAATCAAGGAGAGTACGGGGCCGCTGAGTGATGTCACTAAGCACTAATGACCTAGAACCTTACTTGACCATCTTGGCCTTTTATTAGGGGTAGTGAGATGACCGGCTTTGGTGCAGTCCGAAGTTGGTAGATACTCGATACTACACTCATTGAGGGTTGTTTTCTTGGAATATTTTGGTCTCTAGTTAAGTGGCTAAACCAAAACAATGAACATGGAAAACAATCCAATGATATTGAGCTCCTTAGAACCCGGTTAATATTTATAGGACATGTTTTTAAGCCAACTTCACTCAAGAGGGTACTTACCTATGAAACCTCATGCAAGCCTGAAACTAGGCTTTTTGTGTGACTTTCTTGTACATATGTTTGTGCATACATCATGAACATCATAAAGCATCATATGCATCCACTAACCATTTCAAGGGTTTGGATCTTCATCTTTGTTCTTGTTTTGTAGGTCATGGAAATTCTTCGCAGGAAAACTATCCAAGTCAACCTTGTGAGAATCCCTCCTCAACTCAAGGAGCTTACATCCAGAATTCCAGAAAGCTCTCTCTTCAGTGAAAGACATGGTAGACTGCTCAGCCTAGTCAACACCAACATTGAAGAAGACATGGTGAAAGTGTTGTTCCAGTTCTTTGACCCCCTTCACCACTGTTTCACATTCCCCGACTACCAGTTGGTGCCTACTTTGGAGGAATTTTCTCAACTCCTAGGAATTCCTATTCTTAATCAACTACCTTTCAACGGTAAGGAAAAAGAACCAAAGCCTGAAGATGTTGCTCAAACACTACACTTGCAACCATCTGACATCAAGGGGCATTGGGAGACTAGAAGTGGTGTCAAAGGCTTCTTGGCAAAATTCTTGTTTGAGAAGGCACAAGAGTGTTGGAATTCCTTGGATCTACAAGCCTTTGAAGAAATTATGGCACTCCTCATTTATGGGTTGGTCTTGTTCCCAAATCCTGACCAACTTATAGATGTCAACGCTGTCAAGATTTTCATGTCAAGGAATCCCATACCTACATTGCTTGGGGACATCCTCCACTCATTTTACACACGAACAATGAGGAAGAGAGGTGTTCTCATGTGCTGTACTCCTCTTTGAACACAACTTGAGTTTCCTCGATCTGTTCCATTGCTTTTTGTTGATGGGCCCTTGTTTGATATGGAGGCCAAAGAGGTGGAGGTCTTCTTTTACCAATGGCTTAATTGGAGATATTTTTAAAGAAAATGAGTTTTGATGTGACATGCAGGTGTTTATAAATGCAGTATGTGAATGGATATGCATGATTATGAAATGATTTCTTGTTTTAACTGTCTTATTCACTTGGGTATATGCTTGTATTTTTACTTATTATTTTATTTGGTGACTAGATTTAAAATAGACACGCCTTCGAGATAGGGAAACAAAATTCCTTTATTAAGAGTAACATAATCCATATATCGAAAAATATTACAAATTGACATCAAAACTTGTTTGCGTAAACATAATTAAAAAGGAACTAAATTTCCTAAGTGCGCCTGCGAATGTATGCTCTGAAGCCATCAACCATTGCTTGATAAAGCTGTAGAAAGTCTTCAACATCCTTCAGAAGAGGAACAATTACATTCTCTGCATCTTTTAAACTTCTAGGGATGTCCTCGATGAGATTTTTATCTAAGAAGACGAGCTTTTCATGTTTGTCCTTGTAGTACTTGTATTCCTGATAAAGATGTGGGATTATCCTATGGTTATCCCTTCCAGCTTGGGCGATCTTGGTATACTACTCTTCCAATACATCTTTTCACCCCTCATTTATGTGTAAAGCCTTCGTTGGATGAGGAAATCCTTTTGAAGATCATGCAACTCCAAACACACATGCTCATATTCTCGAGTTCTATGAGTCAAGAGTTTCTCTGCTTCTACCCTTTCAAGGCGTGCTTTGACCTCTGATTCCTGGTTGTCTTGAAGTTCGGTGGCGAGGTACTTTACTTTCTCTTCTTGATCTAGGGAAGACTGTGCCAAACTTTGGATCTGGGCTCTTAGATTTCCTTCTAGCACCTTCTTGTCATGTGTTGCTTTTTCATACCATCTAGTTAACCTCCCGATTTCAGCAGCGACCTCTTCTAACCTCTGGTTGTGAGAATCTAGGTTGAACGTTTCACTTAACAGCCCTTCAGTTGTACGCTTTCGTTTGAGACTTTATTTCTCCAATTCCTTTTGTCTTTTATCAATTTGCTCGTCCTTTAACTCAAGTATAAGTTGCATCTGTTTCTTTTCTCTGGTCAGATTGAGGAGATTGACTTCCAGTGCATCTTTCTCTTTTTGAGCTTGCTTTAAGGCACTTTTTAGATTGTCGACTTCTTCCAAAGATATAGGTGTTATCTTTGGGACCTCTGACATGTACTCTAGATCTATCTCGAATGGTAGCTTGATAATTCGTACCCTATCTTGGACCCACTTGGTGTAGGGTTCTCTTGCTATGGCATTCTTTCTTTCGGCCTTCCTCTTGTTAACCTTGTTCTAGGCTCAAATAACCTTGTTGAGTAACCCTTGGTCTTCTATACCCATATTATGGATGATAAATGGTCGGAGTTATTCGTCCGAAGGTTTGTCTTCCAAAGAATACCCTAGCTGTCGTAGGGCCAAAGTATGGTTGTAGTTAATACAGCCTCGCGATCCAATCAAAGGGACATTAGGGAAGTCCCCATAGCTAATAGTGATGTCACCAATATTTAACTTCCTTGCATACCATAAAATGGAGTTTGCAGTAAGAGATCTTAATTTCTGTGGCCACTCACATCTGGTCAATTCTGGGACCATATAGTCTTCCTTGTAAAGATGAGTCATGAACCAAGTATACAGAAGCGGGATGCAACAATTTAGCGTGCCTCTTCTCTTTCCATACATCATATGCAAAGTGTAATAAATGTCAGCAAGAAAGGCGCGAGTAGGATCCACATTAAAGACTTTCGCACCCCAAAATATGCTAATGGTCGCGGGGTCAACATAGTCCATAGTCCAAGGAAATAAAATTACACCAAATACCAACAGCCCTAAACAATCAACACAAGATTCTCACTCCTTATAATTAGCAAATTCTAGTGCCTTAGCTTCCAAGTATATCCGTTTGATTCCTTGTATTGGACCTTCTCTTTGATAATTCTGCACCAATTTAGGGTAGGGGATCCCTAGGCCTTTTGCCAAAGCTTTGACTTCAATAGTTTGTCCAATACCTACATATGCCTTTTCTTTGGAAAAATTCAGGATTCTGTCAAATTCTTCAAGAGCCGGTGCTAGCTGGAAGTCTTGGAAGGTGAAACATCTCAATTGAGGGTCATAAAATTGAATTAGGGAAAATACTGCATCCATTTGTACCTCTACTTTAGTCAAGTCAAGGGTATCCCCATAGCGGCGAGCGTACATCTTCAGAGCTCTCTCGGATAATTTACCCTTTATAGTTTTGATTTCAGAAAGGTCAGGCTTGTAGGCATTGACGCTGACAAGTTGTTTCCCTATGGTATCCATTTTTAAGACAGTCACCAAAAATCTTGATTTTGTTATCTTTTATTTTGTACTCTGAATAAAACAGATAAAAGAAACAAATGATGAACATGAGATATACATGAATGCATGAATGTATAAGTGTTGGATTGAGTAACGGGATTTTGTGACGGGTTTTTGTGATGTGTACCCCTATAAGGTAGGTTCCTTAGTCTTGACCTACAGTTGATCTACCCTGCCAAAAGGTGGCTTCCTTAAGGGTGTCATGAATAACACCAAAGGGGAAAGGCATACGGGCCTCCCTTAGGTGGAGCCTCTTTACGGACCGAAACTTTCGTCTCAAAGTCGTGAAAGGTCTCGTCATGAGATTTTGGGTTAAGGTCGTTAGAAAGAGTCATGGGTGACCTTCCAAAGTCCTACTCGTCAAGAGGATATCTCTCGATAAGTATTCCTTTTTCGGAAGTTCACCGACTCTAGGCGAAGTCATCACATAAACTCGCAGGGATGATGTACCCCCTAAGCTAATAGACGAACCTTCTTTTTAAGGTTTATTGAAAACATTTTTTGAGATAAAAACCCCGCCACATAACAAATATATGATAATAAGAGAGTTTGACAGTAAATAAATAAATGGGATGAAATAGATAAATGTGATGAAATAGATAAATGCAATAAATTAATAAAGAAAATAAAAATAAGAAACCCCAAAAAGAACCTAAACCTAGGGTTAAGGAGAGTCCCTAGCAGATTCACTAGCTGTAGCAACTGGATTTTAAATCAAGAGTTGCCACTATTAGTTTTTATCCTAGAGAAGGGAACCTAACAGAAAACCCTAATTCGCGGACAGAGATTCTAGGTTTCGGACTCAATTAGATGAAAGGAAGGTGTTAGTCACCTTTCATCCACCTTGTTCACAAGGATATTAAGCTCCAAGTTTAGGTTTGGGGTAAACAAGGTTTTAAGTTTTAATTAGCAAGACTCACCATTTTGGATCGTATGCCTATGTATCCTCTTATGAGGAATCAGAGTCTCAATTCGTAGTTCATATGGGTTGGTGTCTTTTAGGGGTTTGCGAACATATTTTGAATCACTTCGCACTCGGTCAGGAGTAGTGATTGTGGAGATTTTAACTGAGTGCAAAGTAAGCCAAAACTAGTTGAAACCTATTTGCAAAAAGACTATTGATTAGCTTAGTTTTATTGCGAAAAATAGTTTGAGATTTGTTTGTGTTTTTTAATTGTATTAGTTGCAAAAATCTTGATTAGTGCATGATAAAAAAAGATTTAATGCAATATATGAGAAAATAATATATGTACATGAGTTTTTTTTTTTTTGAGAAAATAATTTATATGCTAATATAATAAATAACAAACATATGATAATAAAAATAATATAAAAAATTAGTGAATAAAATGATATATAAAAAATATATAAAATATTAATGAAATTTAATACTACCCATAATAATAAATATTTATATCATAAGTAAATAAATAAGAAAAATAGAATTATATAAAAGAAAATATAAAAATAAGTAATTTCAAAGGGGGGGGGGGTGCATTTTCAATTATGAAGTAAAAGCAGGGGGTTATAATAGTATGTTGGGCTAGGCCAAGAATGGTCCAGCCAGAGGGGGTGTAACATTAGTTTTGTCTTGGTAATTTGGGTAAAGGAGAGTGTAAAAAACAACGGGCTAGGCCCAAACGCGGTTGAGAGGAGGTCTGAATGATCGCATGTGGCGAGGTGTATCGTACTTACGGTGAGACTTGGCCTATGGCCGTCTGATGCAAATCTAATGGATGAAATTGAGGGAGCATTTCAGTTATTGTAAGCGTGCATCTACTGGATTCAAACGAAATATAACTTGTTATCTTTTACATTTTCAATTCATTCATAGTTTCTTCTTTTACAGTTTCCACTTCCTCTTTCCCCAAACCCTTCTTCCCCAAATCTCCCAAACCCTAGCTTGTTCTAACCCTCCGGCGGCGCTACCGTAACCGCAAACACAAAACCGGCCACCCCAAAAACCTCACCAAATCAAACAATCAAAAGGCAACGAGAGCTAAGATGTTCTACCACTTTCGCGATTCCAAGATTCTGACTTTACAAGCTTCTTCCGATTTGGGTACTGACTCGTTCGCCTCTTCTTGTTTGCAGGTAACGATGGATTAAAGATGGTGGTAGACGGCATAAATGGCGGTGAAGCAAGGCGAACATAGGTGGTTCAAGGGAGATTAGGGTTTCCGATCTGGAAACTATAATCACCTTCTCTTATGGCTTTCAACGGTGCAAGCGGGTTTGCTCTTCTGCGTTTCGATTTCTTATCTCTAATTTTCGTCACAACATCCCTTCCTCTGTAAAAAAATCACCTCTGTTTATATAGTTTAGTTTTTTAGGGTTTCACGTTTTTGTCATTATAATTAGTATAAATTGGAGATGATTAGGGAATTAGAGATTCTAAATTTGTTGTAAATGATTTGATTCTGTAACGAGATTTTCTCACTATAATACACGATTCTCTAAACTTGAAGATTTTAGATTGTATTAGTAACTTCTGAAGATTTGCAGATTTTGTTTATTAGATTTGATTTAGTTTTCTGTAAATGATTTGATTTTTCTGTTGTAATTCCAGGTTTTGTAGAGATTTTCTGAATTTGTAATATATTGGATTTGCTGTATATTTGTTTCAAGATGCAACAACATTTTGATTTGGTATTAATGTTTCCATATTTGATTCAACTCTCTAGATTTGGTTATAGTCAGATTCAACGCAATTTCTACAGTGACTGTTTTTTTGATAGAATCAGACATAGATTTAGGTATCAATTGGAATAGTTGTTGTTTCCTAAAATTGGGCTTGAATTCTATTTTAGCCCAACTGTGTTATTATTTTTATCAATGCATTTTTTTTACTACTGGTCAAAATGGCCCTTTTACAACATGATCTTTTTTTAATAATAAAAGTGATTTTTAACAAAACAAGTTAAAAAAACCAAGTCTATTAGTA
This sequence comes from Vicia faba, assembly GCA_948472305.1. NCBI lineage: Eukaryota > Viridiplantae > Streptophyta > Magnoliopsida > Fabales > Fabaceae > Vicia > Vicia faba. Next base: position 419,166 of record CATIWC010000287.1, read on the forward strand.
GTAAAAAAATGTACCACGTTTTATTTCATAAAAAAAAGATATTATTTATTTTATTTATTAAAATAATAGTAAACAATTTTCTTTAATAATAATACCTCTTTTTTTTTTAGTCAGATTGTGCCTTATTTGGTCCAAACAGCAACCCAATAATTGTAAAAAAAACTTTTTAAGTGAACAATAAAACGTTAGTGGGCCTGATTTAAAAACTTAATGAACCTATAATTTATAACCATACTCCCTTTGTTGCTATGTAATGCCCAAAAAATGGGCCCTCTAAGATGGGCTTGTAAATTGCAATCTCACATCCTCCTATTTTTACTAAAATCAACCTAACCTAAATAAGCTTATACAATTTAAACTCGAGCGGACTTAATTTAATTTCAACCTCCCATTTACTAGCAACTATTTAATAATTTAGAACTCTATAGTTACTCCAATTATTTCCATTTACGAATCGCATGGGCCAATGGCCAACATGCCTTGCGAATGGATTCACGGATACATGAGTCTTTCTGATTCAAATAGCCCCATTCTCCTGAATTAAAACACCCTTGGTTGACTTAAATATTAAGAATGGGCCATTAGATATTGATGTACCATCCTTAGTTAAACGCTTCTTTATTATTTTAATCTTGGAAAATAAAATCATCGGGGTAGGACAAATTTGGGGTACGACAATATGCATAAAACTCATATCTCTTCCACCCACAGAAAACTTCCAACCATAGTCCAACAAGGTGATTCCTATATACTCAGAACGTACTCGAGACATATCACGAAGCAAGTGTAACATTAGCTACAAAAATGGAAGAAGGTCAACAAGCTACAACTGAGGATGTCATTACGCCTCAAGAAAACACGCAGGCTCGACCCCGGCCTATACAAGCTTCAATTAAGAACCTTGATGTACAAGAACACGCCATTTTCTAAGATGGGTATACTCCTCCCACGAATCTATTGAGTATCATAAATTTTTATTCCCTGTGCCGAAACCCCAAGGGGAAAACCAAACCATTAATATTGAAGAGCCACAAGATGATGAGGACATCAAAATATACCGCATGCTGGAAAAAAGGCTTGGCGCCATAGAAGGATAGGACATTCCTAGCTTTGATGCTTTTGCTTTATGTTTGGTTGAATACGTGGTATTTCCTATGAAGTTTAAGATGCCAAATTTCTAAAAGTAAAGAGGGTCTAGTTGTCCTAAGACCCATTTGTAGATGTATATTAGAAAAATGGCAGCATACCCACACGACGACAAATTGCTTATCCACTGTTTTCAAGACAACCTTGGTGGAACATCATTAGAATGGTATACACAATTGGAAAGAAACCACGTTCCCACCAGGAATGACTTGGCTGTGGCATTTCAGAAGCATTATCAAAACAACATTGACATGGCTCTAAGTCGCATACAACTGCAAGATTTATCTCAGAGGAGTAATAACTCCTTCAAAGAATATGCACAGAGATGGAGGGGGTTGGTTGCTCGAGTACAACCCCCATTATTGGATAAGTAGTTGGTATACATGTTCATGAGCACCATACGAGGTCAATACTATGAAAAATGTTGGGCAGTATATCATCACGCTTTTCTAACCTAGTAATAGTTGGGGAACGCATCGAGAACGACATCAAAACTGGAAAAATTCAAAGCATCTCAAGTAAACCGACTAATGAACCCCTTAGTGATTTCCAAGAGGAAGAACAAAATGAAACAAATTCCATTTGGGGAACTTACCAAGCTTTAGAAACTCCGTCTCCTGTGCCTTACCGTCAATATGCGTATGCAGTAGATGTTCAATACCAGCAAACACCCTCTGGTCTTCAACACCAGCATCCATGGCCTAAACCACAGAACCAACATGCTAAGATTTCATCTCCACATTGACGTCAGAATCAACAGGTTCAGAATCAAAACAATCACCATCAGCGCCCGAATCAACATAGGAGTCCAAACAGCCAAGAAAGGGAAACTCGCCAGTTTAACCCGATCCCTATGACATACAATCAATTATGGTCATATCTGGTCCAAAATTCATCAATGACCCCTAGACAAACCAGATCCATGAAGTCTTCATTTCCTCCTTGGTACAACTCGGATGCTTAATGTGAGTTTCATGGTAGAGTAGCGGGGCATTCAATTGAAGAATGCAATTCATTCAAAGAAGTGACACAAGAGCTAATTTATAATAAGCAATTAACTTTTGAAGAAGATGGCCCGCATATGTTGGAAAATTCCTCGCCCTGATTGGTGGATCACTAAAGAAGCTTATCCCTAGGATAATTAGGCTTTATCATTTCAAATTGTAATTTCTTTCTTGCTAAGTGTTATTTGTTATAAACTTTGTACACTTTGGTCAAGTAATTCGAATAAAATAAGTATGCATGTTTTTTAAATCAATTCATTCCACAAATAATCAATAACTTTCCATTTTCACTCTTCTTTTTTTTCCATTTTTAAATTAACAAACTTCGATGGAGAATGAGGAAAATACAAAATAATCGAATTTTACTGACGTATGTTTTTTAATAGTAAGGCTTAGCTGACGATGTAAGGCATTGTTTCACTTCCTAAATAGTGGAGATATAAGGAGTTAATCCATAGTTAACCCCCTCGAGCCAGAAGTCAGAGTTCTTTTTATTTTTCTAAAAAAACCTTTATCTTAACCAGGGGCATGGTAGTCTTTTAATTAATTCAATGGTGCATTCTATTCTCAAGAGAAGTGATTAATGTAAACAAAAGGTTCAAGCATATCTCTTTCCTTGATACATCATTAAGGAAACAATCTAAGTAAAGGTTCAAAATGTGTCCTTTTCCTCGCGTTCATCATCCAAGGTCGAGGAATCAACAAAGACAAAGTCCCCAACATCTTCTTCCTCGATACATCAATCAAGATCGAGGAAACAGTGAAGGCAAAGCTTGCAACAATCAGCATGACAATCACAAGTGTCAAAATTGAAAAGAAAAAAGAAATTCAAAAGATAAAATAATAATAAAGCCCGTTAAGTCAAGTAAAAATTGGAAAAAAAACTTGACTTAGGAAAAAGGTAGGACATCCTGATGGACTAGAAATTCAAAAGAATTGATCCATGCAAAATAAGGGATTAAAAACAAAAAAATTGGATAACAATCTTGTGACTGCCACCTCAAGAATCATCAAGGCTTCTCATTGACACTTGGATCTTATCAACTCTTGGATCTTATAAATGCTTTTCATTGGCACTTGTATCTTTATCTACGCTTCTCATCATCTACGCGAGTACGAAATTTCTCTTGGGAATTAAATCCATTTGTTGCATTAATTGAAATTAGGATTGGAGAACATCAAGGAGAATAGGGTGGGATAAATAAACTTTGAGGCTTATATCCTTTGTCTCTTTAACCATGAACCATTTCCACGTTACAAACTTCAAAAGTCCTAATTGAAGCTAGGTTCACTACGAAAGCATACTCAACAAAATTTGTGTTAAACTGGCTCCTAATGCTTGTTAAAATTATTTCTAACTACTTCGCTTCTTCGAATATCCATCTCTAAATCATCCATTTCTATTCAAACTTTGATTTTAAGAACTCGCATGTGAATCTAAGGGAATTACTTTTTCAAAATGTACCATTTTATCTACGAATCAATACTTAGCATCAAGGAAATTTTAAAATTGGTCTGATCAAAGACAGTATTTTCAAGAAGCTTCTAACTAGAGGCAAAGCATCTAAGAGGACTCCTATAAATAGGGGGAAATACTAATGATCGTATGGGTATATCACATGAAGATACTATTGACAAGGGGTGATCACTCCGAGATTCAATCAACTTGGATTAAGTTTCAAAGAATTGTTCAATCGGGGGAATACCTTTCGAAAGAGCATTCCTTAATGAAGTCATAAAAACAACAGGGTATGACTCGGTTTACTCATTTTAACAAATCTATCAAGGCCTTGATGATCAGGGGCAACCTTCCAAGATTCAAATGTTGGGGCAGTACGTACCAAGTTCATCCTACTGCACGTAGGGTCCAAATTCCCCTTCAAGTAACTTAAAGTACAAACTTTTCAAGCTCAGAATACTTGGGGAATCTATGTCAAGTTCATGGTGAGGTCTAAGTTCTTTCAGAAGGTACTTCCTCCAAATCTTGGAGATTGAGGACACATCCTTTAAACTTTTGAATGTTGGGGCAAACCACTGCGAGGCTCGATCAAAAGGAGTTGATTCAAAATGATTCATCAAAGCCAAACATTTTCAAGAATATTTTAATCAAGGGCATAGTATAAAATAGTGGGGTCATTCATATTATGATCAAACTTTTCCAAACTCACATCAATGAGAATCTCCTCCAAGACCCTACCAACAAATTAAGGGAAAACAATCCACATAGGGGCAAGCTCTCTGCGTACTCCCATAATCTCCAGTGGATCTTTCTCCTACATTAGCAATATTCAAGTTCAAATTGAGTTGGAAATCATGATAGCATAACATTCAACCACCATGTGACAAGCAACCTTGTTGCATAGGCAAACCTCTACGCTTTAATCATCCATGTCTCATCACGGGGGCACCATTCAAAAATCATTCAGGTCATAATCATAAAGCATATAAATCATGCATTAGGGTTCCTCGATTTAGAATTAAGCTATACTTATCATCTCATCCATCTGACGAAGTTCAACAGTATGGGTCGAGCATATCTCAAAAATCCCAATTACACATTCGCATTTCAAAGTATAACATCCATTTACACATACCTAAGTCACTCATTGCATGCATTAATTAATCATTATGTTTCATGCATCAATCAAATATACATGCATAACATAAAACCATGTCTCATGAGAAGACAACCATCATTGTCGATTAAGTTATCAATTCTATGTAGAAATCTCGGCAGTAAATTCCCCTCGTTGATCACAACAGTTGATTACCTAGAAGACCTCGGTAGAAGGTAGCCTACAATTAAATCTTGGCAGTAGATTCCCCTGGTTAATTACAGAAGTTGATTATCCGGAAGACCTCGGCAGAAGGTAATTCAAATTGAATCTCGGAAGTAAATTCTCCAGGTTGATCGCGGCAGTTGATTTTATGGAAGACCTCGGCAGAAGGTAATTTCACAATCGAATCTCGGCAGTAGATTCTCCTAGTTTATCACGACAGCTGATTACCCAAAAGACCTCGGAAGAAGGTATTCACAATGAATCTCGGCAGTAGATTCCCCTCTTCGATCACAGAAGTTTAATTTTCCAGAAGACCTTGATAGAAGGTAGTTTTCAATAGAATCTCTGCAGTAGATTCCCCTGGTTGATCACAGCGGCTGATTATCCAAAAGACCTTGGCAGAAGGTAGCTCACAATTGAATCTTGGAAGTAGATTCCCCTGGTTGATCTCGGTAGATTATTTTTCAGAAGACCTCGACAAAAGGTAATTCTACAACAAATCTCAGCAGTTGATTCCCCTAGTTAATCCCGACAGATGATTATCTGGAAGACTTAGGCAGAAGGTGATACTCAACAAAATCTCGACAGTAGATTCTCCTGGTTAATCTCGGTAGATGACTATCCAGAAGACCTCAGCAGAAGGTAGTTCTCAATTGAATCTCGACAGTAGATACCTTGGAAATCTCGACAGTAGATTCCCCGTTAATAAGCCTCACATCAAGCATGAAATACACATAACCATATCGAAATCTCAAGGTCATGCACTACATTTGGTGCACCTAACATATAGAAACATCGAAGAACATTTAGCATCAAATTTTATTCTGGTTATAAAAACATTGAAATCCACGCCTATTTCTACGCCCACACTTACATTTACGACTATGACAATGTCCACACCAACGTCCATATCTACGTCCATACCTACGCCTCCACCTACGATACAGAAATCAAAATCTTGCTGACACTTTTCACCAAATTCAATCAACTTGGAGATATGATAATTGGCAACAAACAATGTTGGGATGCAGGTGACTACTAGAACTTGATGGTTCAACGAAGGAGAGTTATCAAAAACATTTTCAAAATACTTGGGGCATACACACTCAGTGCATATACACTCTAGGTTCCATATCGATCTAAGACATCACGTACATGTATCACACATGGCATTTCTCAAAACATGCTTTGGGAAGAACCAATATCTTTGGGTTCTCCATCAGTTAATTACCTTAGTTAAAAGAAGATACAACCGGCAAAAGAATCTAATCTCATCTCTGATTTAGTTATCTTAGATTTTGATCATCAAAACAACTTCTTCTATATTTAGCTCATTGTGTCAGACCCCAAGCAGCAATATTGAGAAGTCAACAATTCCACCTATTGTGACAGTATTTATGCAATAATGTATGAATTTTCTATATTGTGTCAGTCTCCATGCAATAATATGTCCTTACTTTGTGATCTAGCTCATTGTGCCAGACCCCGGGCAACAATGTTGCGAAATCAGTAATTCCACCCATTGTGTCAGTCTCTATGCGATAATGTGTGAAATTTTCTATATTTAAGTTATTGTGTCAGTCTCCATGCAACAATATGTTCTTTCTTTGCAATCTAGCTCCTTGTGTCAGACCCCAGGCACCAATGTTGCAAAGTCAACAATTCCACTAATTGTGTCAGCCTATATGCGAAAATGTGTGAAATCTACAATTCAACTTATTGTGTCAGTCTCCATGCATCAATATGTTCTCTCTTCGCGATCTAGCTCATTGTGTTAGACTACATGTGGCAATATGCAAAATATGAAATTCAACCAATTGCGTCAGTCTCCAGGCAGCAATGTCATCATCAAAGTCTCTTCCTTGATCTAACTCTTTGCGCCAGTCTCTATGCAGTAATGTGTTCTTTCTTCATGGTCTAGCGTATTGTGTCAGACTCCATGCAACAATGTGAGAAATCAGCAATTCCACCCATTGTGTCAGTCTCTATGCGACAGTGTGTGAAATCACAATTTAATCCATTGCATCAGTCTTCATGCAAAAATATGTTATCATACTTCATTTTATTCATTCCCTAGGTTGCAATGAACAAACAAAATAAAATCAAACCAAAACTTATAATACTAGTCTCCAAGCTTTAGTAAGTCAGCTTTGCAAAACATATATTATTTTACCTCCTAGGTTATGGTAAATATGCAAACAATTTGTTCTTAGATATTTACGGGTTATCCGCGTCGTCATATCTAAGTCAAATCTACTTTGGTTCAAACTTTGGTAAGATGATACATCATCATTTATGCATATTATCCTCTTTCATAAGAATGATGTACATCATATTCTTATGACCTTTCGGACAAATTTTGGGGTCTATCAATATTTAATAAACTTCCAATCAAAACGTGCGAGACCTGCGTATTCTCGCACTATTCAATCGAAAGATAATTAAATAGGGACAGCTGTCATACCCCAAATTTTCCCTACCCTTATATTATATTTGGGATTCTAACTCAATAAATAGCATTATCTAGTTTGTATTTCAATGAGGTGTAAAACATGGAAGAGGGGTGTGATTGACCCAAAATGGACCATCAATATCTGATGGCCTATTAGGTTTCTAGAGGTCCATTTTTCAAGTTTGGGGGGGGGGGGGGGGGGGGGGGACGTATTTGTTTTAAAGGGGATGTGAGCAAAAAACTCTTTTTAATGAGGCCCATCTAGTTTTATGATTTTTTTAAAATACTTTTTGAATATTACATTATTTAAATTATTATTAAAATTTACTATATTTGATAAAAGTTTTAACAAAGGATTTTTTTTCTTTCTCACGGCCTATTTGCAAGCCAAAAACTAATTAAACTGTTTGGCCCAAAGCCAAATCACTCCAGCCTCAATCCAAAATGCATCGCAAGCCCGGTCTGATTAAAAAATACGTGTGTTCAACTAATGAATAGCCACTGTGCTGATCAAACAATTAACGCATGACTTGAAACCCAAAAAAGCAGGTTTACCAACAGTTTTTTGTTCAAATCTTGAAACAGAATTAACTCTTCTATTTTTCCCCTTATTCAAAATTTATACAAATCAATCTCAATACTGAAACAAATCAATTGTCCTCAAAAATGAATCAATACAGAACAAACTGAAACAAAAACAAATTAATATCAAATCGACATATTACAACAAAATCAGAACAAAATTCCTAAATTCCTAAATCTGTTAAGGCAATAAGAAAACCTAATTAATTTGTTTCCTAATATCTAAATCAATAATTTTCTTTAAAATGAAAAGAAGAAAAAATTGTTAAGGGGAGGACAAAATCACATAAGGGGTAAGAAACTACAATAAGAAGAGGGAAACAATACACAAAGGAAAGAAATTAACAGGGGGTTACAGAGCAAAAACACCAGAGACGGAGGAGCTCTGTTATGCAGCTTCAAGCCTCCTCCTCGTCGCCATCATTCGAAACCCTCTTGCACCGTCACCTTCTTCCATCACGTCGTTCTTCATCATCATCATCCATCGCTACCTGTCAGAAATGAAGAGAGAGATCAGAAAAAGAACTTCATTAGAAGCAAACACAAAAACGGAATGAACGGGGAGAACGAGGAGGTTCCCAGTGATTCACGGTTGCCAATTGGGATATAGGTTCGCGAACGGTGCGACTAGGGCTTGTTGGAGAAGAAGCAAATTACTAGAGGATCGAGAGACAGAAACGTTGGAAAGAAAGGAATAAAAACAGAAACTGGAATTTCTATTTAAAAAAAAGAATATATTAGGTTTCATGATTCCACGCGTGTCACACCACTGCATTATCGTGCCCCCCCTTTAATCTCAGTCCCATGATCATGATTGTACATCCCTCGTGCGCGTGCCCATGTTATCATGGTATACCTACCCGTACGAAATCCATACAGAATCTCAACCTTTTGGACTAGGCTCATTATTATTCACACCTTACTCCTTTCTATTTCGCTAGCACATGCTGAAATAAACCTCCCCCCAAGGACAAACGGGCTCAGTCCAAAATCTGAATCTGGACCTCCTATTGCTCAAACTCCCTCTTTTACCATTTAGTTTTAAAGCGCACCCCTCTGTCCTTTTGGGCCTGACTTCAATATCTGAATTCAGGCCCATTCTATTAACACCCTTTTATTTTACTATCTCATTTATAATTACACCCCCCGCATTTTAATTTAATTCTTTTATTATTTTATTATATTTACTATTTTTATATTTCTTATTTCAATATATATATATATATATATATATATATATATATATATATATATATATTATATATATATATATATATATATATATAATATATATATATATATATATATATATATATATATATATATATATATATATATATATATATATATATATATATATATATATATATCTATATATATATATATATATATATATATATATATTTAAATATTTACTAATATTATTATATGACTTATATTATTTTCCAAAATTCATTTTATTTATTGCATTAAATTATATCTTTTAATCATGCATTTAATTAAAATATTTTTATAATTAAACACATAAAAAATACTCAAACAAACATCAAATCATTTTTCGTAAATTAAATGACTTCAAATAATTAATTTCTGAAAATCAGTACAGAGTATTTTTTAATCGACTTCGCGCTTAGTTTAAAATCTTCGCTATTTACACACTCGGACTACGTGCGAAGGGAATTAAAACATCTGCCTAATCCATAAAAAACACAAACAAAACCCTGAACTACGAAATGAGACTCTGATTCCTCCTAACAGGATACATAGGCATTCGATCAAAATCGTGGCGAGTTTCCCCTGGCTAAAATTAACCCTTTACACTAATAAACATTAAAACCCCATTTCCTAAAAAATGTGCTTCTAACCCTAGTATCCTTGAGAACAAGGTAGATGAGGGGTGCCTAACACCTTCCCTTCGTCTAGAACCGAGTCAAACTTAGAATCTCTGAACTTTTTAGGGTTATTCTTTTATATTTCCTTCCTTAGGAAAAAAGATAAGGGTGGTGACTCTGATTTAAAAACTAATTGCAACAATAAGGCTATTGGATGATGTGACAAATTTAGAGATATACTTGATGATGTGCAAGAGTTATAATTGATGATGTATTGTTATAATATTTGATGCATTGAATTTAATATATTATATAGATATGTCTTGCAAAAGATTATATACTCTTGTTGAAATCGTTATCATTCATTAATTTCCCCTCTTGATTATCTTGTAATAGAGATGATGATAAAACTCGTATTCGCAGATATCCACCTAAACATGCTCTGATTTTGATAAAGAAACTTTGTTTTAAATAAGTTTAAGTACATATTTATGTTTTCTCCAATTATAAAATACGAAGATGAATTGGTTAATAAGAACATTAATATTGTCCACCCTGGATTCCTTCTATTTTATGAGTTTCCCCATTTAAGCCAATGTACTTTTTCTCAATCTCCTATGTGATCATGATGCATCTCTTTTTGAGTTTTAGTTTTCAACATTTAAGAGTGGGTCATATGTGTTACACCTAGTGGGTTTCCGCCAAATCAAAGTTTAAAGTATTGTGTACTCATTTGTGTTGTTAAAAAAATGAAAGTAAAGGTCTATAGATGAAGTAAAAATTTCCTACCTTCCATGAATATGCGCAGCTTTGACATGTGTTCTAGAAAAAAAAATCACAAAATATGTTAGCTATAATTCAATAATAAATAGAACAAAACTGGTAAATATGAAAAGATGAAGTCCTACTTACCACACATGAAAGCTAAAATCCATAGCTAAGCATTTCATGAATTTCCTTATACGTAAAAAATGCTTTCGAGTGTCTATATCATTCTCCACACTAATTGTTGCCCCACATGTTTGATGGAGTAGCACTACTAGCATAAATTTTTTGAGGAAGCATAAAATGGATTCCATAGAACATGATAAAGCTAAGGTTTTTTCTCTGCACATCTTTGAAGCTTGAAATTTACTTGTAATTTAGAGCTACCTGATTATTATCAAAGAAAGGAGAAGTACTGAGCACAAAACTGACTCTTTCAGAGTAAAAGTCTTTTAGCCTCCGTTCTTGACTTTTATTGATGATTTTTCTTTATGAGTTAGATATTCTCTGCGAGTAACTGTAAAGATTAATTTTCAAGTCGAAAAACTCTTCTCAGGATTTGAGGCACTATCGAACACGAGGGTCCAGTCCCTATCAAACTCATCATCACTAATATTAATTATAGATTCCGATCGTTATATATATCTGATCCCGGAAACTGTCTATCGCAACTCTTACTTGACCATAATTTTTCATCAATTTTTCCTTTTAACTCTTCTGCCACCCAAATTTCTGAACCTACCAATATTAGTTTCTTCAATTGTTCTTCATCAGAACTGCATCTCAGAAACTACAATCAAATGTATGATGGTGAGCAAGATATGATATCTTGTGCAATTTATGTCCGCTGATTCAGATCACGAAAGTATAGTTGAATCTGACTTAGTATAGTGCATCAAACTGTTTGATCGCATTTATTCATTCGATGCATATGATTCTGGAACAAATTTTGACATTGAATTCCTGAAATGTGAAAACAAATCAAAGAAGAAGATTGTTCTCATTATTCATTTCTCCTCCAAGCAACAAAGATAGTTTTCTTGGATGGGACAAGTTGCAAGTTGCAACAAATAGCTATAGGCATAGCCAAAAATTCTTCACTTCGAAGTGTTGTATCGATGGCCAAGTTGCAGAGTTGTGTTCAAAGAATTCTTCACTTCGATATCAATCCACATAATGTCTTGATAGATGACAGTTTCTACCAAAAATTACAGACTTCGGTTTGGTTAAGATATGTTAAAAAAATCAAAGTGTTGTATCGATGACTACGGCTAGAGGAACATTAGGATATATGGCATCTGAAGTTTTTTCTAAAAACTTTGGAAACGTCTGTTATAAGTCTGACGTGACGTATATAGCTATGGAATGTTGCTATTGGAGATTGTTGGAGGAATAAAGAATACAATTAAAACCACAGATGAAGAAAATTTGTATCCTAATTGGATTCACAATTTGCTTGAAGGAGGAGGTTGTTGAAAGTAATTCATATTTAGAAGTTGTTGATTAGAATAAAAATTTTATGATGTATTATTCAGAAGCAGTGTTGATCAGAAGTAGTTGAGCTTCTGAGGTTGTTAGTCAGAAGTTGTTATCAGTCAGAAGCATGTTTAGTTTCTGGGGTTCTAGTTCTTTTGTTAGCTTAACTATTAAGTTTAGTTTGCTTAGTTATTAAGTTTACCTTTTTGTTATGGCCTACGTGGTAATTTACTTTGTGTATAAATAGACTAGTGATAATTATCATAAAAATATTCAATCATTCTTTCTTACAACTTTATAGCCGTCATTGCAGAGCTTTAATATTATTCTCACATACTTTTTCTTCATTTATTAACCTTGTGCACCAACAAATTGGTATCTAGAGCTCCGGTCTGGATCCACAGGAAAACACGAGTGAAACGGTGAGGCGTTGTATGATTGATTTTGGTTCTTGAATTCGTGTTGAATCTTGAACAAAATCTGAACAGAATCACATTTCCTGATTCTGTGGGATTGAGAAACATTGTGTTTGTGAGATCTGAGTATTTTGTACAAGATTGAAGATGATCGGAAATGGTAGTCTAAGCATCAAGCTTTCAGTATTTAATGACAAAAACTGGAATCGTTGGATGATTCAGATGCGTGTGTTGTTTGACACTCAAGATGTTCTTAAGTTTGTTACAAATGGTTATGATCCAGTTGCAGCAGACGCGGCGGAGGAACAGAGAAATACGCAGAGGGATACAAGGAAGAAAGATTATAAGGTGTTGTTCTTCATCCATCAGTGTGTCGATGAGAACGTGCTTGAGAAAATTGCCGATTCGATGATGGCGAAGGCTGCGTGGGACACACTGAGTAGGTGTTACAGTGGTGATGCATCATTGAAGAAGGTGAAGCTTCTGTCTCTCAGAAAGCAGTATGAGAAGCTCAACATGAAGGACAACGCGAAGGTTTCTAAGTACATCTCCAGAGTGATTCTAATCAGCTAATGACATGAAATCTTATTGAGAAACCCTTTCTGAACAAGTAATCATTGAGAGAATATTAAGGTCGCTTACTCCTCAATTTAATTACATTGTTGTAGTAATTAAACATTCTAAAGATCTGGACACCATGAGAATAGAAGAGCTGCAAAGCAGTCTAGAGGCGCAAGAGTCATGTCTAACTGAAAGAACTTTTGAGAGAGATGTTGAGCAGGCTCTGAAAACTTCTTTTGTCAAGAAGGACCAGAAGTAGAAAAAATATGGTAGGTCTCAGAAGTCATAACTCTTCTACTGTGATGAGAAGAAACATCAGAAAGGAAAAGAGAAGTATGACAAGAGAACGGTGCAGTGTTACTGTTGAAAGCAGTTTGGCCACTTTGCTAAAGATTATTGGTCAAACAAAGAAGAAACAAAAATAGCCAGAGGAGATTCAGATGATGAACTTGCGCTATTGATGACTTATGAATCTGATGAGAAACCAGTGAGATTGTCATTTTCTAATTCTGAAGGGAAAGAAGATGACTCTGAATTTTCTGACTCTGAAGAAGTGTTTGAATATGAGTCAGAATCAAAAGATGACGCTGAAGATTAAGATGAGTCAGAATCTAAGGTTTCTAAAGATGAGTCAGAGTTAGTGTCATACCCCAAATTTGCCCTACACTTACAATTATATTTAGGTTTCTTTTAAATAAGTTGTATTATTTAATTTTTGTTTCTATGGGGGAGTAAAACATGAAAAGGGGTGTATAGATTTAAAATGGACCATCAATATCTGATGGTCCATTAGGTTTTTAAAATAGGAGTCCATTTCAATAGAGAGGTATTGTTTTAACCAAGGAGATGTGAACAAATATCTTTTTTATTAAGGCCCATTAAGATTTCATTCTTTTTGAAAAGGATGTACAAAACAATTCCTTCTTTTGTTAAAACCCAATACGGATGCCCATTTCAAGTTTTTTACTGTTTTAAAAACAATTTATTTGTTTGAAATCTAAAGCAATTGGATTATTAAGCCCATTTAGTTTTTTGTTTGAATAAGGCTGATCTGAGAGGGTCCATATGCGATTTATTTTTGTCAAGGTCCAATATTTAGGAACAATGACCCAATTTAGATTTTTGAGTTTGTTTTGAAAAAAATGTTTTGTCCAAACCATAATATTTTCATCATTATTATTAACATCTTTAAACTATTTTTAATCATATTGTTTACTATAATTAAAGCATTTTTTTACTTAATTAAAACTTTGTTCTTTTTTGTTGGTTAAAGGAAATAATATGACAACGTTGCACCTTATAAAACCGCAAGGCCCAGTCAAACATTATGGGCCCTATCCACCAGAACAAAAAAATTGTTGTTTCATTTAAAAAGAAAATGGGCCCATTTTTCGTTTAAGACATTGTTGCAAATAACAGAAACCCACGGCCCAACCCCATCAACAATTACTATTTAGATTAAGGGTTGATAACACTCGTTCTTGCTAGTACGACGCGAGTCAAAAACAAGAATCAGTACAAGATCATACATAAACAGAAACAAAGCATCTACATTCAGAACTCAATTTATATAGAATGAAACAAATACATAAACTACATTAAGGGTTTATACAATTTACAGACAAAATCATACAAATACATAAATGAAATTAAAACTCTAATCAAGTTACAATCAATTACAGACAAATTAATTCTCTTCCTAATATATCTAATAGAAGAACTCTATAAAAACCTAATCAAGAACAGAAATAAGGAGGACAGTAAAAAGACGAAGAAGATTACAGACAGAGAGAGGTTACGAATTTCGGAGAAAGACTTGAAGAAAATTTGTTGAGCCATAGAGACCTTTGACAGAACCACCGCGCCACAACCTCCCAAGCCCTCTGTTCTAGACTAAGGTTTCGATATCTGAAACCCTAGTTTTTCAGAATACCGTCGAGTCCTTGTCATCCACATCATCGAGACGTCTTCCATCATCAATGTGCCTGTCACAAAAAAACGCGAGAAAGAGGAGGTCAAAAGACAAATCGCAAGCGAACTCAGAGATTCGAAAGAGGTAACATAAACTCAGCTTTTTGGTTTGTCTGTTTATTTCGCAATTTGTTTTGGTGTTTAGAGATGGGGGAGGTAACGACCGCGGAGGTTAAGAGGAGGAATTTGTGCCTCTACGTGAGGCAAAGTTAGGGTTTTAGGCGTGGTTAGAGAAGAAGAACATAGGAAGATGAGTTGCGGGGAGAGTGGGAAAAGAAATAAGATAAAAGTGAAAATTACCTTAGTAAAAATGAAAATATAACATATTGTATAATCCAGTGCATGACACCTCACACGTATTACCATACGTCCTAATCCTGACCACATGATCAGCATCACACGTCACAAAGGCGCACGCTCACGATAGCAACCGTGCACTCACCTACAACCAACCCATATGGACTAAAACACCGTTGAGCCCAACCCAATACTAACACAACCCCCCCCCCCCCCCTCCCCCCCTTTTATTTTGCTAACGCTTGCAAAACATACTCCCAGGTCAAAATAGGTCAAGTCCAAAATCTAGACTTGGGCCCTTAGTTCTTTACCCCCCCCCCCCCCCCCCAGTATTGCTATGCGTAATAGAAATACACCCCCTTGTCTTTTGGGCCTGAATTCAATATCTGAATTCAGGCCCATGCTATTGACACTCCCATTTTTTAAAACCTCAATATATTTTACACCCCCCCCACGTTTTGTTTTATTTTATTTTATTTATTTTTTATCATAATTATTTATATTTTTATATTCTTACAATCATAATATTATATTATTTATTATTATAACATATTTTTTTTATTTTGTAACTTCATTCAAATATTATTTTATTTATTGCATTAAATTTTATTTTTAATCATTCATTTAAATAGAGCATTTTCAATAATTAATGTACAAAAAATATATTTAACCAACCACAATTTATTTTCGTAACTAAATTAATTCAAATTATTAATTTTCAAAAAGGATTATGAATATGTTCGAATCGTTGCGCGTTTAGTCTAACAATCTCTGTTATTCACAACACTTAGGCAAAGCACACGGGAAATTCAAATATTTTTCGTAATCCATTAAAAAACACGGACCAACTTCGAACTACGAATTAGGACTCTGACTCCTCCTAAGAGGATACGTATGCATACGATCAAAAATCGTGGCGAGTTCCCCTAATTACAATTAAATCCCTTTTTTCCCCTAATAAAATATTAAAGCCCTTTTTTCCTAAAAATCGCGCTTCTAAACCTGGTATCCTTGTGAACAAGGTAGATGAGGGGTGCCTAACACCTTCTCTTCATCTAAAACTGAGTCCAACAATCTAGAATCTCTGAATTTTTAGGGTTATTCTTTATACTCCTTTCTTTAGGATAAAAATTAAGGATGATTACTCTTATTTTAAAACCAGTTATAACAATTGGCGACTCAGCTGGAGACTTAACCCTAGGTTTAGTAGCTTTACCTTTAGTTTTATGGTTTAGGGTTTTTTCTTTATTTTTAAATTTTTAATATTTGTTTATTTTAAGTATTCATTTATTCTTGCTTATTGAATTTGTTCATATTATTATATCTGTGGTGGGATTTAAATTTTGCAAAAAAATATTTTCAAAAACCCTTAGAAAGAAGGTTCGTCTATTAGCCAAGGGGATACATTATCCCTATGAGTTTATCTGATGACTTCGCCTAGATTCGGTGGAATTCCCAAAAAGAAATACATCTCAAGAGACATCCTCTTGGGAAGTAGGACTTTGGAATGACACTTATGCCTCTTTGTACAACTCTTAACCAAATTCTCATGATGAGACCTTTCATGATTTAGAGACGAAAGTTTCAATCTACAAAGATACTCCACTTAAGGGATGCCTTGTGTGTTTCCCTCTAGTGTTATTCATGATACCCTTAAGGAAACCACCTTATGGGGAGGGTAGAGTATCTGTAAACCCAAGGTAAGAGCCCACCTTCTAGGGGTATTATCCATAAAATCCCATCATTTAGCCCTACATTCATGTATTCATACATCTTTGGATTTCATATATTCATTATCCTCCATTTTTCTTTTATTTGTCTTACTCACATGGTAAAAAGTATATATATATATATATATATATATATATATATATATATATATATATATATATATATATATATATATATATATATATATATATATATATATATATATATACAATATAATGAAAGGTTTTTGGTGAGCATCTGAGAATGAATACTAAAGGGAAGTAACTCGTCTGCATCAACGCTATCAAACCAGATGTGACAAAAATTAAGGCTGTAAAGGAAAGATTATCTGAAAGGGCTCTAAAAACATTCACTCGTCGCTATGGGGATATTCTAGACTTGACCAAAGTCTAAGTACAGTTAGATGATGTTTCTGCTCTGATTCAATTTTATGACCCTCCACCGAGATGTTTCACCTTTCAAGATTTCCAGCTTGCACCAACTTTGGAAAAATTGGATAAAATTCTGAATTTTTCTAAAGAGGAGGCTTATGTGGGTATCGGACAAACCATCGACATCAAAATACTTGCATAAGGTTTAAAAATCCCTTATCCTGAATTTTCCCTTAATTACAAGAAAGAGGGAGACATACGAGGAATTAAGAGATGTTACTTAGAAAATAAGGCTCTTGATATGGCTAATAACAAAGAATCAAAGTCGTATGTCGATTGTCTAGGGATGCTTATATTTGGTGTTATCTTGTTTCCACGAACTGTAGACTATATTGACCATGCAGCCATCAGTGTGTTCTAGGGTACAAAAACTTTCAATACAAATCCAACTCCTTCTTTGCTTGCTGACATCTATTACACCATTTATACCCGATAGAAAAAAAGAAGAGGTACTCTAAATTGATGTATTTTGTTGTTGTATTCCTAGTTTATGACTCACCTTTACAAGGAGCATTACATGATCCCGAATCTGACGAGGTACGAATGGCCTCAAAAATTAAGGTCTCTTACTACTAGTTCTGTAATATGGTATGCAAGGAAGCTAGACATCAGTGTGTTTACCCTCGAATTTTGGTAAACAACCGTTGAGCTTCCAAATCCTTTCACGGGTCCATTTACTTGCGAGATAGATCAGATTGATCTCAGGACACGAGTGTTGTACCCCAAAATTTGACCTCCCATATTCTTCAAGATTTGCTAAAGATCATACTTCAAAATCTCTCAAGGGTTGCACAGTCCAATGGCCTCCTAACAGTCAAAAATTAGGGTTTTGGTTCTGGCAAAGAAATTGAAGTTTCCAAGGGTCCAATCAAGTCCCACATGCCTATAAACATTGTCAAGCATCCATATGCCAAGTTTCAAGACTCACAGCACAAAATTGCACAGTCAAAAACCCTAATTGCTTCACAGTCAACTGCAGGGGCAAAATGGTCATTTGACAGTCAAAAGTCAAATTTTTTGTCAACATCTTATTTTGAAGCCACAAACATCATTTGATCAATTCTTGATCATGATTCTCAAGGCATGGCTCAAAAAGTCTCAAGATGCAAAAGTTTCTATGTTTGGACAGCTGAAAAGTCAACTGCAAATTGACCAGGGCATAACTTCCACATGGTTTATCAGAAAAATTCCATCCAAATCTCATTTTTAAGAGAATGACATTTCCTACAATTCATCTTCACACTTCAAGTCCAAGAAATGCTCTCACAAAAAGTTATCAATCTCAACATTATAGGCCATTTTCAAAAGTCAACAAAAAGGCACTTTAAGTCAAAGACCATAACTTGAGATTGGTAAATCAAAATGGCATGGGACCAATGACATTGGTTAAAGGACTTCAAGACCTTTCCAAAATGTCCAAGAACATGATCAAAGCTTAAGAATTGAGCAAGATATGCCTTGTGGAAGTTGGGAAATTTTTGGGAATTTTGAAAAGTCAACTTTGCTTCAAATGCCTCAAAATTGCTAATGGGCCTCAATTTCTTCCATGAATCATCACCCAAAGGCTATGAACGACCTATTTACATCCAAGGGAGTTATTTTATCATTTTTGATTAATTATTTGAATTATTATTATTATTAATTCACTTAATTAAAATTAAATATGACAAAAATATCAAATGCCACCTTTCAAATCTTTTTATGCAGCATATGCACTCTTTATGTACTCAATATTCGTGTATCATCCAAAAGGGAAAGAATCTCCCATGATTGGCAATGGTTTGATGGCAAAAAGGATTGAAAAAGATCATGGAAAATCAAATATTGAAAAGCATTAAAACATGGATTTTGGGCTGGTTTTTTGACCTAGTTCTACTCACATACATAAGCACAATTGAACCCTAATGAAAAGGACAAGAAAGTTGCGCATAAGGCATAGAAACAAACTTGCATTTTTGTCAAAAAAAATTAAAAACTGTTTTCATAGCTGTTGTGCGTTTGAAGGCCTAAGAGCCATTCCAAAAGCTTGCTTACACATCCAGGAAGAGATTGCAATCAAAAACATAGTCCCTGACCTCAAGAATTGGTAGAATGAAGTCTCCCTGTTCATAACTTTTTTCATATTCGTGTTTGAATTTGCATACATCTTTCATACGTTTTAAGCATTGATTTACACTAACATGAACTCTCTGAAGCTATTGATGTCTTCTAATTGAGTTAATATTACCTGTATGAGAAGTTGCCATGAACGTAGGTTAGGGTTTCAGAAGCTTCAATTTGGGGCTTTGCATATATGGAAAAATCAAGCCATGAAACCTACACCATTGAAACCAGGATGTCCAGACGAATTGAATCCATACCTCGCGCTCAATTTATGATCACGCATGCTCTAATCGTTATTTTGCAGGTTTGAGTTTAGTGGGGGTTTAAAACCCCCGCTATCTATTCGTTATTTTCAGTCAAAGCGAAGAAGAAGACCGGGTGTCATCACGTGGTTGGTTGATTCAAAAATTTGGCGCGTTTTCTTGTTTTCATATCATTAACCTTTGTTTCTTATTATAATATTTAATGTCCAATATTATTACAAACGCGTGGAATGGCATAGTGGTTGGGAACGTGATTGGCAAGCCTTGGGACCGGGGTTCGATTCCCAGGTCCCCCATATTCTCAATATTTTTTCTTGTAATGCGTTCAGGTACACTTGCCCTCCTGTGGTCCACCAAACGTCCAACGCCTTGGCTTGCCACGTGCCCAGAAGTCCCAATCCAAGGGTCAGGATGGGCAGTCCACCATAGACACCAGTCAACGACTCCTCACACGCGCCAGAAAAGTCAAAAAGGCCTGGAGTTATTGGGCCAAAATTCTCACAATTGACCTCCAAAAGGGTCAGAACACCCCCATGGTTTGATTTTTTTTAATTTTTTTTGTTATTTTTTCCTTTTAGTCTTTTAATTATTCCTTTTAAATTAATTATTTTCTTTTAATTCCAAAAATATAATTTTTATAATATAAAAACCAGAAAAAATCAAAAAACATGCTTATTGTTATTTAATATTTAATTCACTAATTATTTAGTAAATAAATTTTATTAATCAATTTAGTTTAATTTTAGGGTTTCAATTTCAATGTTTTCTTAACAACTAAAAAATGTAAAAATTAGGTTTTTAGCATTTTTATTCTTTTTCTCAATAAATGAATTTTTCTTATTATTATCATTATTAACTATTAATTAATTTTGTAAATAAACTTGTAACTAAATAATTAGTAAATTAGGTCAAAACTTGAATATTTTCTTTAATAATTAAAAACAATTTAGAATTAGGGTTTTATTTAATTTCTAATTTTAATCAATTTTCTTTATTTTCATAAATACCAAAAAACCATAAAAAATAACCTTTTTTTCTTTTCTTTAATCATTCATTAATTTAGTAATTTCAATTTAATTTCTTTAAAGGGTCCAACGCCCTCGCACCTTCGATTATAATTTCTTTTCGCGCGTTTGCTTCTATTTTTCATTTTAAATATTATGTAATTGCCCCAAAGCTTTGTAATAGTAATTAGGACATTTACTTTCCGCACTTTTATTCAAAATCGGGTCTTTGTTAATTTGGCGATGTATAGACCCGCGCCTTGTAATAGCGTAGGACCTTTATTTTTCGCACTTTAAATTCCGCACCTTTAAACTGTTAATCACATGAAAGAATGTATGCCCAAATAAAATCAAAGCGTAGCTCACCCAATGCATGACAAGATAAAATATAACTGAAAATGACACACAATTCACACACCACTCCTAGGGTACGCCTCACTGTTGCCTTGCCCCTCGAAACGTGGCCGTCGAGTATAGGACGTCTTAGTGAGTCCTTATGTCCATTGATCTAGTTGCCTCGAACAAGTTGCCTCAGAACGGTTGCCTCAGAATAGTTGCCTCAAAACGGTTGCCTCGGAATAAAAAGATCAATGGCATAAGGGTAGCTTCTAAGGTGTCTTACTGTTGCTCGGTGGCCACATTGTCCCTAAACTCGAATTGACCCGAACACCTCCAACGGTGGTGCTACCTACCTCTCAATGGTGGGATGACACTACCTTAAGGACATTTACACAGCCTAATTCCTTAGGGTAGGTAGATGACTCGTAGATACTTGCTCTAACTCAAAACAAATCAAAAAACCTCTTTTCACACTAACACTTTTCAAAAAGCTTTCAAAAACAACTTTTCAAACACTCTTGAGGACTGATACAAGAGTCGATCTGAAATCTTTAAACGAAACTTTTTCAAACCCACTCACATTTGAAAAGCAAACATTTTGAAAACACAAATTAGCAAGTATCTAAGAGCCCATGGATAACCATGGATAGAAAGGGTGCTAACACCTTCCCTTTCTATAAATCTACCTCCCGAACCGAGAAACTATCTAAATAAGGAATTTTTCTGTGCTTTTGTCCTTTCCATGTTGGAGAAAATAAAAGACGGTGGCGACTCTTGCTTCCGCGACATTTCGCGAACCAGCTTTAAACAGTCAGTTCCAGATCCACTGATCACAACGAGTGTCTTTATTAATCTTTTAACTTGGTTGTTGTATTTAACATGTTTTGTATATGAAGACAAATGGCTTCAAATGTCGAATTAAAATGCATATAAAGTGAAAGTAAAATTACTTCTAAACTTGAAATGGTAAAAGACTTAAGTAAATGTTACTGGAAATTCTGCAGAAAGTAAATGCATTTATATTAAATGGGTGTATCATACGTACATCCTCAATAAACTCGTTTCTCTTTAACACTTGGTACTTTGAGTAATTTCTGAGTAATTTGTACAAAGATGTTCACCCTCTAAATCGAAATACTAAAGCCACTATTTATACTACTTCGACCCTAACGGTCTTCTACACGAACTAATGCCACATTTCTGTTTGCATGTCTTCGACGAACTCAGAGCCGTCCACGCATATTTTTGGATAAGATCAAAATATTTGAATTCGAATCTCCTTCTTATCTTGAGCGCCAATCTCTGAAGACGGTCGAATAAAAAAATGTTTGAAACCTTAGCCACATTTCGAATAACAATCTTTATTCAATAATTCGAATTGGTAAACCTTTCCAACGAATTTTACTCAATTTGAATCTAAACCTTTATGGCTTCACATAAATAAAGTAGTGGAATATTCTGAAGTATATTCAAGTCTATCTTTAAAATCCTTAGTCGAAATTTCCAGCTAACAAATTGCCCCCAAGAAATATTCATTTCGAAACAATAAATGTATATTTTTTGCAACCTCTTCAAAATTTCGACTCCCTGAACATGTTGTCAATCTTTCAACTACTCTGACGTCATCCTCATGATGATCTTTAATCTCAAAATGTAAAATCACAGCATGGGTATCTGTAAATTCCATCATTAGCTACAATGACTAGTTCCTGTATTGGAACTCACAAAACCGTTCATCAGCACGCAGGATCATGCTACACGTGTCCCACTAACCTGAGAATTTTAATTTCTCTTTCATCAAAATGGTTCACTTTCTTCCATATAAATAATATTTTTAATCAATTTCCACGGTTCTGGTTCCACAAAGTTTTGGGATATTCCGACCACTGCATGGTCGACAATGAAATCAGAGACTACTTGCCCCTTCATTGCTTTCAAAGGTATGAAAGTTAAAGAGTACTCCATTAAAGCCAAAGCCCATTTACCAATTCGACTTTGCAAAATTGGTTTGGACAACATATGTTTAATAACATTAAAGTGTGAAGAAACAAAAACATCAACTGGCTTTATATAATATTTTAATTTTGTACATGAGAAGTATAGACAAAGACATATCTTTTCTATATTGCTATATCTAGTTTCTGCGTCATTTAAGACCCTACTTAAGTAGTAAATGGCTCTTTCGGAACCATTATCATCTTCTTGGGCCAACATGCTTCCAATCGTTTTGTCTGACGCTGAAATGTACAATCTCATGCACTTGTTTCTTCTTGGAGGCGAAAGAATTGGTGGATGCACCAAGTATTGCTTGATCCTTTTGAATGCCTCCTGATGTTCTTCGTTCCAGACAAAGGCCTCTTATTTTAATCGTAAGAGTGGGGAAAAGGCTTGAGTTCGACCACTTAGGTTGGATATAAACCTTCATAAGAAATTTATCTTTCCTAAGAGTGATTGCAACTCTTTCTTTGTAGATGGCGCCTTTGCCTCCAAAATTGCCTTTGTCTTGTTTTGGTTGATTTTTATACCCTTCTTATGGACCACAAAGCCAAGAAAATCACATGCCTGCATAAAAAATGCACACTTAAGGGGATTCATTTTTAGGCCATGCTTTCTCATTCTTTCGAATGATTGTCAAAGGTGATCCAAATGGCTTAGCCCTGATATAGATTTCACCACTATGTCATCAATATAAACCTGCATAAAGGTCTCAATGAAATCATGGAATATATAATTCATTGCCCTTTGATAGGTTGCCTCAGCATTTTTTAGGCCAAAGGGCATAACCACCCATTCATAGGTGCCTATTGCGCTAGGGAATCGAAATGCTGTCTTTGGCACATCTTCTTCTGCAATAAAAATATGGTTGTATCCTAAATAACCATCTAACATATTAAGGTATTCATAACCAGCAGCAGAATCTACTAACATTTCAGCCACAGGCATTGGGTATTCATCTTTAGGAGTAGCTGAATTTAAATCACAAAAATCTATACATACTCTAAGAGAACCGTTTTTCTTAATTACAGGAACTATATTAGCTATCCATTCGACATACCTTGTGGTCCTGATGAACTTGGAATGTAGGAGTCTTTCGACTTCCTCTTTTATTTTGGACAGGATTTCCGGCGTGAATCTCCTTGGGCTCTGCTTGATGGGCTTCTTGCCATCCTTTATTGGCAGCTTCAATTCGACAAGTTCCCTGCTTAAACCAGGCATTTCGTCATAGTCCTAGGTGAAACAATCTTTATACTCCTTGAGTAATTGGATCACTTCTTCTCTTACTTTTGGGTTCAATTTTGCGCTGACGTATGTTGGCCTCCTTTGAGTTCCATCTCCTAGATCCACTTCCTCGAGAGGGTCTTGCGCCAGCATCTTCGTGTTGGATGCCGCTGGATCCTTCTCGAATCTCAAAGGCTCATTGTCATAGATGGCATCAAGCCTTTGGTATTTGTCTTCGACAAGTGTGTCTTCGTCAGGTGGTTCAGGTTTGAAGAAAATTCCTGGCCCCTTGTTGTGAATTCCTTCAGCCTTGGCTTCAACAGCCATAATTTTAACTTCGGCTTCCAAAGCTGTTTTCATCCTATTTTCAGCCAAATAGGCCAAAATCTTCTTGAAGTAAGAAGACTCAGACATGGACATGGTCTTCGTCTTCCCAGCCAGTTGGCCGCATTCTTGGGACTCCAAGCACGTCTTCGTCAGGTCTCATGTTTTCCTTGTCCCAATAAAATCCATGTGTCGGGTGAAGGGTAAGGAAACACATTGCATTATTACTTGGTGCTGATGCACCTTCTGCTGTAGTGCATGGCCCAATGTTGGCCAAATTCCTGTCGAAATTCCTTCTATCGACATGATTAACCTCATCCATAAAATAACTTTGGCCTTCTTCTATGTTTTCGACAATCCCATCATCTCTCCATATTGCCACCCTTTGGTGCATTCAGGATGGAACTTCCCCAATTCCATGTATCCATTCACGACCTAGAAGAAGATTGTAATTCGTCTTCGCCGTAATTACAATGAACATGGTGGGTCTTGTTATGGTACCTACAGTTAATTCTACTTGGACCACTCCTAGAGTTTGTCCAATTTTGCCTTCATATTTTGACAGCACCATGTTGTGTGGTTTGATGTCAGTGTCGAACATCCCAATCCTCTTCAATAGGAATTGAGGCATCAAGTTCACTACTGCCCCACCATCCACCATAACTTTGTTGATGCCCACCTGTTCAATTTTAGCCCTAATAAATAAAGGCTTAAGGTGGTTTTTCATACCTGCATCTGGCCTTTTAAACAAGGCGTTTTGCTCTTCAAAGGCGCCATTATTCATGACATAGTAACATACAGGTTTGTGTTTTGTCATTTCCAATTTGTCAGCCTCTTTGGAGTCTTCGACCTCGGTAACCTGGTCGTACTCATGTGGTAAGACAGAAACCACATTTCAATTTATTTGCAAAGAAGATTCTCCATCGAAATTGAAGCTATCTGTTGACATATCTTCATCATCTACTAGCCCATTGTTGGCCAGTTCGTTGTTGTTCCCTTCGCCAGGGACCTTCATCTTGGTAGGAGAGAAAAGTTTCCTCCTTGTTGGGGACTTCTTTTCCATTGCTGGGACAGTCGAAGTTTGGTTTGTGCTTGACTCGCCAACTTCCTTGTTTGTAAGCTCCCTTTGGTATTTCTTGTTTCGTTGGTGTCGCCTCCATTGGGACCTAGACATGGGGTTCTTCCCCTTGTAGTTCTCCGACACATGAGATTGTTGCTTGTTAGAGTGAAACTGCCTCCTGAAGGCCCATGCAGTACGTCCACCTTCTTCGAAGCTTCTCCACTTCGACTTTCCTTTGGCTTCAGTTCTGTTTTGTCCTGCTTTCAGCCATTTTCCCGTTGGCATGTTTGCTGGGGGCTTAAATGTTGCCTATTTGTGTGCCCCAGGGTGTAGGCTATCTGCCCTTTTGGGTATGCATATTGCATTATTGATATAGCGTTCCCTATTCCAGCTTTGATTGTTCCAACACTGAGAGTATGGAATCCTTTTGTAAGCTTCAGCAGTCCTTCCGTCATATAGCGCATTGCACCATGGGCACATAAGAACTTCTGAACCCATTTTGTGACAACGAACTAAGAATCCCATCAGACTCTCTCCCATCTGGGGGTAAGGTAAGAGTTCCTTCTCCCTTTTCCAGTTGTTTCTGGCCTTCTCCTGATAGACCCTTTGGTAGGTAGTAGCCGCTCCTTGATCATTCATGATGCTGCACCTTGGGCACACAAGCCCCTTTGGTTTATTCGAGTGACAATGGAATAAGTAATCCACCAAACTCACCTTTTGGTCTCCTGCCTTCATCTTTTCATTCTCCATTTTGAGTCGCTTTTCTATCTCCTCCATTTTTGGGGAGAATTGGTTCAGGTCCACCATGTTCACTTTGAATTTTGGACCCTCAGCAAGTTTCATTCCTTCGAACTTGACCCTAAGACCATCAATAGTCCTGGTCTTCATTGCACTCTTCATTGCACCATCAGTAGCGCTTGTTTCCTTCTCCACCACGAGATCATCAGTAAATCCTGGCTTTGAGGCTTTGTCAGACCCCTGGTTTTATTCTGGTTGCAACCCTTCGACTCCAGCAATGTCCACCATGTTGATGGCAGCAGGCTCAGCATAATTGGTCTTGGCAACCTGCATAGGGTCAGCATCAATCCTCATTTGAGGTTTGGGTTTTTCCCCAAACTTCAGCCTTCCATCCTGAATTGCTTTTTGTATCAGATCCCTGAAAAGAAAGCATTGTGAGGTTTTGTGGCCTAAGAAAATATGATACTTACAGAAACCCCTTTTCTTCTTTTGTTCTAACGGAGGAATTTTAGCACCACGGGGCACTATCATCTGGCCATCTTTAACTAGTAAGTCGAAAATTTCATCACACTTGGTGATGTCGAACGTATAAGATTTTCTTGGAAATTTGTCGCTCCTTTCTGGTTCGACAAGATTTTTCCCATTCACAGGAGTCAACATTTTGCAAGGGCACGGTGGTCCTTGCTTCAACTCTGCAAGATCTATTTCGTGTTATTCGACTTCTGAGAAATCCTCTTCGACTTCTCTTTCGTCTGAGAAGGCTTCGATATAAGCCACTCTTTCTTTTCTATGACTTTGTTTCGCCCTAGCCTTTTCGATCTTCAAACGCTCAACTTGTCGAACCCTATCAGCCAATTGCGCCATATCCCTCAAATAATGGGGATCTAATTTTTTCCTGATAGAAAAGTCCAAACCTCTTGCTGCCATTTTGACCAACTCGTGTTCTGACACTTGTGTGAAGCATCTTGCCTTCAACAAACGGAATTTGTTGAGGTAATCGTCTATGGGCTCACTAAATTTTCTCTTTACATTTGCCAATTCGCTTAGACTAATCTTGGTTTTTCCTACATAAAATTGTTCATGAAATAGCCTCTCCAAACGAGTCCAATCATGGATGGAATTTGCCGCGAGGGTGGTGAACCAAGTAAAAGAATTTTTTGTCAGCGAAGAAGGGAAGTATTTAATCCTTAGATTTTCATTATTTGTATATCTCCTGCCTCTGTAAGGTATCTGGCGATATGTTCTATGGTAGATTCGCTAGTATCACCAGAAAACTTGGTGAATTTGGGTACTTTCCATCCCCTTGGAAATTCAGTTTGTTGAATATATTCTGACAAAAGGGGTGTATAATTTGGTCTACACATACATAATTTTACCCCATTTTGTGCCATAATCCTTTCGACTAAGGCTGCTAGGTTATTATTTCCTACCATATCATTATGTCGACAACCCTGAAGGATTTCATCAGCATCTTGGTTTTGATTCACCAAAACTACCCTTCTCCATGGTTCCTCCCTAGGGATAGTCCGTTGGGGTCTGGGTGGTTCCTCCCTTCGAATTGGTTGTTGGACTTTGGCTTCAAGGTGAATCAAAGGTTCGGCCTGGTTTATGGTTGGCTCTTCTTGGAATATGATGCCTTAATTCTCCCTTACTCATGTGGGTTGTGGGGGTGGCTGTCGAACTTCTTCTCTGGGCGCACCAAAGAAATCTGTAAGACACCCTATTTGCGCTGCCATCTGTTGGTTTGCCTGGGCATTCTTCAAGTTAGCTTATGTAGTTCTTTGAATTAAAGGGTTGAAAATCGTACCCATCTGTTGGGCCAATACGCCCAACATCTCGTGGTTGCTATTGTCCATTTGTTGCCTTATGACTGCTTGTGTATTTGTGGTGATAGCAGGTATTTGGATTGGCTGCGAATTTTTTCTAGCCATATGGTTTATCCCAGACCCTGATCCTTGCAATGGTGATAAAGTATATGTTACGGGACGGGTGTATGTCGACATATTATTTTGAAATCCCGTCATAAACGAAGTTGGCATGCCATATATAGGATCTGATGTTGGGATCGTAAATCTTGGTGGAAAAGTTCTAGACATACCTATCGAAGGCCTGGGTGTTAATGGTGGATTTTGATTGGCCATAGACACAATGGTATGTTCGTTATGGGTGTTTGATGATATAGTTGAAGCGTTTGTATTTTGGGGTATAACCGCAGCGCTTGTTGTCGAATGGATCATTGCAGTCCCTTGACTCGCCGTCATCACTTCGTTTGTATTCGAAGCGCTGGTATTTCCTCCCACAGGAGGGTGAACTTGTTGTGCATCATTAGTGGGTGGGTTAGCCATTCCCCTAATGTGTTGTCCTTTTGGTCTAGGATTTGTATTGTTGGCTAGTTTTCCACTTCTAAATCTCATGCAATAAACAAGTTAAAACTAAGATAGATAAAGACACAGGTACCACCGGGTGTGCCAATTTGTTTACCCTCGAATTTTGGTAAACAACCGTTGATCTTCCAAATCCTTTCACGGATCCAGTTACTTGCGAGATCGATCAGATTGATCTCAGGACACAAGTGTCTTTATTAATCTTTTAACTTTATTGTTATATTTAACATGTTTTGTATATGAAGACAAATGGCTTCAAATGTCGAATTAAAATGCATATAAAGTGAAAGTAAAATTACTTCTAAACTTGAAATGGTAAAAGACTTAAGTAAATGTTACTGGAAATTCTGCAGAAAGTAAATGCATTTATATTAAATGGGTGTATCATACGTACATCCTCAATAAACTCGTTTCTCTTTAACACTTGGTACTTTGAGTAATTTCTGAGTAATTTGTACAAAGATGTTCACCCTCTAAATCGAAATACTAAAGCCACTATTTATACTACTTCGACCCTAACGGTCTTTTACACAAACTAATGCCACGTTTCTGTTTGCATGTCTTAAAAGAACTCAGAGCCTTCATGCGTCTTTTCGGATAAGATCAAAATTTTTGAATTCAAATCTTCTTCTTATCTTGAGCGCCAATCTCTGAAGACGGTCGAACGGAAAAATGTTTGAAACCTTAGCCACATTTCGAATAACAATCTTTATTCAATAATTTGAATTGGTAAACCTTTCCAACAAATTTTACTCAATTCGAATCTCAACCTTTATGGCTTCACATAAATAAAGTAGTGGAATATTCTGAAGTATATTCAAGTCTAACTTTAAAATCCTTAGTCGAAATTTCCAGCTAACACAGTGATATTGTTTAAAGTTGCGGGGATTTTCCTAATGTTCCATTGATTGAATCACAAGGTTGCATTAATTATAACTCTACCTTAGCCCTACGACGACTAGGGTATCCCTTGGAAGATAAACCATTAGACGAACAACTTCAATAATTAATCATTCATGACATGGGCAAAAATGACCGAGAGTTACTCAACAAAATTATCCGGGCTTGGAGCAGGGTTAATAAAAGAAGAGTTGAAAAGAAGAACGTTGTGGCGAAAGAACCTCACACTCGATGGGTACTAGATAAGGTGTAAATTATTAAGCTTCCTTTTGACATAGACCCTGAATACAAGCCAGAGGTCCCAGTAATTCCACCTATGTCTTTGGAAGAAATAGATGATCTGAAGAAAGCATTGAAACAGGCTCAGAGGGAGAAAGAAGAATTAAAGCTCAATATCCTTAACTTAACCAAAGAAAAAAGACAAATGCAGCATATAATTGAATCAAAAGTCCAACAGATTCAAAGAGACCGTGAAGCATTTGAAAAGGAGAGTCTGAAAAGGAAACATTCGAATGAAGAGTTTCTAAGTGCGACTTTTAATCTGGATTCCCATAACCAGAGGCTGGAAGACACTGCTAATGAAATTGGAAATTTAACCAGATGGTATGAAAAGGTCGTGCAAGAAAAGAAAGTGTTGGAGGAATATCTAAGGGATCAAATCCAAAGCTTGGCCCAAGCCTCTTTAGATAAAGAAGAGAAATTAAAGTATCTCACTGCCAGACTTCAGAATAGCCAAGAATCAGAGATAAGGGAATGCCTTGCGAAGATCAGAGCAGAAAGACTTCTTGCCTAGAAAACAAAAGAGTACGAGCAGGTATGCCTTGAGCTGGAAGGCCTCCGAAAATATTTCTTAATACAACGGAGAATTTATACAGAGATGAGGGCTGAAAAGATGTGTTAGGAGGAGAAGTATACAAAGATTTCCCAAGAAGGAAGGGATAACCACAAGATAATTCCCAACCTCTACCAAGAGTAATGATACTACAAGGACAAGCATGAGAGACTCGCCTTCTTAGCCAACAATCTCGTTTAAGACATCCCTAGTATTTTAAGAGACGCGGAAAGTGTAATGGTCCCTCTCCCAAAGGACATTGATGATTTCTTCAAGTTGTGTAGAACAATGGTCGATCGTTTCAGTGAAGACATCCGCAAGCGGGCTTAGGAGAATGTTTACCTTTGTTTATTTTCCTTTCAGCTAATTTATTGTTTTAGAATTGTAATATCTTTCAATATCTGAACTATGTTATCTTTTAAAGACAATTGGCACCTTCAATAAAAAGCATTATGTTTCTTATTTCTGTTTGCGTATTCGCTTTCCAGATACTCACCAATAAAAAAGTAAAACCTAAAAAATATATATAATATAAAAAGAATATATATATATATATATATATATATATATATATATATATATATATATATATATATATATATATATATATATATATATATATATATATATATATATACCCAAGTGAATAAGACATTCGAAACGTAATTCTCAGCATCGTTCATACATATTCATACATTCATAAAAACATTTGCATCTCATAAACTAACAACTCAAAAACTCATTTTTCAAAATCTTCTCCAGTTGAACCATTGGTAGATGAAAACCACCACCTCCTTGGCCACCGTATCAAACAAGAAATCACCAACTAAGAGCCATGGAACAAATTGAAGAAAATCAAGCAGCTTTCAAGGTGGATCTAGAACAAGCCAAAAGCAACGTTGACTCATTGAGAAGGGATATGAGTCAGGTTCTTCTAGCTTTGAAGAACATCATTGATAGGTAAAAACAAATTCCCAGGGTAGCCTTTAAGGAAATAACCCAGACCATCGGTGCATCAAGCGGTCACCAACTGAGAAGAGGATCAGAGATAGAGCCACAAAAGTCTGTCATGGCTCAACATGAGACAAGACAAGAAACTGAAGGGTTTGTCCCACCTCCACCAAAGGCAGGGGCTTCTCATACCCTACAGATTTCGGTTAACAGTGCTAACAATTATCTGGAATTACAATATGGAGATCACGACTTGGAGGATGTCAATCAAGCACTTCAAGAAATAACCAATACTCCTGCTACAGAGAATACTCTAGTGCTGAATCAATAAAAGCTTTGGAAGAAAGGTTAAAAGTTATGGACATATACAATGCTTTTGATGTTGATGCCCTTTAAATGGGTCTTGTTCAGGGCGTAGTAATCCCGCCAAAATTCAAAGTACCTGACTTTGGAAGATACAAAGGGCTCACTTGTCCAAGAAACCATATGCGCATGTATTGTAGGAAGATGCATGCTTATGCTCAAGACCAGAAATTAATGATTCACTGCTTTCAAGACAATTTGAGTGGGGAATCTCTAGATTGGCACATAAAGTTTGAAAGGATGGAATCCAGACATGGCAAGATATTTCTAATGATTTCTTAAAGCAATATAAATACAATTTGGACATGGCGCCTACCCACATACAACTCCAAAACTTGTCTCAGAAGAAAGAGGAGTCCTTCAAGGAGTATGCTCAAAGGTGGAGAGAGATGGCATCACGTGTGAAACCACCACTTCTGGAGAAAGAACTAGTCGACATGTTCATGGGAAACTTTCAAGGGGTATACTATGAAAAGATGGTAGGAAGCATCTCTTCGGGATTTTCTGACCTAGTAACTATTGGAGAGAGGATTGAAACTGGAATATAAAATGGAAAGATTCAATGGGGGTCATCAAATGCCCCTTACAATGCAAAAAGACCGGTTCCTAACTTCACAAAAAGGAAAGAGGGTGAAGTTAATGTTGTGGCTTCACAACCAAGAGCATAACAACTGTTAATAATCCTGCGGGGACAGCAACAAAAAAATTTTGAAATGGCCCCCAAGAAAATTGGATCCACTCCCTATGCCACCCAGCCAACTATTGCAACACTTGATCAAGGCATCTTTGGTAGAGCTAAAACCTCTAGCTCCTCCGGTTGGGCCACTTCCACTGAAATACAATGCCAATGACAAATGTGAATACCATGTCGATTCTCTGGGGCATACTATAGATCAATGTTGGGCTTTCAAACATATGGTATAGGATATGATAGACTCCTAAGACATTAATTTTGAGAAATCGAACATCAAGTCAAACCACATGCCTCTGCATGGTGGACCTGCAATAAATGTGATCGAAGTAGTCACTGACTGTGGGGAAGCTAGAGAAGTAAAGGCTCCTATAAATCTGTTAAAAAAGTATTTGTTGGAATGTGGGTTCCTTTTGGAACATAACAAAGCTTTCGAAAAGACACTGCAACAATCCGTGGACCAGAGGATAGTCCAATTCAGACCACACCCTGAAGATGAGTACATAGCACCAATTGAAGAAGGTACGAAGAAGCCATTGGTAATTCCTTGCCAAGGGCCGAACCATAATAAGAAGACTCTTGTGATTCCATGGGGGAGATTTGATAGAAACACCCACAATAAAACAAACTCTTAGGATACCAGTAGTTCCAAAGACTACAATGGTAATTAGGGGGCCATCTCCTACCCCTTACAAAACTGAAAAAACAGTACCACATAATTGTGTTTCGACCGTATATACCAATGGCTCGAAATAAGAATGTGAGCCATCATCAAGTCAAGGACCTACAATCTCGAATATAGCATGGACAGGGGGAATGACTGAAGGGGTAAGAAAACACTTAGAAGGGGGGGGGGGGTTGAATAAGTGACTCTTTTCGTTCTTTCAATACAAAGCTCGAAACAGTAATGGAATAACACAGTTATTTTTATCCTAGTTTGTTTGAACTCAAACTACTCCAGTCCACCTGCCAAGGTGATTTCGCCTTTCTCAACAAGGACTTAATCCACTATAATCAACTGATTACAATCACACAACAACTGTTGTGACTAACAATGCACAAGTAAACTTACAAGTGACTGACACCACTAAGACTTAAATCTAGTCCTAGTCTGCTTGAGAAATCTGACCAAACTTGGTCTCTCAAGGAACAAATACAGAAGTATAATCTTTACAGATAATTGAAATAGAGTTTGCTTCTAATCAAGCTATATCACAACTGTGATTTTTCTTAGAATGTAATACACAATAATGTAAGAACTATGAGTTGTAAGCTTTTGAATCTTTCACGTAGTTTCTTGTTTGAACAACCTTGTTGGCTTGCAATAAATGTCCTTCTACTTATAGTAGAAAAATAAGACCGTTGCTGCCTTCAGAGGAAATGGAGAGCATTAAATGCTTTGCGTGTATCCTTGCAAAATTCCATTCTCCAAGAAACTAGTTGTAGGCACTTGAGTGTTTTCAGCCGTCTTTGCATTAATTAGCAAACGTCGGAATGTAAGAACGTGTTTCCTATGCTTTGATAAGACATGTTGATTAAGACGTTGTTTCAGTATTTGCTTTAACTCAGAACATGCTTTATTCAACTTATGGTCAGAGCGTTGCTTGCTAAGATCTTTGAACAGCGCTTTCTTTCAAGTTATCTTCATAATCAAGAAGCCTGATAGAAGTTAGAAGATACATTTAACAAATGAGTGTTCTTACCAGAGTTAGCAGATGCATTTGAATAAAAGGTTCTTATGTCAAAGAACTTCTTCATAATCTTTGCTTAGCACTTTGGAATGTTTCTTGTCAGAACATTAACTAAGACATTCAAAACCACATTCATTAGAGCATAAATTATCTTAAATATAATTTAGTTATCATCAAAACACTTGGGATAGGTCAGAACTTAATCTTGTT
Source organism: Vicia faba (assembly GCA_948472305.1). Lineage (NCBI taxonomy): Eukaryota > Viridiplantae > Streptophyta > Magnoliopsida > Fabales > Fabaceae > Vicia > Vicia faba. The sequence continues at coordinate 453,682 of CATIWC010000287.1, forward strand.
CTTTCAATCTCCCCCTTTTTGATGATGACAAAAAATTATTTTAGATAAAGAAAAGAAACAGATTAAGAGATAAGAATCTCCCCCTGAAATGAATATATCTATGCATAAGATATCCTGAGATTATTTAGTCAGAGTGATACACAGCCTTCTTTGAATTTCTTCAGAACTTCTTCAAGAAGATAAATCTTAGCTGGAATATTCTTTCAGCGTTAAATGATACCTGCAAAAAAAAATCTTTTGCACAGAGGGAATTCTTGCAATTATGTTAGAATGTCTGAGACATAGTCTCATAACTGTTAAACAGTGATTAGTTAAAACATGCACATTTTCTCCCCCTTTTTGGCATAATCAAAAAGTGTAATAAATGAGAAATTTTGAAAGATTCCATAAAAAGTTAAAAAAAATAGATAACCAGAAGTACAAACAAAACATCAAATAAGAGACAAAAAGAAACTAGGATTTCTTAGAGACAAGAGCCATCAGAAGGTTCTTGATCTCAGAGGCAGATTCACTTTGCATTGCCATCCAGTTCTTGAACTCTAAATTTGTTTGATCTTGAGTATCCATGCGTCTATTCAAGACTTCATTCTCCCTCTTTAGCTCTTTCAGAGTGTCTATAATGAGTGAGGTAGGGGCAAAAGATGATGAAGCTTCAGTAGAAACAGGGTTAGAAGCAGCAACTGATGAATCAGACTTCACAAAGGTGGAGAGCAGAGTGCCCAGATCCATTGCAAGAGTTGACACAGGTTTAGGTCCATCCTTAACTGAAGGTTGATTCAATATAACAATAGCCAGAGGATTTGAATCTTCAGAGTATTCTTCAGATTCGTCTTCTGATATGTCCATCTTATCAGCTGGTGTATCAGCAATCAGTAGCGAAGACTTCTTATTCCAAGTATCAGCAGCTTCTGTCTTGAAAACACGCAGAAGTTTAGAAAAGTTGTCCAGCACCTGAGAGTGGCACAAATCCTGTAACTTCCGTGATTCAGCAACCAAGGTTCTTCTGAAAGTTTCCCATAGAAGATTTGTTGTTGCGGTGTTCACACTTCTGAGGCGGTCTTCTTTCAGCGGTTGTAACCATGCTTGAACATTTGTTATAAAATTATGAAACAAAATATTTACATATGGCTGAATAGGTTTAGGGACAACCGTTCTGTAAGATTTGTTTTTCAAGAATTGTAGAGATTGAGAGTCCACTACAGTTCTTAAAAAGCTATTGGTTTCAGGAGTATTTGTAGGTTCAGGTTGGTTAACACAAATATGAGGTTCTGATATATCATGAGGTACGGATGGTTCAGCAATATCAGTTTGTTCAAAAATTTGTTGTTCTGGAATTTGAGGAGTTGAGAGTGGGGTTGTATGTTGTGGTGAGGTGGGTGGAGTGATATCAGGAGAAATTATTATTGTATAAGCGGGAGTGGGAGTGGGTTTTTGAGGTTGTGGTTGGTTCATAGAAAAAATGTTTTCAGTTGGTAGATTGAAAGGTGGTTTTATGGTTGCTAGAGGTTCATTAATCCCAGGAATTTTCCAAGATCCAGCATCATACCATCCAGTGGGTCTGGGTGATAAAGTTCTGGGAGGGGGTCTTGAGAAACGTTCAGCAGGAATAGGTTGAAAAACAGATGGTTCAGGGGGTTCTGAATGAGAGGGTTCTGATTGGCTGTCAGAATGTTCATCAGAGTCAGAATCACTAAAATTTGTTGAGAACTGATTTTTACTAAGGTTGTTAGCAAGGGGTTCAGATGGTGAGGTTTGAGAGGATTCAGCAGATGCAGATATATTTTCAGAATTATAAACAGGTATAGTTTCAGCATGATTACCTGTCTTCTTTTTCTTCTGAGGAGAGTCAGAAGGACCTTCTACAGCTTTTCTCTTCACAGATCCTTGGAGAACAACATCAGCAGCAGCTTGATTTCTTCCTTGAAGCCAAGCTGGATCAATAGGTGATCCTGTTTCTCTGCAGGTCTCAAGATAGTGCAAAACCATACGAGAATGTTCCAACGAGTTGAACATAGGAAAATTAGCAATAGGAATTATTCTTTTCTTCACAATAGTTGACAGACATGGAGAGGGTTCCACCAGTAGTTTGTCAATAATTTTCCTTTTTAGCAAGTTCTTTTCAGTCATTGTCTTACCACAGATAGGTTCAAGCTCCCCCAGAAGATTTGCTTCTCTTAGGTGAGCAATCAGACCATTCTCAGTCAGAATGTCTGATAATAACCTCCCCATGGGAATCCAATTCCTCTTTGATTTGGGATTCTTCATCCTTTCAGCTTCTCTGGTTTCTTTGACATGGTTCCAGAGGTGTTCAAAAAGCAAGTAGGGCAAATCAATTTTGACATTGGTTCCAAGGCAAAACAACAAATATTGTTGATAAGCATTGATGTAATCAGGAGAACTGGTGTCTTTCCTGTGGTGAATACATCCATGAATAATCCTTTCCTAAATCTTATACTTGTCTTTCAAATCCCTAACTTTGGAGGAACCTTGACCATTTGTAAAAATCTCTGTGTATACCCTAGACATCTCCATTCTTCCAGTGGGCATTCCTGTAACTCCGAGTCCTTTAAATCCCAGCAACCTTCTGATTAGATTTTCTGTAATGGATATTTCCTTGCCCATTACAAAGGAGAGAATAACCTTGGGAGTTGCAATAGCGTGAATCCAGAATTCTTTTACCAAATGAGGAAAGACTGGACCAGTAAGACGATCAAAGTAGCTTTCCCAACCTTGAAACTTCACAGCAGGGAACAAGTCAAATCCATTCTCTCTGAGATTCTCAAAGTCTACCATTAGCTCACTCAAAACTTCCAAACTTTCTACCGGAATGAGTGTTGTCCTTTCAGGTATACAGTATTGCTCAGAGTGGGTAGAGGAAGAAGAAGCCATTGAAGTTTTATGAAAAGAGAATTTTTTGAAAAGGGTTTTTAAGAGAAATGTTCAAATAAAAACTTGATTTGAAAGAGACAGTAAAGAATGAAAGGGTTTTTCAAAGAGTATTTATAGGCATTAATTTCAGAGAATAGGTTAAGAATTAAATTAGAAGTATTTAAGACAAATTAAAATAAAGATTAAGACGGATTTAAAAAAAATGATTCTCATCATTACTTGCATTTAATGAATTGCTAAAAATGAGGGAAAACGTGATATTATGGCTAATCATCAACAGTTACCTAGAACGTCATCAGTAGCTTTTGCACGCTTGACCTTTCAGAAACATACCACGTGTTCATCTCCTGAAGGATGCATGTAACAGCTGTTTGTTCTAATGAATTTCTGAACTACACTTGGACATGAAGCGTTAGAATGATTCATATAGCTTCTGTTACAACTTCTCTTCTAACTTCTGAAGAGTTGTTGATTAGAGCATTCATTTCAGAAAGTTCTGAAGCCAGTCACAGAAAATAAATATTATTTTATTCAAGACATACTTCCATACAAATATTTTTCAGAATGAAATTAAATCTATCTTCTGAAAGGGGTTTAGTAAAACTGTCAGCCCATTGATGGTCTTTTTTTACAAAAATCAAGTTTAAAATCCCCTTCTGAGTATAGTCCCTTATGAAAGGATATTTAATTTCTATATGTTTGGCTTTAGAATGTAAGATTGGATTTTTAGAAAGACAAATAGCAGAAGTATTGTCACAGAAGATAGGAATCTTACTTTCATAAAGGTTGAAATCTTCTAGTTGACTTTTCATCCAAATCATCTGAGAGCTACATCCAGCAGCAGATATATATTCAGCTTTTGTGGTTGATAGAGAAATTGTTGCTTGCTTCTTGTTGTACCATGAGATAAGATTGTCACCCTAAAACTGGCAGCTTCCAGAGGTGCTTTTTCTTTCAATTCTATCTCCAGCAAAGTCAGCATCACAATAACCTGCTAGTTTGTAATCTTGTGATCTTCTGTAACACAGACCAAGATTAGAAGTACCTTTCAGATACCTAAGAATTCTCTTAACAGCTGTTAAATGAGATTCTCTAGGATCTGATTGGAATCTAGCACACAAGCACACGCTAAATAATATATCAGGTCTAGATGCAGTCAGATAGAGAAGGGATCCAATCATACCTCTGTAGAGCTTCTGGTCTACTTTCATACTTACCTCATCTTTACCTAGAATGCAGGTTGGATGCATATGTGTCTTGGCATCTTTGTTTTCTGAAATTTGAAATTTCTTCAGAAGTTTTTTAACATACTTCGTCTGATGTATGAAAGTACCTTCTTGAGTCTGGTTGATTTGAATTCCAAGAAATAATTTTAATTCACCCATCATGCTCATTTCAAATTCTGCCTGCATTGTCTTAGAAAATTCTTTTCCAAGGGATATATTACAGGTTCCAAAAATTATATCATCAATGTAAATTTGACAAATTAAAATATCATTTTTAAATGTTTTTCTGAAGAGAGTTGTGTCCACTTTCCCTCTGGTAAAATCTTTTTCTAATAGAAAATTACTCAGACGATCATACCAAGCTCTTGGAGCCTGTTTTAAACCGTACAAAGACTTTTTCAATTTAAAAACATGTTCTGGTTGTTTTGAATCATTAAATCCAGGAGGTTGATGGACATATACTTCTTCTTCAATATAACCATTTAGAAATGCACTTTTAACATCCATTTGATATAATGTAATGTTATTTTGTACAGCAAAAGAAATTAATAATCTTATAGATTCTAACCTGGCGACTGGGGCAAAGGTTTCATTATAATCAATTCCTTCTTATTGACTATAACCCTATGCAACCAGTCGTGCCTTGTTTCTGATTACTTCTCCTTGTTCGTTCAATTTGTTTCTGAAGACCCATTTGGTTCCTATAACATTGAATCCTTTGGGTCTTGGAACTAGACTCCATACATCATTCTTTGAGAATTAATTTAGTTCTTCTTGCATTGCTAAGATCCAATCATTATCTTCCAGAGCTTCATCAATGGTAGTTGGCTCAATCAGAGAGACTAAACCGAACATAGATTCTTCATTGATTCTGAGAGATGATCTTGTTCTGATGGGATCTTCTTTTCTTCCAATGGTTACGTCTTCTTTGTGAGCTAAAGATAATCTAGGAAACCTTTTCTGAGTGAGTTGGTCAGAGATCCTGAGATTGTTGAGAGCATCGTCAAGAGGATGATCTGCTACGTCTTCTTTTGCTTCTGGACTTTCAGAGTTTGAGTGATGATCTTATGTACCTACAGAAAAATCAATTTGCTTTGGCTGTGGTTGGCCAAGCTTATCATCAAACCTGACTTTGATTGATTCTTCAACAATCAGATTTTCTGTGTTGTATACTCTATAGCCTTTTGAGCGTTCAGAGTATCCAAGTAGGAAACACTTTTGTGCTTTGGAATCAAACTTATTCAGAGTTTCTTTGGTTTTATAATAAAACAAGTACATCCAAAAGGATAGAAATAAGAAATGTTGGGCTTTCTGTTTTTCCACAATTCATAGGGAGTCTTTTCAAGAATAGGTCTTATAGAGATTCTATTCTGAATATAACACGCTGTATTCACAGCTTCGGCCCAAAAGTGCTTAGCCATATTTGTTTCATTGATCATGGTTCTGGCCATCTCTTGTAATGTTCTATTCTTTCTTTCTACAACTCCATTTTTCTGGGGAGTTCTAGGACAATAAAAGTTATGAACAATACCATTTTCTTTAAAATATTTTTCAAAATAATGATTTTCAAATTCACCACCATGATCACTTCTAACTTTTGTGATTTTAAAATCTTTTTCATTTTGCACTTGAGTACAGAAGTTAATGAATACAAAATGTGACTCATCCTTGTGTTTTAAAAACTTTACCCATGTCCATCTGCTGAAATCATCAACGATGACCAATCCATACTTCTTGCCTCTGATGGATGCAGTTTTCACTGGTCCAAACAGATCAATATGAAGTAACTCTAATGGCTTAGAGGAAGAGACAACATTTTTAGATTTAAAGGAAGGTTTTGAAAATTTTCCTTTTTGACATGCTTCGCACATAGCATCTGAGTTGTACTTTAGATTGGGAAGTCCTCTGACTAAATTTAATTTATTTAGTTGAGAGATTTTTCTAAGACTGACATGTCCCAATCTTCTGTGCCATACCCATTGCTCATTGCTAACAGACAAAAGGCATTTTACGTTTTGAGATTTAAGATCTGATAAATCAATTTTGTAAATGTTGTTTTTTCTCTTACCAGAAAAGAGGATTGATCCATCCTTTTGATTTACAGCTTTACAGGAGTTTTGATTGAAGATAATGTCATAGCCATTGTCACTTAATTGACTTATAGACAATAGATTATGAGCTAATCCTTCTACTAATAAAACATTAGATATAGAAGGAAAGTTACTGTTTCATATGGTTCCAGAACCAATAATCTTCCCTTTCTGATTACCTCCAAACTTCACATCTCCTCCAGCTTTAAGTTTTAGGCTTTAGAACATAGACATTTTTCCCGTCATGTGTTGTGAGCATCCAGAGTCCAAGTACCATGACTGGTGTTTCAATTGAGCTGTTAAGGACATCTGCAACAAATATTATTTTATCCTTAGGTACCCATATCTTTTTGGGTCCTTTTGGGTTAGCATAAGAGTTTCCAGAATGTGATGTATATTTTATATCATGTGAATGTCCAAACTTGAATTGCTTATTCAGAGGTTTGTAAGTGAAGGTCATTTTAGCAACAGGTTTTGGAATGTATGTTTCCTTCCCTTTGGGAGGTTCATATCCAATTCCTCTTCTGTTTTTCCCACTAACTCCATAAATCATTGAAGCCATTTTGCTTTTGTCTATGCTTTTAGCAAGAAAAGTTTGAAAGCTATAGTCATATTCTTTCAGAATATCTTTTGAACTAGATACAGACTCTGAACTAAAATTCTTTTGAACAATTTGAATTTCTTTTTTAAGTTTAAGATTGTTTTCTAAAAGTTCAGATTTTTCTGTTTCAAGTTTCTTAAAATCAGATGCAAGACTCTTCTTGAGTTTCTTGTATTTGATTTTGAGCTTACTGTAGTTTTCCAGAAGTTCTGATAAACTATCAGCAAGTTCTTCTCTAGAAAATTCAGAAAATACCTCTCTTTGTTCTGACTCACAGTCTGAGTCATCTTCTGTGATAGCCATTAAAGCTAGAATGGAATTTTCATCTTCAGAACCAGATTCATCTTCGGAAGAATCTGAGTCATCCCAGGTTGCCATCATTCCTTTCTTCTTTTCAAATCTCTTCTTTGGTCTTTCTTTTTGAAGCTTTGGACATTCACTTTTGAAGTGACCAGGTTCTTTGCATTCATAACAGATGATTTCTCTTCTGTTTGACTTTTTATGTCCAGAAGATTCTGGTTTATCTTCTGACTTCTTGAAGTTCCTGAACTTCTTTTGTCTGTGCTTCCACAGATGATTGATCCTTTTGGAGATCAAAGATAGTTCGTCTTCTTCTGAAGCTGATTCTTCATAGTTTTCTTCTTCAGCCTGAAAAGCATTAGTATCAAATTTCTTAATTGATTTAAGGGCTAGAGACTTACCTTTCTTCTGAGGCTCATGTTCATCCAGTTCAATCTCATGACTTCTGAGAGCGCTGATGAGTTCCTCTAAAGACACATTGTTCAGATCTTTTGACACCTTGAACATAGTGACCATTGGTGCCCATCTTCTGGGTAAGCTTCTGATGATATTTTTCATGTGATCTTCTTTGGTATACCCTTTGTTAAAAACTCTCAGACCAGCGATCAGAGGCTGAAACCTAGATAACATTGCTTCTATAGACTCACTTTCCTCAACTTTGAAGGCTTCATACTTTTGAACTAAAGCCAGAGCTTTAGACTCCTTAACTTGGGTGTTTCCTTCATGAGTCATTTTGAGAGACTCAAACATATCATGCGATGTGTGATCGGTGGATCTGGAACTGACTGTTTAACGCTGGTTCGCGAAATGTCGCGGAAGCAAGAGTCGCCACCGTCTTTTATTTTCTCCAAATGGAAAGGACAAAAGCACAGAAAAATTCCTTATAGAGATTACTCTCGGTTCGGGAGGTAGGTTATAGAAAGGGAAGGTGTTAGCACCCTTTCTATCCATGGTTATCCATGGGCTCTTAGATACTTGCTCATTTGTGTTTTCAAAAATGGTTTGTTTGCTTTTCAGTGTGGGTTTTAAAAAGTTTCTTTGAAAATTCCAGTTCGACTCTTGTATCGGTCCTCAAGAGTGTTTGAAAAATTGCTTTCGAAAGCTTTTGAAAAGGTGTCGGTGTGAAAATACTTTTTTGTTTGTTTTTGAAGAGAGCAAGTATCTACGAGAACCTACCTACCCTAAGGAATTCGTCTGTGTAAATGTCCTTTAAAGTAGTGCCATCCCACCATTGAGAGGTAGGTAGCACCACCGTTGGAGGTGTTCGGGTCAATTCGAGTTTGTAGGGACATGGTGATCACCAGAGCAATAGGAAGACACCTTAGAAGCTACCCTCATGCCAGGTTCCCGGATCATGAGGACTTACTAAGACATCCTCTACTCGACGATCACCTTTTGAGGCAAGGCAACAGTGAGGCGTACCCTAGGGGTGGTGTGTGCGATTCGTGTGTCGTTTTCATTGATGTTTGTCTTGTCATGTTAAAGTGATCTACGCTTGATTTTATTATGGCCATTCATTCTTGCATGCTTTTTGTTAACAGTTAAGATATTTGCGGGAAAAGTAAATCTAAAGCTATTACAAATGGCGCGGGTCCACATCGCCAAAATTAAACCGGACCCGATTTGACAGAAAAATAAATAAAGCAAAGTAAAAGAATTGAAAAGTGCGAGAAGTTTACGTTACAAAGCTTTGGGAGAGGTACATAATTATTTAAGCGAAATAAAATAAAGATGCGAAATTAAACAATTAAAAATATGGGCGTTGGACCCTTTTGCAAAATTAAATTACATGAATTAATTAATTAGAATTAAAATTAAAAAAAGAACATGTTTTTGGTATTTTTGTGTTTTTAGGAATTTGATGAAAAAAGAATTAATTAAAATTAAACTAAAAGGCAAACCCTAATTCTAATGGTTTTTAAGTTTGTTATGAAAATATTAAAATATAACCTAAATTAAACCTAAATTCTTTTATGTACAATTTAATTATGAAAATAAAATGAGTAATATTATTATTATGAAAAAAGAAAAATTGAGAGGAATAAAATTAACAATTAAACCTAAATTCTATATTTTTTTAATATTTTATTATGAAAAGAATTAAAGTTGCAACCTAAATTAATACTAAATTAATTTACATGTTAATTTATTTATGAAAATATTAGAATAAAATAATTTATTATATTTCTTCATCTTTCCTGATTTTTATGAGGTTTTTATATTTTGTAAAAATAATTAATTAGAGCAAATAAAGAAAATAAAACAATAATTAAAAATAAAATATAGAGAAAAATTGCAAACCAGGGGGGGGGGGGTTCAGGCCCCAAAGAGGAGGTTTTGATCCAAGAGTTCTGGCCCAATAAGCTTGAAATCTGTTGACTTTTCCAGGCCACGTATGGGACTTTTGACTAGGGCGTATGGTACACCTCTGATCATGGCTCTCTGATTAATTCTCTTAGGCACGTGGACATTGGATTCAGTGAGTGTATGGTAGTCTTGACTTTGGGCGCTGCATGGGAATTTACATAGAAAAATAATATTGGCAATTATACAGACCTGGGACTCGAACCCAGGTCTTGGATGTTGAAGCAATGAGAGTTTGCCAGCTGAGCCACTGAACGCATTTGATTAATAAATAAACAATGAACATTATAAAAGAAAAGCAAATGGTTAGTGGTGCAACGCGCGAAATATTCAAACGCGCCAATCAGGGTGTGACACGGCTTCTTCTTCCTCACCATCCCTGTAAAACAAAACACGAAGGCAACGGTTTTCATAGCGTGGTTTTAGGCCATTTTATAGAAAATAGCGATTAACTCCTCCACGCTCATAAATTGAGCGCGAGGGTAGATTCTTCTTCGTCTCCATGTGCTGAGTCTAATGGTCATGGTTTTGAGGCTTAATTATTCCTCTTTGCAAAAGCCCTAAATTCAAGCTCTGAAAACCCTAGAAAATAAACATGGTAAAATCGTGTGTATAGCATAAAAATACAATTAAACGCATTGGTCAGTATCAGAACATCATAAGGAATACAAATCCATGATTAGAATGCCATGAGAATGCCTAAAATTAAAAACACGATTGTCACTTTTTCTCTGTACAGGAGAGGTTCTTATTACCAATTCTTGAAGTTTGAGTTGATGTTTTGGATTGGAATGTGATCAGGGACCTTCAAGGAAGCTATTGGAATAAAAATTAAGGCTCGAATCCTCCTCTAACCACGTTTTCAGAATTGAGTTTTTAAGTGAAACTTCCAAGTTTGTATATTGGTCTCTAGCGCAGCTTCCAGTCTCTATGCATTAGGTTTAGGTCTATGCTTATGTATTGAACAGATTAGGTCAAAAAAATTCAATCAAATCTCTTTCATTCAATGGTTTTGCAAATTGATTTTCCAAGATCTTTTTCATATCTTTTTCATGCTACTTTGTATCAATTAAGATCAATTCCATCCAAATCTTTCTATATTGGGATATGCACGAAATATTGAGCTCAAAACATGTATAAAAAGATTGAAAAAATTAGGTTAGACATTTTTCACATATTTAATTTGATTTAAATGAATTAATATGAATAAAAATTCAAATAAATAAATAAAAATGAGAAAATACTTCCCTTTGGGCCAAGTGGTCGTGCATATGCTTGGAATGATGAATCATGGAGGAAAAATGGGCCCATTAGCAATTTTAGGTCATTTGGATCAAAGTTGACTTTTCAAAATATCCAAACATTTCCCAACTTCCACAAGGCATAACTTGCTCAATTTTTAAGCTTTTCTCATGTTCTTGGACATTTTGGAAAGGTCTTTGAGTCCTCTAACCAATGCCTTTGGTCCCATGTCATTTTGATTTACCAATCTCAAGTTATGGCTTTTGACTTAAAGTCCCTTTTTGTTGACTTTTGAAAATGACCTATAATGTTGAAATTGATAACTTTTTGTGAGAGCATTTCTTGGACTTGAAGTATGAAGATGAGTTGTAGGAAATGTCTTTCTCTTCAAAATAAGCTTTGGATGGAATTTTTCTGATAATCCATGTGAAAGTTATGCCCTGGTCAATTTCAGTTGACTTTTTCAGCTGTCCAAATAAGGAAACTTTTGCATCTTTGATGATTTCTGAGCCAAATTTTGAGAATCATGATCAAGCATTGATCAAATGATGTTTGTGGCTTCAAAATGATATGTTGACCAAAATTTTGAACTTTTGACTGTCAAATGACCATTTTGCCCCTACAGTTGACTGTAGTGCAATTTAGGGTTTTGACTGTGCAATTTTGAGTTGAATGCCTTGAAACTTGATATGAGGATACTTGACCATATTGGTAGGCATATGAGACTTGATTGGGCCTTTGAAAACTTCCTTTTCTTGATCAGAATACAAACCCTAGTTTTGACTGTATAGGAGATCTTTGCACTGTGCAACCCTTGGGGGATTTTGTAGCTTGATTTGGCAATTTCTTGAAGAATATGGGAGGGCAAATTTTGGGGTACAACAGTTGCCCCTGTTCAATCTTCTTAGACCTGAGGATGCAGATTGGCTGACGTGCCTTTCGTAATCCGAAGGTGGAAGATGATTGGACACTAGAGTGCCCAGAAATTTGCGCTCACATGTTAGCAGTGTGATGGAATGGGCTTATAGATGCCATTTGGAGATTGTTGGATAGGATGATGGGCTTATAGATGCCATCTGGATGTTGATTGCGTAAGAGATTCCTTGGCGAGAACCTGCATACCTGCAAAAGAAAAATGAGTACCTGACACGTTGCAGGAGCTGGTTTTCAGATGCTTTGTATAAATGTGTCCTGACTGGTTACAGGAGCTGGGTTTGGAGCTTCACAAGATGATGAATGAACCAGGTATGGTTACTGCCTTAGCATGAATGGTAAGAGAATCTTGGGTGATTTTAACTTCAACAACGCTCGTTGAGAAAATCTCGGTGGGGAATACCATCTTCGCAGGATCGGAACGAGGACCATAGGCCATTATAATCTGAAAGGGAATCACCTCACCCGCCGTCGGAGAGGGAATCATAGGAAAAAGGAACTGTCACCTCACTCACCGTCGGAGAGGGAACCATAGGAGACTATCACCTCACACTCACCGTCAGAGAGGGAAACATCTGAAAAAGGAATTACCACCTCACTCACCGTTGGAGAGGGGACCATAAGAGACTATCACCTCACACTCACCGTCGGAGAGGGAAACATCTGAAAAAGGAATTACCACCTCACGCACTTGTCGGAGAGGGGACCATAGGAGACTATCACCTCACACTCACCGTCGGAGAGGGAAACATCTGAAAAAGGAATTACCACCTCACGCACTTGTCGGAGAGGGGAACATCTGAAAAAGGAATTACCACCTCACTCACCGTCGGAGAGGGGACCATAGAAGACTATCACCTCACACTCATCGTCGGAGAGGGAAACATCTGAAAAGGACTTACCACCTCACACACCGTCGGAGAGGGAACCATAGAAGACTATCACCTCACACTCATCGTCGGAGAGGGAAACATCTGAAAAGGACTTACCACCTCACACACCGTCGGAGAGGGAACCATAGGAGACTATCACCTCACACTCATCGTCGGAGAGGGAAACATCTGAAATAACTTCTATTGAGTCTTTATCAGAAAAATCTGTTGGGAGTCGATTTAGCTGGACTAGAGAAGGCTTTGAAATATGTTTAAGCATTTTAACTGCGTCTTTCCTGAAAGGTAGAGGTCAGTCATATGCAATGCATGATATGGATCAAGCAATGATGTTCTCAACATAAATGAGATTTGTATGATATGATGCGTCTATGCATGCTATAATGATGTATGTGATGTTTTATGAATGTGTTCGTCTAGGAAAGTAGATCCTTGACGGATGCCGGGAAGTCACTCCTGGGCTGATGCTGGAGAATAGATTTTGCTTCCGCTGGGGATGATAGTTGCAAGAATACCGGTAGGAGAAGATGACTCCGATGCGGAATAAACTTGGCGGATGGGAGATTCTGCGGGGAGAAAAGATATTCTGACGACCATGCTGGGGAGCAATACTCTGTGGGGAGAAGGATGCCTCGCTGAGTGTAGATAATAATTTGCTGGGGATACCCTTGTTGTTGGAAGTGTTGATGGACTTCGCTGGGGTAAGAAGGCTTTGTTGACGACGCTCTTTCCGGGGCTTTTGGCTGAGGATAACCCAGTTATATCCTGTTAAGGAAATAACTCTTTAAATCAAGCCGGACGACGCGTTCGTGCTCTGCGAGGGGGTAAGCTTCCAGAATCTACTGGGGATAAGCTTATTGCTTGGGGATAAATTCCAACTTTCCTGGGGAAACTGGATTGGACTCTTTTTGGGGAGTTTTGATATGCTGGGAAGTGATTCCTTTGAATGTTGGTATACCGCCGGGGAACAATCTTTAGGCCAAGACTGCCGGGGATGCTTGTATTGCTGTTGGGGAAGTATTGAGATCTACGGGAGGATACTCAATTTCCTTGAGATTTGCTTGGAGAAGAATGTATTGTTTTGTTGAACCACTCTCTGGGGAATTAATACGTACTTGGTCATATTCTTTAGCCGAACCTACCTTGGTACCTTGGAGGACAGAACAATTAGACTGCTCGGACAACTCTTTTATTGCCCATGTTTCTAATGTCACCTGCAATTAATTCCTTTGTTTCTTATGCAAATATTTATGAGTTAGCAAATTATTGTCAATGCATATATCACAAATTGAACCTTGGACGTTCTTCGCAAAACAAAACAGAAAAATAAAAACACTTGGCACGTTTAACTGAAAATATATTTGTATTGATTTTTGAATGGCCTGAAAATAGGCGTTTTGTGTACAAGAGGCTGACGTCCTAGTAAGAGGTACGCCGCTGAACAAGAGAGTTTATACAAGTTTTGTACAAAAGAAAATAAAACAGCTGTGTGAAGTGAATGATCCCACTGGGTTTCAACTCTGCTATTGCCTTTATAACTCTGAGCGTCTCATCACTTGATGACCTTGGTTGAAGGTGAAGCTGACTGATCGATGCCGTCTGAACTTGATGTAGATACCGGATTCTGGATGCAAAGTGATCCAATGAGACATAGTATTACGCTTTTATCCCTAATTTTTGCCTGGACCGCCCTTTCAGGTTTTCGGTCCACCGGGATACCCATTTTTGCCCAAGCCGCCCTTTCAGGTTTTCGACTTGCCGGGTGTACAGATTTTTCATTTTCATCCCTTCATTTTGCCCGAACCCTTTTGGTTCGACGGGAAGCCCTAATTTTTGCCTAGGCATGTCAGCCTAGCGGGTCTTTTTTCATGCGTAGTATCTTTTTACTATGTCAGCATTGGCGGGGTGAGGAAGGTCGTCACCATCCATGTTAGTTAGAATCATGGCTCCTCCTGAGAACACATGCTTAACCACAAATGGCCCTTCGTACGTAGGGGTCCATTTGCCCCTTGGATCACTCTGAGGAAGGATGATTCTCTTGATTACCAGATCCCCAACTTGATATTCCTGTGGTCTGACCTTTTTGTTAAATGCCCTGATCATCCGTTTCTGATACGTCTGACCATGACAGATAGCAGCAAGTCTCTTTTCATCAATGAGGTTGAGTTGATCAAGTCGTGTCTGGATCCAATCATCTTCGTTCAGATTTGCATCCTTCATTATCCGGAGAGAGGGTATTTGCACTTCGATCGGCAAGACTGCCTCCATGCCATAAACCAGAGAGAAAGGAGTTGCCCCGGTTGACGTCCTGGCTGAGGTACGGTACCCATGCAGAGCGAACGGTAACATCTCGTGCCAGTCTTTATAAGTTACTGTCATTTTCTGTACGATTTTCTTGATGTTCTTATTTGCTGCTTCTACAGCCCCATTCATCTTCGGTCTGTAAGGAGAAGAATTGTGGTGCTGTATTTTGAACTGTTCGCAGAGCTCAGCGATCATCTTATTGTTTAGATTGGTACCGTTGTCTGTAATAATCCGCTCAGGGACGCCGTACCGACAGATCAGGTTGTGCCGAATAAACCGTGCCACAACAGTCTTGGTTACCGTAGCATAGGATGCTGCCTCGACCCACTTTGTGAAATAATCAATCGCCACTAGGATGAAGCGATGTCCATTGGATGCCGTAGGTTTTATTTCACCGATCATGTCTATGCCCCACATTGCAAATGGCCAAGGCGCAGTCAGAACATTCAGGGGAACCGGAGGAACATGCACCTTGTCTGCATAGATCTGGCACTTGTGGCATGTCCTGGAATGTTGGTAACAATCAGCTTCCATTGTAGACCAGTAATATCCTGCCCGTAGGATCTTCTTAGCCATAGTGTGTCCACCGGAATGTGTACCAAAGGTCCCTTCATGTAGCTTTTCCATGATCCTTTCTGCTTCAATTTTATCCACACAACGCAGTAAGGTTGAATCATGGTTTCGCTTGTACAAGATGCCGTTGCTAAGGAAGAACTTTGCTGCGAACCTCCTCAGGAATTTCTTATCGTTGACAGATGCACCTTCAGGGTATTCCTGAGCTTCCAGATATCTCTTCACTTCGTGGTACCAAGGCTTCTCAGTCACCAATTCAGTTTCGAGATCACAACAGTATGTCGGTTCGTCCAATTTCCAGATGATGATCCGGGGAGCCTCATTATCCCATTTGACCTTGAACATTGAAGACATTGTAGCTAACGCGTCCGCTAGCTGATTCTCTTCTCTTGGAAAGTGTTCAAAGGTTATCTCCGTGAAGTGGGGGATCAGGGTCAACACACATTCTCTGTAAGGAATCAGGTTTGGATGTTTCGTATCCCACTCTCCTTTGATCTGATTGATCACAAGAGCGGAATCTCCGAAGACACTCAGAAATTTGATCCTTAAGTCGATCGCAGCTTGAAGACCCATGATACACGCCTCATACTCCGCCATGTTGTTGGTACAGTTGAAACACAGCCGGGCAGTGAGTGGAGTATGAGTACCTTGAGGTGATATGATGATGGCGCCGATACCATTTCCCAAAGCATTGGAGGCTCCGTCGAAGTGCATAGACCATCGGGATCCTGGTTCAGGTCCTTCATCCGGTCCAGGTACTTCACAATCTGTCACTATCATGATGCTTTCGTCCGGAAACTCGAAGTTCATTGATTGATAGTCATCTACAGCTTGATGAGCTAAGTGGTCTGCCAATACACTTCCCTTGATGGCTTTCTGGGTCGTATATTGAATGTCGTATTCCGTCAAGATCATTTGCCATCTTGCAATTCTCCCAGACAGAGCAGGCTTTTCGAATATGTACTTTATCGGATCCATTTTTGAGATCAACAAGGTAGTGTGAGTCAGCATATACTGTCTCAGCCGGCGAGCAGCCCATACCAAAGCGCAGCAAGTTTTCTCAAGTAGTGAGTATCGGGTCTCACAGTCGGTAAACTTTTTGCTAAGGTAATAAATGGCATGCTCTTTTCGGCCAGACTCGTCATGCTGCCCCAGCACACACCCCATTGAGTTGTCAAGCACTGTTAGATATAGTATCAGAGGTCTCCCTTCAACCGGTGGCATAAGGATAGGTGGTTCTTGGAGATACTCTTTGATTCTGTCGAAGGCAGCCTGACATTCATCGTTCCAACGTACTACCTGATCTTTCTTCAGCAGCTTGAAGATTGGCTCACAGGTAGCAGTCAGATGTGAGATGAAGCGAGCAATGTAATTCAGGCGCCCTAAAAAGCCTCTGACTTCCTTCTCTGTCCTAGGAACTGGCATCTCTTGAATAGCTTTGACCTTAGCAGGGTCCACTTGAATTCCTTTATCACTGACCATGAAGCCTAGCAACTTCCCAGATCTTACCCCGAAGGTGCACTTGTTCGGGTTCAATCTCAGCTTGTACAGTTTCAACCGGTCAAACAACTTCTGCAGATGATCTAGGTGCTCTTCCTCAGTCTGGGACCTTGCGATCATGTCGTCCACATACACCTCTATCTCGTGATGGATCATGTCATGAAATAAAGCAACCATGGCACGTTGGTAGGTTGCCCCAGCGTTCTTTAATCCAAATGGCATGACCTTGTAACAGAAGGTGCCCCACTGAGTGACAAATGTAGTCTTTTCCATATCTTCAGGTGCCATCTTGATCTGATTGTAACCTGAGAAACCATCCATGAAAGAGAACACTTTGTGCTGAGCTGTATTATCAACAAGGACATCAATGTGAGGTAAGGGGAAGTCATCCTTGGGGTTGGCCCTGTTCAGATCCCTGTAATCGACACACATTCTGACCTTACCGTCCTTCTTAGGTACCGGCACCACGTTAGCAACCCACTGAGGGTAAGAAGTCACTGCAAGGAACCCGGTATCAAACTGTTTCATGACCTCGGCTTTAATCTTCTCGGACATCTCTGGACGCATCCGACGGACCTTTTGCTTAACTGGAGGGCAGTCTTCCTTAGTCGGCAGGTGATGGACCACAATGTCGGTATCCAACCCGGGCATGTCTTCGTAGGACCAGGCCAAGATCTCCATATAGTCATGTAACATCTTGGTTAACCGTTGCTTCACGCTGAGCTCTAGGTTGGCACCAATCTTTACCTCTTTCCTGTTTGCCTCAGTACCCAAGTTTATGGTTTCCACTGGCTCTTCATGGGGTTGAATTGCCCGCTCTTCCTGAAGCAACAGTCTTGCAAGCTCTCCAGGCACTTCGCAATCATCTTCACCTTCGTCTTCGGCTAAGTTGATCGGATTTTCGAAGTCATAATTGGCAGTAGCAGAGTTGTTATCAGTAAGATCCAGAGTGGATTGAAACCTGTATGAGTGAGTGTGTGTGTAAATACAGCTGTTTTTGAAAATTATGTAAAGGAAAAGAAAGACAGAAAAGGAACACAATATTTGCAATGCGAAAAATACGTCCAAGATTTTCATTCATGATATATGAAATGACAGTTTGTATGCCCTCACAAATAGAACCACGGTGCCTCGGGTAAGACATCGGGCCAAAGAGTTTATTATTGTTTATTACAAAATAACGAAACAAAGAAATTTATTACTCAGTAACAAGAGAAACAGATAAGTTGTCCTTTGCACTCCAATTGTTAGATCCGCCGTCGGCTGCCGGGTAGATCCAGCTATCAAATTCAGCATCGTCCACTTCGTCTTCGTCCCCAATAGCATTTACTCCATGAGCAGGCAGGGGAGCTGTCACCACATTAGGCTTGTCAGATGCCTCAAACTGTACCTCCTTGGCGTCAATAAGGTCTTGCAGCTTGTTTTTTAACGCCCAACAGTCATCAGTAGAGTGCCCCGGGCTATCTGAATGGTAAGCACAACGAGCATTCGGGTTGTACTTGGGAGATGTAGTATTGGGGAACTTCGGGGCTTCCCTGGCAGTCACTAAGTTAGTGGATAGCAACTGTGGCAGGATCTGTGATAGGGTCATGCTTAACCGGGTAAACTCTCGCCGGGGTCTTTCAGCCCTTTGAGGATTGTTTGGCCGAGGAGCGGCAGCAGGCTTAGCAATCATCACCGCACTGACAGATTGGCGGTGCTCCGGTCTCTCTGATTTCCTAGAACCATACACGGCACTAGACTCCTTCTTGAATGGTTTCTTTTCCGAACTAGATGATGCACCCTTTGCAATCTTCCCAGACTTCAGCCCAGCTTCAATTCTCTCTCCAGTCAGAATCAAATCAGTGAACCCAGCAGAAGAATTCCCAATGAGATGGTTGAAAAATGGCCCAGATAGGGTCCCCAAGAACATGTCTACCAGCTCCCGATCAGTCAACGGTGGCTGCACCCTGCCAGCCAGGTCTCTCCACTTCTGAGCGTACTCCTTAAAACCTTCGCTTACACCTAACGACATACCCTGGAGTTGGGTACGCGTGGGGGCAAGGTCGGCATTATATTGATACTGCTTGTAGAAAGCAGTAGCCAACTCCTCCCAGTTACGAACCTTGGTCCCATCCAGCTGATAGAACCATTCGAGATGAGTCCCTGAAAGACTCTCCTGGAAGAAGTGGATCCATAAATTCTTGTCCGCTGAGTACGGCTGAATTTTCCGAACATAGGACCTTAGATGCAGTTTGGGACAAGACGCCCCGTCATACTTAGAGAAGGATGGTGCTTTGAACTTATGCGGGATAATCACACCAGTTGACAAACCCAGATCTCCGAAATCCAGCTCGGGTACCTGTTGAACCTCCATAGCCTTCAACCTATCCTCCAATTGCTTATATCTGTCATCAGCAGGAGGGTACTGCTCTTCATCAAAATCTGTCTCGTTGTCGGAGACTACCGGACTAGGGACCTTTACTTCTGCCTGAGAAGGACTCTTGCCAACAGAAGAACCAGCCTCTTCATGTTGCAGAGTATTGCCAAACCTTCGGCCCGAGTTGAACAGAACAGTTCTTCTCTTCTTCTTCCTCTCCTTCTTCAGGAGCATAGCCTTCAGTTCTTCTTGGCCTTTAGCCAGACCCTTAATTAATTCTTGAAACTGCGCATTCTGCGCCTGAAGAGCCTTGATTGATGTCTCAGTTGATGCAGATTCGGGATTCATGATGCTGAAATAAACAGCGAAGAACTGTAAGCAACCTGAAAAAGGGAAAAACCTGCTATGCACATGATGTATGAAATGCGTATGATTTATGTTTTCAAAGACAATCGGGAATCAACTTTGTAAACAAGAAAGAACACACTTCATTAGATTCAACTTTGCCACTGAAATTATTCAACAAGTTGCCCTTAGGCGTTACATGAAAGGAAATACTGAAAAGGAAATAAAACTGTAAAGGCACATTCAGAGTTCCTTATTGATCCCATGGTCTCCTCTTCTCAGTACGGATGTAGGCATTCAGAGCTCTCTCATTCTCCAACTGCTTGGTCAGCTTCTGGATCTTTGATTCCTGCTCGTTGAACTTTTCCCGGTAGGAATCCCGTTCTTCTTGCAGTTGCAACCAAGATCTCTTCAATGTCTCATAATCAGTAGGTATCTGAGGAGGAAGGACAGTTGGAGGAACACCATCTTTATCAGGACACTCAAGAATGACGGGTCTGACAGCTTCATACGGCATACCTAACTTCTGAGCGCGGATGCGAACCCATTTGTAGTAGGCTTCCATAGGTAAAGAAGTCTTTGGCCCTAACTCTTGTGGGTCAGCTTTATGAACTTTGTCCCAAGCCTTGATGAACCTACGACGTAGCTCGTCACTATCCACCTGAAACTCGAAACTGATGTGAGGCACCAACATCTCATGGGGGCCTGCTCTTCTTGCTCTTCCAAACTGACGGAGTGCTAGACATGGACTGTAAGAGATCCCTCCTTGAGTACCAATCAGAGGAACATTAGGATACTCCCCGCATCGATCAATAATAGCTATCTCATCCAAACCTCTGCAAGTCCAACTGATGTCTTTATCGGTGAGAGAGATTAACCTATGAGCCCAACCTCTTCCTTCTTGGTTCTTCAGTACGAACTTAGGGAGGTGCGAAATAAACCACCTCACCAACAAAGGGATACAACACCATAGGGTTCCTCATCTTCGGGTAGTACGGGCATGAAGTTGTTGCAAGATGTCACCCAAGAGAGTGGCCACAGGATTCTGAGACATAAAGATCCTTATGGCAGTGACATTGATGAAGTTGTCAGGGTTAGGAAACAGGACCAACCCATAGATTAGGAGAGCCAAGATGTCTTCATATGCCCTAAAGTCCAGGTCATTCCAGAAATTGTTAGCTTTACCAATCAGAAACTTGGCCAAGAAACCCTTAACTCCGCTTCTAGTTACCCAGTTGTCTGTTACCTCTTGATGGGTCAAAGGAAGAGCTGCAGCAACGTCCTCAAGCCTGAGGGTCTTTTCCCAACCAGTAAAGGGAGTCTGATCCAAGATAGGGATACCAAGTAAATCAGAGAATTCTTCCAGGGTAGGGACCAGCTGGAAGTCTTGAAAGGTGAAGCACTGGTACAGAGGGTCATAGAACTGAGTCAGAACACTCATCAACTGTTGATCCCGCTTTGCCGTGACTAAACTGAGAAGGGAGCCATGCCTCTGAATGAAGGAAGTGGTATTTGGAATTCTGCTAACCAACTCATCAAGAAACTCAGGTGAACGAACAAAGTTGAACCGAATAGTATTCCTTCGCACAGGCATCATAATGTCCTACAAAACAGAGCAAAGATGAAACCCTCTTGTCTTTGAAATGGTCAGTCCTTATGCAGGATGCATGCAATGCTCATGATGCTATGATGTTATGATAAAGCACACCACATACGGATACAAAGGCAAACATGGTAAGGCACACAAGTCACACAAGGCAAGCCCCTAAAGTTTAGGCCAGCATGAGGTCTAGGTACTACCCTCTTTCAGTTTGTTGGTTCACACCTGTCCTATCAAAGTAACCGGGTTCTTAGAGGATCCCAATATCATTGACTACCCTCAATCGGTCATAACTCCAGCATCGCAATCTTTTCTTGCAGCCAGAACCATCACGAGAGTTTAGCCTCAATGGGCGTAGCATACTGCCACAATTCTAAAGGCCAAGTTGTGTCAATTAAGGTTCTAAGGTTGTTGGTGCTTAATGACTCCTTAGAAGACCCATATTCTCCTCGTTGCGACACAAGGGATATCGGTACAGACCAAGGTGCCACACCAACGTAGCCACTGTTTCACCTGTGTCGGTCTACGCCGGACAGGTCCCTCACAGCTTATGCTACCTAAACAGGGTATCCCCAGATCCGGGTTAGGATCTATGTATCTCCGATGCAACCCACAATAGTAAAGCAAGCAATTCAGACAATTGAAAACACAGTTATGAACTATCCCTAAGGTACACCTCACTTTATAAAGGGTCCCCAGCAGAGTCGCCAGTTCTGTGATCGGTGGATCTGGAACTGACTGTTTAACGCTGGTTCGCGAAATGTCGCGGAAGCAAGAGTCGCCACCGTCTTTTATTTTCTCCAAATGGAAAGGACAAAAGCACAGAAAAATTCCTTATAGAGATTGCTCTCGGTTCGGGAGGTAGGTTATAGAAAGGGAAGGTGTTAGCACCCTTTCTATCCATGGTTATCCATGGGCTCTTAGATACTTGCTCATTTGTGTTTTCAAAAATGGTTTGTTTGCTTTTCAGTGTGGGTTTTAAAAAGTTTCTTTGAAAATTCCAGTTCGACTCTTGTATCGGTCCTCAAGAGTGTTTGAAAAATTGCTTTCGAAAGCTTTTGAAAAGGTGTCGGTGTGAAAAGACTTTTTTGTTTGTTTTTGAAGAGAGCAAGTATCTACGAGAACCTACCTACCCTAAGGAATTCGTCTGTGTAAATGTCCTTTAAAGTAGTGCCATCCCACCATTGAGAGGTAGGTAGCACCACCGTTGGAGGTGTTCGGGTCAATTCGAGTTTGTAGGGACATGGTGATCACCAGAGCAATAGGAAGACACCTTAGAAGCTACCCTCGTGCCAGGTTCCCGGATCATGAGGACTTACTAAGACATCCTCTACTCGACGATCACCTTTTGAGGCAAGGCAACAGTGAGGCGTACCCTAGGGGTGGTGTGTGCGATTCGTGTGTCGTTTTCATTGATGTTTGTCTTGTCATGTTAAAGTGATCTACGCTTGATTTTATTATGGCCATTCATTCTTGCATGCTTTTTGTTAACAGTTAAGATATTTGCGGGAAAAGTAAATCTAAAGCTATTACAAATGGCGCGGGTCCACATCGCCAAAATTAAACCGGACCCGATTTGACAGAAAAATAAATAAAGCAAAGTAAAAGAATTGAAAAGTGCGAGAAGTTTACGTTACAAAGCTTTGGGAGAGGTACATAATTATTTAAGCGAAATAAAATAAAGATGCGAAATTAAACAATTAAAAATATGGGCGTTGGACCCTTTTGCAAAATTAAATTACATGAATTAATTAATTAGAATTAAAATTAAAAAAAGAACATGTTTTTGGTATTTTTGTGTTTTTAGGAATTTGATGAAAAAAGAATTAATTAAAATTAAACTAAAAGGCAAACCCTAATTCTAATGGTTTTTAAGTTTGTTATGAAAATATTAAAATATAACCTAAATTAAACCTAAATTCTTTTATGTACAATTTAATTATGAAAATAAAATGAGTAATATTATTATTATGAAAAAAGAAAAATTGAGAGGAATAAAATTAACAATTAAACCTAAATTCTATATTTTTTTTATATTTTATTATGAAAAGAATTAAAGTTGCAACCTAAATTAATACTAAATTAATTTACATGTTAATTTATTTATGAAAATATTAGAATAAAATAATTTATTATATTTCTTCATCTTTCCTGATTTTTATGAGGTTTTTATATTTTGTAAAAATAATTAATTAGAGCAAATAAAGAAAATAAAACAATAATTAAAAATAAAATATAGAGAAAAATTGCAAACCAGGGGGGGTTCAGGCCCCAAAGAGGAGGTTTTGATCCAAGAGTTCTGGCCCAATAAGCTTGAAATCTGTTGACTTTTCCAGGCCACGTATGGGACTTTTGACTAGGGCGTATGGTACACCTCTGATCATGGCTCTCTGATTAATTCTCTTAGGCACGTGGACGTTGGATTCAGTGAGTGTATGGTAGTCTTGACTTTGGGCGCTGCATGGGAATTTACATAGAAAAATAATATTGGCAATTATACAGACCTGGGACTCGAACCCAGGTCTTGGATGTTGAAGCAATGAGAGTTTGCCAGCTGAGCCACTGAACGCATTTGATTAATAAATAAACAATGAACATTATAAAAGAAAAGCAAATGGTTAGTGGTGCAACGCGCGAAATATTCAAACGCGCCAATCAGGGTGTGACACGGCTTCTTCTTCCTCACCATCCCTGTAAAACAAAACACGAAGGCAACGGTTTTCATAGCGTGGTTTTAGGCCATTTTATAGAAAATAGCGATTAACTCCTCCACGCTCATAAATTGAGCGCGAGGGTAGATTCTTCTTCGTCTCCATGTGCTAAGTCTAATGGTCATGGTTTTGAGGCTTAATTTTTCCTCTTTGCAAAAGCCCTAAATTCAAGCTCTGAAAACCCTAGAAAATAAACATGGTAAAATCGTGTGTATAGCATAAAAATACAATTAAACGCATTGGTCAGTATCAGAACATCATAAGGAATACAAATCCATGATTAGAATGCCATGAGAATGCCTAAAATTAAAAACACGATTCTCACTTTTTCTCTGTACAGGAGAGGTTCTTATTACCAATTCTTGAAGTTTGAGTTGATGTTTTGGATTGGAATGTGATCAGGGACCTTCAAGGAAGCTATTGGAATAAAAATTAAGGCTCGAATCCTCCTCTAACCACGTTTTCAGAATTGAGTTTTTAAGTGAAACTTCCAAGTTTGTATATTGGTCTCTAGCGCAGCTTCCAGTCTCTATGCATTAGGTTTAGGTCTATGCTTATGTATTGAACAGATTAGGTCAAAAAAATTCAATCAAATCTCTTTCATTCAATGGTTTTGCAAATTGATTTTCCAAGATCTTTTTCATATCTTTTTCATGCTACTTTGTATCAATTAAGATCAATTCCATCCAAATCTTTCTATATTGGTATATGCACGAAATATTGAGCTCAAAACATGTATAAAAAGATTGAAAAAATTAGGTTAGACATTTTTCACATATTTAATTTGATTTAAATGAATTAATATGAATAAAAATTCAAATAAATAAATAAAAATGAGAAAATACTTCCCTTTGGGCCAAGTGGTCGTGCATATGCTTGGAATGATGAATCATGGAGGAAAAATGGGCCCATTAGCAATTTTAGGTCATTTGGATCAAAGTTGACTTTTCAAAATATCCAAAAATTTCCCAACTTCCACAAGGCATAACTTGCTCAATTTTTAAGCTTTTCTCATGTTCTTGGACATTTTGGAAAGGTCTTTGAGTCCTCTAACCAATGCCTTTGGTCCCATGTCATTTTGATTTACCAATCTCAAGTTATGGCTTTTGACTTAAAGTCCCTTTTTGTTGACTTTTGAAAATGACCTATAATGTTGAAATTGATAACTTTTTGTGAGAGAATTTATTGGACTTGAAGTATGAAGATGAGTTGTAGGAAATGTCTTTCTCTTCAAAATAAGCTTTGGGTGGAATTTTTCTGATAATCCATGTGAAAGTTATGCCCTGGTCAATTTCAGTTGACTTTTTCAGCTGTCCAAATAAGGAAACTTTTGCATCTTTGATGATTTCTGAGCCAAATTTTGAGAATCATGATCAAGCATTGATCAAATGATGTTTGTGGCTTCAAAATGATATGTTGACCAAAATTTTGAACGTTTGACTGTCAAATGACCATTTTGCCTCTACAATTGACTGTAGTGCAATTTAGGGTTTTGACTGTGCAATTTTGAGTTGAATGCCTTGAAACTTGATATGAGGATACTTGACCATATTGGTAGGCATATGAGACTTGATTGGGCCTTTGAAAACTTCCTTTTCTTGATCAGAATACAAACCCTAGTTTTGACTGTATAGGAGATCTTTGCACTGTGCAACCCTTGGGGGATTTTGTAGCTTGATTTGGCAATTTCTTGAAGAATATGGGAGGGAAAATTTTGGGGTACAACACGATGTATCTCTATTAGTGATTTTTTTCATATTCTACTTTAGAGATAGCATTTAAAAAAATATTTCTAGCTCTGTGATGATTTTTAAAATCAGCTTTTTGTTGTCTATCCATATTTTTTCTATCCACTTTGTTTCCTTCTGAATCTGTAGGATGTTTGTAACCATCCAAGACTATATCCCAAAGATCACTATCATGACCTAGAAAGAAACTTTCTAGCCTATCTTTCCAGTACTCAAAATCTTCTCCATCAAACACTGGAGGTTTGTTATAACTATTATTGTTTTGTTCAGCGGCCATTGTGTTTTCTTCTGGATCTTTTTCTGACACAGTTAAGTGTTGAGCTCAGAGTCAAGCTCTGATACCAATTGAAGGTGTAAGAAAACACTTAGAAGGGGGGGGGGGGGGGGTTGAATAAGTGACTCTTTTCGTTCTTTCAATAAAAAGCTCAAAACAGTAATGGAATAACACAGTTATTTTTATCCTGGTTCGTTTGAACTCAAACTACTCCAGTCCATCCACCAAGGTGATTTCGCCTTTCTCAACAAGGACTTAATCCACTATAATCAACTGATTACAATCACACAACAACTGTTGTGACTAACAATGCACAAGTAAACTTACAAGTGACTAACACCACTAAGACTTAAATCTAGTCCTAGTCTGCTTGAGAAATATGACCAAACTTGGTCTCTCAAGGAACAAATACAGAAGTATAATCTTTACAGATAATTGAAATAGAGTTTGCTTCTAATCAAGCTATATCACAACTGTGATTTTTCTTAGAATGTAATACACAATAATGTAAGAACTATGATTTGTAAGCTTTTGAATCTTTCACGTAGTTTCTTGTTTGAACAACCTTGTTGGCTTGCAATAAATGTCCTTCTACTTATAGTAGAAAAAATAAGACCGTTGCTGCCTTCAGAGGAAATGGAGAGCATTAAATGCTTTGCGTGTATCCTTGCAAAATTCCATTCTCCAAGAAACTAGTTGTAGGCACTTGAGTGTTTTCAGCCGTCTTTGCATTAATTAGCAAACGTCAGAATGTAAGAACGTGTTTCCTATGCTTTGACAAGACACGTTGATTAAGACGTTGTTTCAGTATTTGCTTTAACTCAGAACATGCTTTATTCAACTTCTGGTCAGAGCGTTGCTTGCTAAGATCTTTGAACAGCGCTTGCTTTCAAGTTATCTTCAGAATCAAGAAGCCTGCTAGAAGTTAGAAGATACATTTAACAAATGAGTGTTCTTACCAGAGTCAGCAGATGCGTTTGAATAAAAGGTTCTTATGTCAAAGAACTTCTTCATAATCTTTGCTTAGCACTTTGGAATGTTTCTTGTCAGAACATTAACTAAGACATTCAAAACCACATTCATTAGAGCATAAATTATCTTAAATATAATTTAGTTATCATCAAAACACTTGGGATAGATCAGAACTTAATCTTGCTCTTTCAATGACCCGCAGTGGCCGAGTGTTCGGATTCGAACCACTTAAGAAGGATGATAATGTGTTGAAGAGTAAAAATGACACGTTAACAAAAGAAAAAGGAAAAGCAGTAGTGGAGGTGAATCAAGAGCCTCCAAACAAATTTTTTACTATTCAAGAGGCTAACGAGTTTCTGAAAATAATTAAGAGAAGTGACTATAGGGTGGTGGATCAGCTTCACCAAATCCCGACCAAAATTTCCATACTCTCATTGCTCATCAATTCAGAGGCGTGTCGAGATTCACTGATGAAAGTTTTAAGTTATGCTCATGTCGAATAAGAGATTACTATGAATCAATTTGATAATGTCATGGAAAATCTGTCGTCTAGGTCCTATTTAGGTTTCAAACGACAATGAGTTACCTCCACAAGGTTGAGCTCATAACAAAGTGTTGCATATCTCGATTCAGATAGGTACTACGAGCCTATCCAGGGTGCTTATGGATACTGGTTTTGCCCTCAATATGTTGCCAAAATCTAGTTTAGTGAGGCTAACACTAGATGGTGTTCGTGATAAGACCGAGTTCCATGATAGTTAAAGCTTTCGACGATTCTCAAAGTACGGTATTCGGAGAAGTAGACCTTCTTATCAAGATCGGCCCACACATGTTCTATATCACCTTTCAATTCATGGATATAGAACCCCACATATACATGTTCTACTCGGACTACCTTGGATCATGCAGCAGGGGCAATTAACTTCGACATTACATTAAAACTTAAGTTCTTTGTTGAAGGGAGATTGGTCATAATTGATGGAAAAGAAGACATCTTTGTAAGTCACATTGAATCCTACGGGTATATTAGTGCTAAAGAAGATAGCATAGCCACGCCATTTCAAGTCTTGGAGGTTGCTTCAATGGTAGCCCCACCAGTGGAAAAGGTCAAGAAACCTATTATGACTTCATGGAGGGATTTACAAATGGCAATGGAGAATGGTGACTCAAAAGGCTGGGGAAAGCTCCCAGAAATATCTGATAAGAAGAACCGCTTTGGTTTGGGTTATGAATCATCAAAGGCTACTTTGAAGGGCAAAGCGCAGTTTCCACCAATCCAGGAAACCTTCATCAGTAAAGGGGTAGAGCATGGCAGACAAGTGGTGATAATATCCAACAAAGACAACATCGAAAGGGCATCTGGTTTCATCCATGAGTGCGCCCCAGGCGAAGAACTCAAGAACTGGACAGTTGTGGAGATTCCTAAGATTTTCTTTCCAAAGTAATTTTCTTTGTTTTTGAAAAGAACCTATGTCAAGTCCGAGGCATAGGGGTTGTTTGTAAGGGTCCCCCGTTTGTTTTCAACCAATATTCATGATTAATAAAAATATATTTTGTATTCAATTAAGATCCTTGTTTTTCTTTTGAATTTATAATTCATACTTAAATGGCAATACCTCCCTTCATATGCATTTTCCAAATTCACGCGCTAAAGAAAAACTGCACCAAAACATGATAAATGTGCAGATCCATGCCCAAAATCACCGATAATATTATTGCTACTATCATATATGATTTTGATGCTCCCGTCAACCAAGCTGAAGAGGAAGATGATGACGATCTCAAACTTCTGAGGAATTGGCAAGAAGTATAGAGAAAAAAGCTGATAACATACAACCATACCAGGAATCTATTGAGACCATTAACCTTGGCACAAAGGAAGATCTAAAAGAGATCAAGTTGGGGCAACATTAGAAAAAAAGCATCAAAGAAAGGTTGGTCAAGTTGTTACATGATACATGGATATATTTGACTGGTCTTACAAAGATATGCCATGGTTGGATACAGACATTGTGGTGCACATACTACCTCTCAAAGAAGGTTGTTCC